>AP025375.1:12634690-13050351 GCA_030295005.1 Cephonodes hylas
AAATCCTTAAGTGTGCATGCAGCATCCAATAAATATTATTAAGAGGAACTCTTTTTATCGAGTCATATACGTAAATTAAGTGTACGCCGTAAGCCGGTTCAAAAAACTTATATTGATGATTATAATAATGTAAAATTTTCTCTCCAAACCCGAAATAACTATGCCAGTCTTTCCGTAAGTGGGCCGATTTATCCCGAAACCCGACACACTAGCGTAGGTCGCTCTTTCGGGTTTATGTTTTCAACAGCATTCTGTATATATTGCTCGGGTTTATGTCCTAAGCAATATAATACACACAATATTTGTTCATTTTGCTAGTATTTGATCGTGTAAGATTTAATGTATACAAAAAACGCCCCCACCCAATCTCAATTGCGACTTCTTGTTATGACCTCGAATACTTTTCTTTTTTTAACGAACCCAAAACAGGTCCGAGAGGCAATAATACTAAACTTGGATTTGTTTAGCATTAAACATGCTTCACGCTTGGTTTAACACATTATATACCTAGGTGTAATATTATTCATATGTTAAATTATTGGAATAATTAATGCTGCCTCGTGGCCTTGCGTTGTACCATGCGATTTTTAGGTTATGAGTTTGATTCTCACGTTGGACAATTGTTACTGAGTTGGTCCATTAAGACGTTTTCACTATATATTAATGTAAACTCAGACTATTTTCAAATTTGGAGTTTAGAAAATGCTTTTTTTAATTTCTTCAACATTGAAAAAGTAATCTTTTCTATTATATTTTGCCAAAAAATAAATATGTCTGAGAGTTACGATAACTTTATTTGAGCACCAAAAAACGAAGCCTCGAAATATATAATCATAATCGCAGTTGATAAGAAGTCAAAAACTGCTGAAGCACAATATTAGCACGGAACATTTCCAAATTACGTGTTATTCCGAAAAAATACAAAAATATCGCCAAGTTACAACGAAGCTTCCGAAATCTAATTTACAAGAACTGATAGAATTGAATATAAAGGACAATGGGAATATAGGAAAATAAAATGTATGTATTGTTATCGGGTGATAAGATGAGAGAAAGTAAATTGTTCAGTTTTGTTTTGGTGCTACAGATTGTGTCATTATGACATTTATTATAAAAAAAATAATAGAAATTAAAAGAAAGTAAATGAATTGTTAATATAAAGAATAAAGAAAATAAAATAAAGAGTACCTAATCATCTCAGACTTTTAAAGTTATGTGTGTATTCACAATGAATGTTACCACTTGCTTTAACGGTGAAGGAAAACATCGTGATGAAACCTGCGCACATTAAAGTTCTTAGGAATTTCTTAGGTGTGTGGTCCACCAACCCGCAATGGGCCAGCGTGGTGGACTATGGTGTAAACCCTCTCAAGCTGTAGACGAAGCCCATGCCCAGCACTGGGACGTACATATGATGATGATGATCAAAGAGTATTCTGACTGATTTTGACTTTACGCCGTAAAAATCTAATATCGAAAAATAAATCAAGAAGTAATTCGATTCGTATGTGAAATTTTATGGGTATGACTTATTCTTCACCTTGACTTATTTGAATTAAATCGTCATAGATGTGTATTAGCATTATATTCATGTCATGTTTTGTTTTTTTTGACGGAATTATATTGTCTGAGAGGCTTTTAGGGCCAAAAAATCCAAACTCGAGGCAAATATTTAATATTAAGTGTAAGGGGCCAGTCTTATTTTAAGCTGGTGTCTTATTTAGCAGACTACATGGACTATCAAATGATTTATGCATGTGTATTTTATATCAAATAGTCGTAGACTAAAGAGTAATAAAACTATCTTACAATTCAAAGTTTTAAAAGCAAAGGATTTTTAATTAAATAAGTTGTTACATTTTTTTAACTTAGACGGTGATAAGAATACGTACTGAATTTAATAGATTAGAATTTTATGCGAATGGGACATCGTAAATTTAAATGATAAGGGAAACACATGGCTTAATTGCCGCAAGTTCGCGATATAAAAACCTTACATTATTTTTATGGTGACATTATCATATTCAAAACGTCAAGCCTGTCCTCCTATAGTTACAAAGAAAATAAAAGGACAAATGTAAAAATTACATGGTAATTTAATAAAATACAAGTGACAAACCAACATATGCTATTAAAAATTTGTTAAGTGAAAAACCTAGAAATAATTTGCCTAAGAGTCGAACCCAAAACAAGTTGGAAGCTAGTTGGAACGGAACATAAGGCCCAAAAGATCAAAACACTACTGTGTATGCTATTCAACGTAACTTATTTAAATGCAAATATTATAGTTCTCATGAGATCTATTGTAAATTTATTATATAAACAATATACAAAACATGTTTAGTTATACTTTATAGTTTGGTCTCACCAAAACAATGGTTGGAAACCTACAGTTTTTATACATAACTTGTTTTATAATTACTTGGGTAATTACGTATTAAATTTGGCATGCAGAGCAAAATCTTTTATATTACACTGAAGTCATGATATAAATTACGAACTTTGTCGTATTTTTGGTAAAACAGATTTGGACAGTGTAGTCCTTGTAGTATATAAATATTTATTTTCATAGTTGTGCAATTTTATCCTACTATAATGCATTTTTACGCAATAAAAAATAACTATACACTTTTCCACTTTTTAACTCCATTCCAAAAATTATTCACCTTGGAAAGCATGAAACAGACAAGGGTTACTTCGGCATTTATTAGATTACCTAATGTAAATTATTAATTAAAATTGTGGTTTTCTTTTCTATTTATTAGCATTTTTCGTAGCCATATACCTAAATACCAAGGAAATAAAATAGCACTTGCGCCGATCAAAAACTAATTTTTTCATAAGTTTAATTCGTCTCGCAACATTTGTAAATACGTCGCATAAATTAAAACAATAATAAATTTCGTCACAATACGATAAAAAATAGTAATCAATATGTCATTACAATTAATGAGATAAGTCTCAATTGATTCAGAAATGTAGGTAAATAGGTTTTTTAAGTAAGGGCGACGGAGTAATGCCTTCTCACTCACTCATTAGCAAAATTAATGAGGGAAAAATCGTAATCAAACACGTTAACCTGTTTTGACATATCCTTAACTATAATATTATGTTACATATTAAACAATATTAGTGCTCGAATGAAGCAACTTAATTGTCAATTTACTCCGTAAGGTCACTGTGTAAATAAGTGACTGATTGATTAATGATATCGCGAGAAAAAAGTATGGCAGGAGTTTGTGTTATCAAAGATCTTAAGGCCCGTGGTTTGTTGAAACGTAATTGGCAGCCGGGGTTTAAATCATAGGCACAGTTTTGCCTTTTCAATCTTCGATCAAATATACTTGATCGAAGTTTTCAATGCAACGAATGAATGACAGCCAAGTGACGCAGTTGGCTGGACACCGACTTATGTAATAAGAGGCGCCGGGTTCGATCCCCGCACCGAGATAAATGTTTGAGTGATTCTCAAATTTTGTTTAGGAAAAACACTCAAACACTTACCTCACGCCTATATTCCCCGAAGGGGTAGGCAGAGATGCATTTCTCCACCAACATTTCGCCAGGTATGTTTCAGTCCCACGTAACAGGGGGCGAGCCTATTGCCGTTTTTCGGGCACATTTCCAGACTCCGTGCTGCTAGTGAGAATTTCCTAGTGGAAAAACTCAATTACACTTTGCCCGACCCGGGAATCGAACCCAGTACCTCTAGATCGCACGGCACATACTTGTACCGCAAGACCACGAGGCAGTCACAATTTTGCCTTTTCAATGCAACGAATGAATGACAGCCCAGTGATGCATCTGGCTAGACAACTACTTATGTAACGAGAGGCAGCGGGTTCTATCCACACACTGAGACAAATATTTGTGTGATTCACAAATTTTATTTAGGATTTCGCCAAAAAGTAATTTTGATATATAGAGCACAAAGTCTTATTGTGACTGTATGGTGTATTATTTAAAATAATAAATTATCTATCATTTTAACGGTAAATTAAAACGAAGCAGGAACACAAGAAATTCTTTGGACCTATAAAATCGGGCTATCTGCATTAGATCAGCATGACAAACTAAGGCACTATCCCTCTCAATATTAGAGAATACTCGTGGCCAGCGGTGAGATATTGTATTATAAAAAATACAACACTATCTGAAGACAGAGATATAAAGTGTTATGAAACACAATGTTATCTAACAAAAATTAACGGTGAAAAACATATTTTAAAATCAAGCTTTTATTATGCACGAAAAATTAAAAAAATAAACTAAGAAAACATTTATAAAATTCGTAGTTTTTTAAACTTTACAAGTAACAATTTACAAAAGCGTTCGGTTTATTAGTAGAAGTATGATACATAAACATATATTATCTATAACTAGTATATTAATATTCTTAAGTGATTTAAAAGCTTGTCGCGCAATTTCGTTAATGCAAAGACCTCGGCCGCGACGAGCTTTTAGATCACTTAAGAATATTAATATACTAGTTATAGATAATATATGTTTATGTATCATACTTCTACTAATAAACCGAACGCTTTTGTAAATTGTTACTTGTAAAGTTTAAAAATCTACGAATTTTATAAATGTTTTCTTAGTTTATTTTTTTAATTTTTCGTGCATAATAAAAGCTTGATTTTAAAATATGTTTTTCACCGTTAATTTATTTTTAACTTTTTAGTTGGAAATATTTCTAAGTTATCCATTTCGAAGTCATACCGAAATTCAACTCAATCGGTCCATGGAAACTAGTGTTCCTATGGGCACCTTCCAACTTCTCATGACACCAGATCAACGATACCTTGTTATTATGTTGTCACTGAAAATACAAAGGCACACCAAATTTTAGCTTAATTGGTCCACAGGAATCGGAGTTCCTATGGGCTTCTTCCAACTCCTCATCAGATCAGCTTCATGATACCATATTTTTGTATTGTTACCGAAGTTACGAAGACACCAAATTTTAGTTCAATTGGACCACAAGAATCGGAGTTCCTATGGGCATCTTCCAATTCTTCGTCAGATCAGCTCTATGATACCTTGTTATTATAATGTCACCGAAATTACATAGTTATACCAAATTTCAGCTCAATCGGTCCAAAGGAATCGGAGTTCTTATGAGTATCCTCCAACTCCTCTTCAGATCAGCTCCATGATACCATATTTTTGTATTGTTACCGAAGTTACGAAGAGATACAAAATTTCAGCTCAATTCGACCATAGGAATCGGAGTTCCTATGGCCATCCTCCAACTCCTCATCAGATCAGCTCCATAATATCATATTTTTGTATTGTTACCGAAGCGACGAAGACATACCAAATTTCAGCTCAATTGGACCACAGAAATCGAAGTTCCTATGGGCATCTTCCAACTCTTCGACAGATCAGCACCATGATACCATATTTGTGTATTGTTGTCGAAGTTACAAAGACATACCAAATTTCAGCTCAATCGGTCCACAAGAACCGATGTTTCTATGGTCATCTTCCAACCTCATCATCAGACCAGCTCCATGGTACCATATTATTGTATTGTCATCCAAGTTACGTAGGTATACCAAGTTTCAGCACAATCGGTCTATTGGAAGTGGTTCAAATCTTCATTGCAAGATTTGTAAACATACAAACATACATACATACATACATACATACATACATACATACATACATACATACATACATACATACATACATACATACATACATACATACATACATACATACAGAAGTGAAGTTAAATAAAAGCTTGTAAAATACAATGAAACTCATTCCGATATAATTTTTACAATTAAATTTGCCTCGTAGAAAAAAACGTTTGGAGAGAGGTAAATTTACTGATAATTTTCTCGTAGTATCAATAGCCTTGGTTATTGGTGTCATATCAAAAACATTTTTATATTCGTACCAATAAATCACAAGTTGATAGCCCGTAACACAATCGACGAGATGGAGATGAGATTTCAATTCGGTATCAATGATTGAATTCGTACTTACTGTAAGAAGATACTAATGTTTTGTTGTACATAAGCAATAGTAGATATTATTATTGCCTGTTGAAAACTTTACTTCAATTTTCTGTGTAGTCGGCGTTTTATGGTTAGAACCACAATATTTAGTCCAACAGGTGGATTTGATTATGTATGTAACTGTTTCTAATTTCATTGGTGGAGATTCGGTGTTTTTAATCTGTTCCATAACATTAATGTCAAGTTTAGAATTTTAATATTGAATCCCAGTGGCACATAAATGTGCTACCAGGTTGCAATACTCGCTATGAAGTATTAAATTATTAAAATACTAGCGACCCGCCCCGACTTCGCACGGGTGCAATGCTAATATTTAATGGATGTTATCATACATATAAACCTTCTTCAATCACTCTATCTATTAAAAAAAACGCATCAAAATCCGTTGCGTAGTTTCAAAGATTTAAGCATACAAAGGAACACAGGGACAGAGAAAGCGACTTTGTTTTATACTATGTAGTGATGATGGTCAGAGCATTATTCACTATATTGTTGATATTGTCCAAAAAGATTGGTAGTTTTATCGTTTTATTGAACGCAATAAAACGATAAAAGATTTATAGCAAAAGTAACAACTTTTGCTATAAATCTCTTTCAATTTAAAATTGCCTTTATCAAGTCAGTTTAATTAAAAAAACAACAAATCTTCTTTAATTGTTGTAATCTTCGCTTCTTTTATTGTTGTGGGTGTTTGTTATTCATCACTTTTCGTTATTTTTGCTTCGAAGTAATATTAACAATAATGCAATATTCTAACAACAATTTGTTACATTGAATCCTTGAAATACTTTCATATTTATTCTTGGAGCTAGGCCTTAAACATTGACCTAACACTGCAAAGGTTATTTAAGGCCAACAAGTGATGTCTATTAGGAAGGAAAATAGCATTGATCACTCAATCCATTTCTATATCCGATATAGGCTATTTATAATGCTATTTCCTCATTAAATTTTGAATCAACTCTAACAAACGACTTACTTTAGAAAATCTTAATCGCTTGAACCAGGTATTAATATCGGCTATGACTGAATTGAAAAACATTCTTTATATTTTCCTCATGAGGTTTATATATTTGTTTTAATACTGAAAACTGCGCGGAACCTTTTTTATATAGATTACGTTTTACCGGCTAATGCCAGCCGGAAAATTTGTACTGCAATCAGCTCCAGTTTAAGTTATAAGATTAATTTGATAGTACAGCTGTTCTGTAAATTAATATTCATCACTAAATAATGAACTAGTGGAAAACATGATTAGTATGAACAATGATCATTATCAGCCCATCTACATATAAATATTAAATTATTTTTACGTTGTCCTGGAATGTGAATTTTTTTAAATAATTTTTAATGTTTTGGTTTTTTATCGCAATTATTTGTTCTGCCAAAATTTTCGCAGTCCGTAGTAGTTAATTTTTATTATAATTCTTAATAGCATGACGAATTCTAAATATGCACAGTATACCTCCTTATTGCGTAAAAACTTTAAAATATACCCGTGAATACTTGGGTGAAATGCATTCATTTCAACAAAAAAGTCAGGATCTAACGATAGTTGATTTAATACACTCTTATGAACTAAACAAATGACGATCGATTCATTAATAGCAAAACAAGAAATACGCGAGGCAATATAGTGGTCAATGAACTCATCACGAACAGTTTGTGAAGTGGCTGATGTTGTTTACTCTATTGATTGAAATGCTTGACGATGTATTGAACTTGTAATAAGTTCAATAAATTGTTTGTTACGTTTTTTTACAAAATATTTCGTATTGATGGCCAGTTGAGTCGAGGTTTCGACGCGCGGTCAAGAATCTCGATGGTGGATTCAAACTCAAGGCACAGACCTGTGGCTTTTCAAAGTAAAGCCCCTTTTCATTCAATGAATTATCACGTAGTTTAATATTGAATCATCATCATAAGGAAACTTGCAAACCTAAAAATTCTTAGGTTAAGGTCCGCCAGTACGCATTAGGCCTTCGTGGTAAACTAAGGCCAAAACCCTCTCAGCTGAAGAGGAAACCAGTGCCCCGCAGTCGGACGTATAAGGTCTGATGATTAAAAATCTCGAAATATTTACTACAATGCTTTTCAAAAGGGGGCTTTAAAAATCTCTCATGCAATATGCTCCATCCAAGCACTTCTTATTGCGTGTACAGCCAGTCTTCCTATTGAATGTCTAGTAGCAGATAATGATGGTACTGCCCGATATTAAAATGTGAAGGAAAGTAAGCATTCATGTGAGGTTATGAGCTCTCGCTTATGGCCTCACTAGCTTTGTCAATCAATGTATTCACAAATAATCCTTAGAAAATTAGAATATTTTCGTAAGTAAAAACTTCATAAACTAGGACGATCTCTATCATCGCAATTATTACAGTAAAGAGGTAGCATTAAAATTCCATTGTGCAAAATATATTTTGTCTAATCCGGTTCCTCCATCAGCCAAAAAAGTCTACTGCTGAACATAGGCCTCGTCCAATGATACCTGTTGGAGGTAGCTAAACTACTCAAGTTAATACTAATACTCAGTAAATTGCCGTCCACTGCTGAACGTAGGCCTCCCCAAGAAAGCGCCAACCATCCCGGTCTTGAGCAGCCCCCATCCATCCGTTTCCCGCCACCTTTCTCAAGTCTTCTTTTTCACCGTCTTTTCTTACTCAGGTGATTAGTGTATATTCTCATGTTGCAGTGCCGTCGCTTGGAGTTCGGCACGTCCAAGTAGTGATGCTGTTCTTCGCCATGCTGTTAAACTTCAGTATGAGAGTCAACATGAGCATGGCCATCGTTGCTATGACTGATGCCACGGATCCCGATGTAAGTCATTTTCGTTAATAAATGCAATAAAAAACAAAACTCGTAAAATAGTCAAGTCTTGTAACTCAGTTCTTGTAGCCGTCTACCATAAAATTGTGAGATGAATCGTGAGAGAAACGTATCCCATTTTAATGAAACACCAACCTCTGCTGTGTCACCACGGAAGAATATGGGCTTAGTCAATCAATCGTAGAGATGGCCCGGACTCAGTATTGGGACGTATATGGTGTAATAATAATGGGGGAATCATCATCACCATCACCATCAGTCCATATATGTCCCACTTCTCTACCATTGAGAGGGTTTAGGCCTTGGTCCAAAACACTGGCGGCGGAATGTGAAATGAAAAATATCTTTCTTTTTATGCTGAAAGTATTTATCATGATGCAAGTTATTTTAGCAAATTATGTAATAAAATAAAGTAATGTGAGATAGCAATTTTTAAAAGTGATTTAACATTATGAAATATATTTTTATTCAGAGCATGATCGGATTGTATTATGAAACAAAGGTATTGAATCTATCTTCAATTTTTTTTGTTTTTCGGACATCCACCGATGGAACTCCAAGTTACAAAAACTGAAGGATATGTTTTATCTCGCACACTTTATTTCCCACGGGAACCACTGGATTTCAACTCGGAAAACTAAACTTGACTGTTCGTATAATAACTACAAGGCCCGTAGTGTTAGTGACGTGTCGACCAATGTTTCATACTTGTCATGTAATTTGTATCATGGTTTCGAGGTGACATATTATGTTGGATAGGTGTGTTGTAGTATTTTCTGTGACAAGATTCTTGCCATTATTTATGATAAATGTGTCTGTTTACAATTTGAGTTTCAAATATCAATAGTATACCACAGGAGAGGCATATGATCAGTAGTGGACGTGAGAAGTGCTGGTGATGATAATGAGGATGACTAAATATCATTGCATATTAATGGACTTCATGAATATAACATTATATTAACTTTGGACAATGTAATGCGTTGAATACCAAAAATACTGCCAATACAAACTGTTTAGCTTTAAAACACACCTACAATTTAACAAGATGCCATAAACACTGAACAGCACAAATCTGCATTAATTAATTAATTATTTTGCTGCCGTTGACCATTAAAAAAATGAAAATATTTTATATTTTCAGATTTTGTAGTATTTTTAATTAGGATTACGAATGTGGATTTTATTAATCCTCAACGATTATTATTCGTGAATGTCACTTAAACGAACCCAATAGTCACACAAAACAATAATTTGTCATAAATTTCATTCAATCATCATCATTTGATATTTGTCTCGATACAAGAATCGAACCCGCGGCCTCTCGTATCGCAAGCTTGTGCCTAGCTAACTGCGCCACAGACCTGTCAATCATAGCGCCTTCTTTAACTGTTCTATACATATTAAGAGGTATTATGATAAGCATACATATTATATGGTTCAATATATGAGTTTTTGATTTTCCTCAAACCTCAGTCACTAAATTAAAGAAATATATAGCGCTCCTTGTCTTAAGTTTAATACTACAACATTCCTCAAGAGAACATTGAACAGGAAAATAATTGAAATACTCGTTCTTAGTGGTAAAATAAAAACCTATTTATTCACTACAAACATAAATCTAATTTGTGGTTTGACACTATGTAATGAAGGTTCTATCACAACAATAATTTTGACTAATAATGCAAATTTTGGGAACACAGAACCAAATGTAGGTGTATGAAATACACCTCTGACAATCTCTTCGAGAGTCCGAATAAAAAAGAACAGTGGGTCTGGGTAAACTGTGATGGAATAGTGATTTCAAAGTCCCATATAAAGTGGAACTTTTATTGACCAAACTTGGGTCTAGAGTTAATCTTCTGCTCATCCGGGATTAGTTACGCCTATATATTTATGTACATACATACAGAATCTCACGCCTATATTCCCCGAAGGGGTACACAGAGGTGCATTTCTGCACCCACATTTCGCCAAGTATGTATCAGTCCCATGTAATAGGGGGCGAGCCTGTTGCCGATTTTTCGGGCACTTTTCCAGACTCCGTGCTGCTACTGAGAATTTCCTAATGGAAAAATCCAATAACACTTTGCCCGAACCGGGAATCGAACCCAGGACTTCTAGATCGCACGGCACATACTTGTACCGCTAGACCACGAGGCAGTCCATGGTCATATTTTAAATAGTATATTTTTATATACCAGTCTGCATCAACATCATTCAGAATTCATTCGAAAGTATTGAAGGAGAACCGCGAACAGCTCGCCTTTGGAAACCACGAGTGGGTAATTAAAAATGTTCGTTAATGCAATCTATTGGCATACTTCGGGTTGATAAGGTTTATTGCTCGCGCCATTGTTGCTCATATTTGTTAATTAGACCATGTAGCATTTACCCCGGCTTCGATTACTTTTGAAGGTTTGATGGTTCTTATCGTATATCTGAAGGGACATTTTCAAATCTTTGGGAGGAAAGTAGTGATGTGCAGATGTGCAGAAGTGTGTATACTTATTTTATATTGGAAGAGGAAGGTGGTAACATAATATCTGATGGAAAATTAAGTGCTGTCTGACGGACAGAATAATTTTAATAATCAACATCACTAAATGTCATGCCCATAAACGTCCCAGTGGTGGACAAGGGCCTCTTGTACAACTGCGGTAAACGATACGCCTAAAAATACCAAAGAAATAAGCTGCACAGGTTTCCTCGTGATGTTTTCATTCATCGTTCAAGATAATACTTCATTAGGAATACACACATAATTACGAAGAGTCAAAGGTGTGCGCCTGGGGTTTGATCTCGCAAGCGCCCAGATTCTATTATGTTAGCCAGCATAGAATTGAAAAAAATGTATGGTAAAAACTTCATAAGCCCCTGCGTGACAATCATTAGACCTAAACGTGTAATTATGGAAAAGATGTTTTTACGATATTATTATTTATGTCAAGTCAACGCCAAGTTTACTTTATCAAGATACTAAGGCAACATTTACAATAAAAATTAGTTTATAGATTTTAACTATGTTGATTGCCCGTCGGTGTCACTACGCAAGTAGACGCTAATTGATCGAAAGGTATCAGTGTAATTCCCAAATTGATGTCATGAAGTTTTGCTATAAGGAAAAATCATCGATAGAGTAAAAAGAAAACTTAAAAAACATCTCCAAATATTTCAAAACTTTTCCCACAGGAAAACAGAAGTAGTAATTACATTTTAATTAAGTGTTACTCCTAAAATGCACTTAATGAAAAGTATCAGAAATAGAATTGATAGATAGCTAGATAATTATTTAAAGAAAACTAGTAAGCGAAAACAAAAAAACATTTTTTATTTATTTAGCACACCAACAAAGTAATTAAATACAACAAACAACTAGTTGAATGATAGTCTTAAAAATACATTATAATGTTATCACTTGGGGTCGTCCATAACGTTTTAAAATTACATTTTGTAACAGGCAATAAGGCGAGAAAGTATAACGAAGTCAAATTCAAATACACTCTAAACCAAACAATATTATTTTTTTCACAATCGCAAAACATTTTTTACATACATCTCAAAAACCTCGGAGTTAGTATTGATGAAATGATGAAACAATACCCTAATCCCTGTTTCGGTAACAAAAGTTGAAATCTCACTTTGAATAGATAAAACCTGACTCCATGCATCAGTTACAGAAACATAATCATGATGTATAAGTATGTGACATGCCACCGATATCTTGACAGGCTGTTATCAACGGCGACCAAGTGGGGTGAAACGCGAGTCAAGTCGTATCTATTGACTTTCAAAATATTAACCAGTAATGTCTAGCAGAAATCGCCTTAAACTTGATCAAGAAGATGGTTGATATGAAATCCAATGTCATTCAAACATTAGAAGAGGAATAATTAAATCAAGAACCATGACTGTAGGCAGCACAAGATGATCGAAACGTAAACAGACTAATCTCGAAACGAAAGCACTTGCATACGTCGATGTACCATCTAGCTGTAGTTTACTAGATGGATTTTAATAAAAGCCAATTTATATTAATGGGTGAAATAAATGTGTCGGCATGCCATAGAATACGTCTTATCCCTGTGTCATATGGCGAATTAATTATATATGTAAGCAAAGCCGCAACATCAGCCTGTATCTATCTCTGTATTGGTATACCCACTGGGCACAATCATTGAAATTCAAAACTTTTATCGGGTTTTACTAAGAGCACGATGATCCAACATTATTACCACTATATCAAATAAATAAAAAACAAACGTAATGCCCTTATCTCTTTATCAAATGCAGGTGCTCGAAAAGACCTCATCTCTTGACGTAGAGGATAAAAGTATATCTACAACAAACGATACCGCTGCGTTGAAAGCAGTGGATGAAAGTATTTTAGAAATTCAAGGATTACCACTATGAGTGTTCAGTGGAGGTGATCTTTTTCCATTCTATATTATGACGATTGACTTGATAGCACCTTTCTTAAACAAATTTTCCTTATTGCATACGTACATGTAACAGATGATTAACCATCTCACTGCTTTCTATAATCATAAAGGATGAATCGACTGCAGAGTTTAAGCGTTAAGAATAGGTCAAACTTCATGTCACTACGCTGTTATTAATAGTAAGGGATTATTGAATCTTACCAACATAATCGAATAACATGAGATGGATGTCCTTCATTACTAGTTATACGTTTTAGAGAGCATTGTACTATCCATCAGGTCTAATGTTACTTTGATATGCATTTCTATATAAAAAGAACACGTTCCTTTTAGTAATAAGTAAATTTCCTCGATACTCAGGTTTTCTTAAAATATTTATATATTTTTTTAAATATCAGCCGATACACGCACAAATTACCTCATTTTCTATTAAAGTGATAAGAGCTAAGGTCCTCGAAGTTGACTGCGTGAGAGATGACGTGCTTCAACATCTCTGCCTTTACTCCCGATAGTCGTCTTTGCCATTACATCATCTAAACGTAAACATACAATGTAGATAGTTAATCTATATATATAAAAGAAAGTCGTGTTAGTTACACCACTTATAACTCAAGAACGGCAGAACAGATTTGGCTGAAAATTGGTAGGGAGGTAGCTTAGAGCCAGGAGACGGACATAGGATACTTTTTATCCCGTTCGATAGCGTTCCCGTGGGACTTTTCATTGTTTTCTTTATCCATACAAAAGTTTCGTTTTAATAATTAAGTCAATTTGAACTTTAATACAATACAATAAAGTTTAAATCGTAGTGGAGGAGTTCTATGTTATAAAAATGAATTGCTCGATGTGTTCCTAAGCGCAAATCTCGAGAACAGCTGAACCGATTTCGCTAATTCTTTTTTTATAATATTCCTTGAAGTACGAGGATTGTTCTTACGGAGAGATACATTTTAATAATTGCCTGAAAAGGCCTAAAAATAATACTTTTCTATATTCCCATACAAAAGGTTCGTAATGATACTTAAGTCATTTTGAACTTTAACACCATACAAAATTTCCTGTCATTTAATGTTTATCCCGTCGATGCAGTTAGAGGCTCCCTCAAATAAAAGAACTTATTAAAATAAGCATTTTGAATCGACAATATGTATCTATAACATTCGAATTATTGCGTATTTTAGATGTTAAAAATGCAGAATTCTCATGACAATGGATTGACATTTTTTGGCTGTCAAATATTAAGGGGTGCGTTCAGAAATTTATTCTGTGTAACAAATCTCCTTGGTAGTGCCTAATTTTTAAATTTTTATTATGCTTGAATATCTAAAATACTCTAAATCTCCTTCAAGAAATATTAATAAATGGTCAGGGGATGCCTTTTCCATTGATCTAGCCAGTCATGGAACAGGGCTATGAGTTCGCGACCTCGGTCCCCCGAGCTGTTGGAGTCTCCCACTACTTCCTTATCCGGGACTGTGGCATCCTTACCATCAGGCCAAATATCCTTACCTGCAATATCCTGTACCCAAACACACGCTATTTCTACCCCATTACCAAAAGAACGAAAGCCCCAAGGAGAGTTGGTGTCAGACAGGCGGGCGGCCGTAAAACATTTGCCAAAACATTTATACAGTATGTATAATAAGAAAGGTGACAGGGCCTAGGCCGTCCCCCGTAGCCGACGCGCAGGGGCAGCACCCGGTTCCTATGAGAAATGGGCAAGGTTTGTTACACCAGCCCGGGCGGGGGCAACGTAAGACACTAGCCCGGGAAATGAGATTGAGGTATGCAAGTTGGAATGTAGGTACGACAAATGGAGCTAGCATTTGTGCTGAAAAAGAAAAAAAAATGGTCAACGAAGAAGACTTACGAAAGACGACTGCATGCAGCAAAGATGCGAATGTTGCGGTGGATGTGTGGTATAACACGGAGTGACAGAGTCAGAAATGAATACTTTAGGGTAAGTCTGAAAGTAGCTCCTGTGATAGAAAAGATGAAAGGAAACCGTCTGTCATGGTATGGGCACATTAAGAGAAGGAATTAATCATATGTAGGAAAAAAAAGTGATGAACATGAAAGTGAATGGATGGGCGAGCCGAGGAAGGCCAAAAAAGAGATGGATGGAGTGCGTGACTGAAGATATGAAAAAGAAAGGGGTGAATGAAAACATGACGGCTGACAGGGATGTGTGGAAAAAGAAGAGATACTGCGCCGACCCCAAGTAATTAATTGGAACCAGGGCAAGGGGATGATGATATACCTAAGTAATTAAAAATTAAATTCTGTTAATAAGTAACAAGACATTCATTGACTGGTAGGGCGATACGAAGTTTGCCGGGACAGCTAGTTTTTACTATATCTTTTCTTTTCAAGGCTTTCGACTGGAACGTCCAGACTCAGAGTGTGATCCTGTCTTCGTTCTTCTGGGGCTACGTGGTGCTGCAGATCCCTGGCGGGGAGCTGGCAGCCAGGTTCGGCGGCATGATCCTCATCACGCTATGTGTGGCTATCAACGCCGCCGTGTCGCTGCTTATACCCGTTGGAGGGTATTATGTGAGTACTGATTTATGAGCCGCTGTGATTCGAAAATTGTAGGACTTTTATTTATTTTGTAAACTATTTGTGGATTGGAAAATAGCAACATTAGCGTTTCGTGTTCGTTTTTCTCTAGAGATTCGAACAGGACGCTAAACCAATTATTGAAATGACTGAATATGAGTGATGTATTTGATATTTTATAGATTCGATGAATATTGTTTCTTTTCATTTACTAACAGTAGTTTTTAGAAAATAAATCATAACTAACAGCTAATTTCTATGGCAAAAACTAACACAATTCATAACCAGTTTAACATTAAAACATTGCCAACTTGGAATACCCCAAAAACCACGTAATTAAAATAGGTTAAAAAATACATACTCATTTAAATGACATGTTTCGCGCAAGTTACAAAGACTCGTATGTAAAAGGAGGCTTCCAAAAATATCCTAAGACTTAATTACAAACTCATAGTTTCTCTCAATTTTCAGGGCGGCTGGCAGTTGATCTGTGCATGTCGAGTCATCCAGGGTCTATCGCAAGGTTTCCTCTTCCCTTCAGTCCACAATCTCATTGGGAAGTGGGTGCCACTTGAAGAGAAGAGTAGGCTGGGGACTGTGATCTATGGAGGTAATTATTTGATATAGTATTATGGGTATTACATAGATGATCTAAACATCTTTCTCTTAATACTACCGAGCTAGGATCAATTTATGCCGGTGATACAAATTTTATATAATTACTTTAAAGCTATATATCTTATTTATTCTATCGAGTTAGATGATTATAATAATTAAAATAAAATAACTTAATCAAGGTAGAAAGGCTGTAGCAACTGTAAGTCTAAAGGTTTTAAAACTATCAGTATAGAATGGCAACATTAAAAATCTTTGCAGAATAAACAACATAGTCATCATAAACAGGAAAATTATCTAAGGCACAATGACGGTACAGAAATAAAAATATATCTGTCCTAAGATATGGGTTCAATAGTGAAGAATCAAAAACTCACGTGTAAAGAAAGTTTAAAGGAATTTGAATTTTTAACATACATATTTAAATGACTTCACGCTAGTATTCCCCGAAGGAGAAGGCAGATGTGAATTGCTGCACCCACATATCGCCAAGTTATGTAATAGTCCTACGTAATGCCAGATTATTGTCTTTTTTGGGCACATTTTAGTAAACAACAATAGTGCGTGATCTGAATTCGAACTAGCTATCATTCGGTTAAGAAATCGTGTCTATATTCAACTATGTAAGGATATAGTATAATAGGTACTAGGTATCATACCAACCATGAATGTATTTTTGTCTGATTATATCCAAACTTTAATAAAGTATGATTTTCCAAGGAACCTTAACTATTAAATAAACCATAATTTTACGATAATGCTACCTGACGGTAATAACAAAGGTTACGTAGCTTCTTCTGCTATAGATCGTAATAAAAACAGTAATTGTTGCGTTCACAGTACAATAGATAGTATATTACAATAGTAATGTATGTAGTGTGCTGACAATGCCATTTGTCTTTCCATTCAAACTCGTTTTATCACAGCTATGGTATTTTTCATGCTTATTGTAACATAACAGATTACTTTGCCTCGTGGTCTCGCGGTACAAGTGTGTGTCGTGCGATCTAGAGGTCCTGGGTTCGATTCCCGGGTCGGGCAAGGTGTTATTGGGTTTTTTCTCAGTAGCAGCACGGAGTCTGGCAATGTGCCTGAAAAACGGCAATAGGCTCGCCCCCTATTACGTGGGTCTGATACATACGTGGCGAAATGTGGGTGCAGAAAGGATAAACAATTATAAATATGATTTACCGCCATTATGGAAATTATTATTGTGATTATTATTTATTCCTATAAAAAACTTAATTGTTATGTTAAGAAGAATAACTGCTGGAGCCGAGGTCAAACATCGTTCAAAGAAAATATCTGAATTGATTACGTCAAAGTTCTCAACAATCACCATTACTGACCTAATTATGCCTCGATAGAAGGTCTTTCACCATTCATTTATATAGCAACAGGTAGTAGATAACAGAATAGGAAAATATCAATCGCTATTTTTATATCTCAACAAGAGCGATTAAATGTAGGACTATATACGTTGTGTCTACTTCCTGATATCCTTTTTCGTTAAAACTAAGCTTGAATAACTATTCCAGCTGGTTGGCATGGGTCGGTTGAGCAAAGAAAACCGACCTTCATATTATACTAATTAATATGTCCTACAACGATTAGGGCATTTAATTTTTCAATACCAATTTGTGCTGGCGATATTTTTATATTTTTTTAAAGTAGTAAAGTTAAAAAGTATTTACACATCAATTTTTATCTCTGATATATTTTTTTATGTTATGTACTACCCAAAGTTATTCAAGCAATCCCACCTGCTAAGATTTAATTTAAAAACCAAATTAACATTTTAATAATTTCACTCATTGTGGCGATGTATATTTTTGTTCTTTCTTCAATTTATCATGTACCTCCTTAATACGACTCAACGTTAACTAATGCAAAAACTCCATGTACCTTCTTAGTATGACTTAACGTTTACCAATTATCAATGGATACATAATTGGCATTTCCAGGAGCGCAACTAGGAACAGCCTTGCAGCTGATGGCCTCAGGCTTCCTGGCGGACTACTGGGGCTGGCCTGCCATCTTCTATGTGAATGGAACCCTCGGAGCTATCTGGACGGTAGCCTACGTCTTTCTCGGGTCAGACTCGCCACAGAAATCCAGGATGATCAGCGACGCCGAGCGACTGTACATACAGACGTCCTTGGGACAGATTGGGGAGCAGAAGGTTTGTTGATTGGTTGTAATGTAATTTTACATGTAAGTTGTTCATATTCCCCTAAATAAAATCCATTTATAATGAAACAATTGTTTCTCTTCATGAATTTTCATCAAAATATTGATTGCTGGGTGATTGATCCAAGGGATCTGTTGGATTTAACATAATATATGAAGCTACCCGACGCAATTTTAAGAGTTTTACATCCATACATATAATAATCTCTTCTTAGGTCGTTTTCATCAAATCAAATAGTATGAAATACCAACATTCAACCTCAGTGTTAGTCACATACTTATCCATTGATACAACATGCTAGAAATTTCATTTTGCCGAATCCTGTCTTCCACATTTTATAAATTCTTGCTACAAAAGAAAAACTTACTAAAATTAGAGAATCTGTTCGAACAAATAAACGTTCATTAGTTGATAATTGACTAAAGTGATAATAAAAACGTATTTCAGAGACTGCAAACACCATGGAAGGCGATATGGACATCTCTGCCGTTCATATCACTGATCGTGGCTCACTGCGGACAGAACTGGGGATTCTGGACTCTGATGACAGAGATGCCTTCCTACATGAAACAAGTGCTGGGAGTCGATATCAAAGCTGTAAGTGATAGATCAATTTATGCCTTATTTGTGACATAATAATGTTTATTATTGAACAAGTTACTTTGTGTCATTTAGGGAGTATATTTATTTTGACGATTTTTGGTGTTGAATTAAAAAAGAAAAATATTTTGAGTGGGAAAAGATGAAATTCAGGTTTGGCGATAAAAAAACATGCAGAAATAATTTAATCTCTTACAATAAATAATAATAAATTAAATTCAAATATATTGAAGGTGCTATTTAGTTTTGATATTTAATAACAAATACAAAGAATAAATTTGGAGTATGATTAAAACTAATTCATTATCAAAATTATGATTACTGCAGAATCGTTAGCCTTGGCTATGACCTGTCTGCTTCAAAACAAAAACCTAATTGCTACACCTTATCTCTGGTCTGTATCAAAAAGTTTATTAGTAGTTTTGCAAAAACACTAGCAATAATTATTACTGTAGCAATAAAAACAAAACATTTTCTGAAGAAAAATACAAAATTAATTTTTATAGCAATTATTTTATTTATCTGCATCTAGCAACGCAGAACCATATTGTCCTTTATGTGCAAAGAGTAGACAAACCGTTGTAATAAACTGAAATATTTATGGTTATTCGGAAAACGTTAAGTATTTTTATATATTTTTCATTTTGTAGCATCAATCATCGTAACGATGTCATGTCTTAATTTTCGATAACGATCAGTTAACACTCCGTATCGTTTCTGTATAAATCTGTCAGATTATATTCCTGTCAGATCGGCTATTTGCGAAAAAATATCAAGGCTCTTTTATATATTTAAACATTAAAAAAAATTCATGCCATCCATTTGTATGGGTTTCCCATCAAATAGCTTTATATTTTGTCATAACTACATGATGTTTTCAACTCTGCCAATAATTACAATCTTTGAGGTGTGTAAAAATATTGTGCATAATCCATTGCGCTATTTGTTTAAGAACGGCGTGATGTCAGCTCTACCATACATGGCAATGTATTTGCTCAGCTTCCCGCTCGGGTTCGTATCGGACTTCATACTGAAGAAGAATTGGCTCAGTATCACAACTTGTAGAAAACTCAGTAATTCTATTGGTGAGAACACTTTCATTTTTCACAGATTATTAGAATAAAATTTGCATGTGCCAGTATAAGGATTTTTCAAGATTTTGTAATTATAAAATTGAGAACTTCTTTACATCCCCTTCATGACGGTTTATAAGTTTTCAAAAGGAGAGAGAAGAGAGAGAGAGGGGAAAAGTGGGAAGTCTGTTGTCCCAGCAATCTCAATTTTAATTAAAAAAAGCAATGGAAAACCCTATACTCAAATAGCAATTTTAATGTGTTACAATCTCTTCGAACCTATTTGTGTGTATTCACAATAGATTATCACGTACCTAAATGGTGAAGTATGGTTTATTGGCCGATTAAGATGATAATGATGAGTATTCGTACCAGTTGTGTTTTACAGTATTTCTAAAAGGAGAATTATTTATAATTCTCGAAGCTTGAAGGCCAGTCAGATGGTATCTTATATAATGACATAGAGTAAATATGAATTATAAACACGTATGTATAAATTTTCATATCTATATTATATCGCTGATGGTGCTCAGCCCGTAATTGTGATTTTTTTAATTGTACCAGGATGGCAAATACTGGTACATACCTTAGTAAACGACAGTGAAAATTAAGTGAAATGTCTTGTGGTGTTTTAGTGTGCGTCATGCAATCTGAAGGTCCCGAGTTCGATGCCCGTGTCGCGCAAAGTGTTGTAGGAATTTCCATTAAAAATTGTTAGTAGCAACACGGAGTCAAAGAAAGTGCCCTAAAATCGGCAATATGCCACTCATACATACAATACACATGCTTGGCGAAGTAAATCAAATGAAAGAAATGCACCTCTGGGTACTCCTTTGGGGAATACAGAGATTATTTGTATTATTCATTCAATAATATTACTTGTTTACATATCTTCTTCATCAACCCATATACGCCCACTGCTGAGCACGGGTCTCCTCTACCATTTAGAGGGTTTAGGCCATAGTCCACCACGCTGGCCTAGTGCGGGTTAGCGGACTACACACCTAAGAAATTCCTAAGAACTCTTAGGTGTGCAGGTTTCATCACGATGTTTTCCTTCACCGTTAAAGCAAGTGATAATTCAATGTGAATACACACATAACTTCGAAAAGTCAGAGGTGTGTGCCTGGGGTTCGAACCCGCGACCGCCGAGATTCTCGACCGCGCGCCCAAACTTGAGGCCATCACTGCTTCAACATTGTTTACATATCACTGGTCGCTAAAATGATGGCGGTATTTCAGGTCACTTCGGTCCAGCTATAGCGCTGATCGGTCTATCGTATTCTCCGGCGGGTAACGTGACGGCAGCCGTGCTCCTACTTACTGTGGTAGTGGGGCTCAATGCTGGTCATTACACCGGCTATTTGGTAAGTCTTGTTTTTGTATCATATTATACCGTCATGGCAGTAGGATAATATTCCGCCCTGTGGATTGGGGGTGTAAGAATTCCGCCACGGTATCCCCTACCTGTCGTAAGAGGCGACTAACAGGGGAAACTGGGGTGGCTGGGCGGGCTGATTTAGGGCACTTCTGCCCTGAGATGCCGTAAAACCGCCCTAAATGCGCGTGATGGTCACCGAGAGGTTTTAGTAGGTTTTTTTATGCTGGCGTGGCCAGAGACCCCGACATATCCCTCAGGGCCTCCGCCAAGGTACCGAACAGGGGAGCTTAAGGTGCTTTCCTCTCGTAAAAAAAAAAAAAGGATAATATTGATGTGGTCTACAGATAAAGACGTAAATAGTAGTAATATTATCTTATTAATTATGGTAAAATCTAAAGCAATGAATTAAATATAATTGTACACTCTTTGAACCGAAAAAGTAATACGTTTCAGTGAGTGTAATTGTTTGAAAAAGGCATAAGTCATGAATGAATATCAATTAGACTCGTTTGAAACCACGCACATTAGCTTCAAAATACCTGTTTTATTTCCTGTTGGAAAATCTATTTAACAATTATTGTATCAACAGTTGGTACACATCGACATGGCTCCTAACTTCGCGGGTACTTTGATGGGTATCACAAACTGCATCGCCAACATTATATCCATCATCGCGCCACTAGCTGCCGGCGCCATATTGCAAGACGAGGTATTAACATTCTTTTTACATCTATTTTCTATTTGTATATCTATGTATATCAGCCTACATAAACAGTACATACATATGTCGCACTATTGTGCACGGGTCTTTACTACAGGAGACAGACAGGAATTAAGCCTTAGTCAAAACGCTGTTTTAGTGTAAGTTGGCCAATCATTCACTTAACCCTTAATTTGACAGGCCTTTTTTGGTTTTAGTTGTACCATTATTACAAATTTTGTTACTTAACTTGTGAAGGCTTCTAGAAAAAATACTTGAAATAATCTTCCTGTTTATTATCCGAAAATCTTAGTCCAATATAATGGACTTTTACAGCGTCTTATTAAGGGTTAAGTTTCTTAGTATGTTTTCCTTCACGATTGGCTTACATTATTATTGACACATAAATTCATATAGCCTTATAACTGTGACTACTTGGGATATGAAACACCTGCCAAATCAGAGTGACACTATAAAAATATTAAATGTTACAGACGGATCCAACGGACTGGATGAAAGTGTTCTACCTCTCGTCTGCGATATACATTGCTTGCAACACTTTCTTCGTAATATTCGGCACCAGTGAAAAGCAGCAATGGAACGAGCCCGTCAGTGAAAACGACGGTACGTCTATTTTAAATGCAATCTTAATAAAATCTGTTTAAGCATAACTACTGTGATTACGAACCGTAAAAAAATCCCGATAAAAACGTTTAATACCTATAAATAAATTGTGAGGTATGTTATAATTTTTTTGTCAGAATTTTTTAACGCTAGTGGGTTTGTTTGTGGTTTGTCATCACAGTAGCTATTAACTCCCTTAGTTTTCGATCACGGTTTGAATACATTGGACCCAATATTTACAAAGCGGGAATTAAGGCAATAAAAATATACGCCTACAATATAGTCTATACTAAAAACAAATGACAGTCGCAAACAAAAATCAAAAAGCGCAATGAAAAGCTAAATGGCACACGCTGAATTTGGATAGATAAATACACCGACTGTTGCCTAGAGAGATATTTTTATACCTTTTTCACGTACCGCAATGTATGCTTAATTGAAATAACCGTTGATGCCAGCGGTCAACGAGCCGTGCGCGAATAAAGTATTACATTGCACGTTATGAAATATTATGAGTATATGAGATTCCGGGATATGAAAATATTTTCAAAGCTTACAGATATTGTTTTCCTCAATGGGTTTTTTAATACCGGACGGGTTTGAGAGCACTTCACTTGATAAATATTGCATACGGAAATGTCAATCTGAGCGGCTTTGTAATTAAATGAGGAAAAACAATTTTTGATTTCAATTATCTTCTAATTTCTGTGTTTATTATAATGTTTTTTAAATGGGCATATCGGTTTATTTGGATAAATAATACTTAGATCATACGCATATGGATGTGCATAAACTTACGTCTATATAGGTTAGGCAGAGGTATTTCTACAATCACATTGCACAGACTGTGATTAAGACAAATGTGCTAAGTAGGTTTTCTACGGCATCTTTGGGCACATCTAGGGCTTCTTGCTAAAAAATGGGAAAAAAAATATTACATGCAATTTATGAAATTCAATTTTATTTCAGATGCAGTAACGGAGAAAAATATCGAGAAGACAGTTTAGTCAATAAGATATGTTGTATATAGTTATTTATTAATTTTGTATATATTTAACCATAATAAATTCGTTAATGGAATAACATTTTTTAATCTTTCTATCAAGAATTTGTATTTCTTCCATATCAGTTAAAAAAAAACTATAAACCTCTTTGGAAACTTAAACTTACTTCATCCGTTAGTTTAAAAAGAATCAAGAGGCGAATGATGATAATTCTCTGCCATCCCACATTAATACTGACATGGCTGAATATTTCTATGAGCTTCGTTAAAACTATTCAACTCAACGATGCAGTAAGTACAAAAATTAGCTAACCTTTTTTCCTTTTACTTTGTTGTAGCTTTCCCGAGCCACTAATGGTTGTATAATTAGCTATTTCATATAAAATTTCTTTTTTCTGCAAGTTTTTTACTGAGTAGTGTAACGGACTCTTTTCGAAACCTTGTTCTGTGCAGAATTTTCGATGTCAAATTTAATGTCGGAGTAAAACCATGAGTTATATCATCGTATTTTGTAAGTTAAATGGAGTTCAACTGCTGAATCCTTATGTGCTATCGCTGTCAATAACATGAGGGCCATTTTTTGAACTGCATCACATCAGTTAATCAGCTCATATATAGTACTAGCTGGGCAAGGACCTCCTCAACAACTGAGAGGGTTTAGGGCAAATTTTATACGAAAAATGTCTTACATATATACTCAGCCTATTGCCGTCCACTGCTGAACGTAGGCCTCCCCAAGTAAGCGCCAACCATCCCGGTCCTGAGCGGCCCTCATCCATCCGCTTATCTTACATAATATCACAAAATATAAATTGCAGGAAAACTAACATATTTTACTACCAACAATTTACCTACCTACTAATAATTTACTTCAAGACATTTTTAACCTTCAATATAACCATAATTTGACTATAACCACAATACCTACCGACTAAAAATCCACATGGAATAAAAGAAAATTAAAGTATTACAATAAATTTCCTAAAACCGAATCGTATTTCAATTACAATCTCGCACATCCCACACACGAGGTATAATACAGCCCGTAAATTAGACTATTTTTAGATTCCAATAAAAAGGTATGATCAATGAGTTTTCGGATTCATTTCGTCCTACCTCGGATTAGCTGGACAAATGAAATATACGGTGCTATGAAATTTATTATATTATCAATATTATGAATCTAATATTTATATTATAAAGAGGAAGGATTCGTATTTTTGTATGTATGTATGTAAGTAATAAACGTTCAATTTTCTTGATGGATTTGTGTGATCTTTGTTGTGGTATAGATGGGAGTTTCCGAAGTATATAAGATGTTTTTTTTATAAAATTATTTCAAGGCGAAGTATGATTTAAAACGATCGAATAAAAAAATCGAAAATATGAATCACATTTACGAAAATGAAACACATTACTCAGATACTCAGAACAGGCATTTTTTTAGTAAAGTTTTCTAAAGTTGAGCATAAGATTGCACCCAGATAGAGCCGGTACCTATCGATAGTTTGAAATTAATTACCTAAATCGATAGAGAAAAGACTTTATCACAAATCACATCTTACAGAATGTTATATTACTGCTTAATAATAATAAATACCTAACGAAACTGAAAGTCTAAGATTAATTGATACTAAAATGTCTTTTTTAGTTTTTCATACCCACAACATAAGACCAATAAAACTTTAAAATTCTTATACTTTTGCATACACAAACAATTTATAGAAACCTACAAAAATCATACCTACATGACTTTTGTTCCTCCACTCAAACGTTTACACGAAAATAGGGCCAACAATATTTCAAGCCCGCAGTTCCAAGGAGCATGATTGCGAACTCATATGAAAGGAAACATTAGCAGTTCGCATGAGTAGAGACGGCAGAGTTATTCGCTACAAGAGAAAGTACTGCAAATTTACTATTTAAGTGAACATTTTAAATTGCACAAAGCAAGTACTAGTATTATATAGTGAGCAGTGATGGCCTCGGGGTTTGGCCACGCGGTCGAGAATCTCGGCGGTCGCGGGTTCGAACCCCAGGCACACACCTCTGACTTTTCGAAGTTATGTGTGTATTCACATTGAATTATCACTTGCTTTAACGATGAAGGAAAACATCGTGATAAAACCTGCACACCTAAAAGTTCTTAGGAATTTCTTTGGTGTGTAGTCCGCCAACCCGCACTAGGCCAGCGTGGCGGACTATGGCCTAAACCCTCTCAATGGTAGAGGAGATCCGTGCTCAGCAGTGGGCGTATATGGGTTGATGAAGTACTAGTATTTTACTCTATTCTATTTTAACGCACATCACATATGGAGGTCTTTGTATGTAATATTGCAAAGACTATTAATATAATGTAAAAAGGACAAAGTATAGAAAAGTTGCATAAGAACAGAATGGAAATAGACAATATTTTGTATGGGGATGAGTGTCGCCGCTTGTCTATTTCTATTCAAACTACGATCACACGATCAATCATAAAAAAATTAAACAAAAATGAGGGGCTGCTATTTGTCACGCATTTGTAAAAGTTTTTATATTACAAACAACCCGAATTACTAACAAGCGATCGTGTCAAACATATGATAGTATAGTCGTAGGTTCGGCATGCTTGGCATACTGAAATTTCCTTTCTAGTATTCTTCTTCATCAACCCATATACGCCCACTGCTGAGCACGGGTCTCCTCTACCATTGAGAAAGTTTAGGCCATAGTCCACCACGCTGGCCTAGTGCAGATTGGTGGACTACACACCTAAGAAATTCCTAAGAACTTTTAGGTGTGCAGGTTTTATCACGATGTTTTCCTTCACCGTTAAAGCAAGTGATAATTCAATGTGAATACACACATAACTGCGAAAAGTCAGAGGTGTGTGCCTGGGTTCGAACCCGCGACCGCCGAGATTCTCGACCGCGCGCCCAAACCTCGAGGCCATCTTCTAGTATTATTCAACTGTTTACTGGGACTAAACACATAAGCCTGTTGTGGCCACTTATAACTTTCAGCAAAATCGATCGAACTTGTTTAGTCAACATTGACTTGATCAAATCATTTAGCAATAAAAAGGGGCTTATTGCCTAGTTTTCTCAATTCGGCGCTCGAGAAAACAGTAACTTGATTTTTGGTAAGTTTTTTTAGAATCAGCACCAAGGCAAAAAATAATCTTGGAAAGCGGCAATAAGTTCGTTTACTGTTCCATCGGACTTATAAATAATATTGGCGAAAAGTGGGTTGTAAAATGTACCTGTATCTATCAAGCGGTACTATTTATATTGTGTTAAAAATATTATTTTAAAAAGCGTGTTAAAAACTCCTACAAATCGATATAAGAAAATGAATGTCTAGAATCAAGTGTTACGTCATAGTAATTCGTGAATTAAACTTACCGTTCTCTTCAAACCCTTCTAATCAATCAATGGATATATGAAAAGAAAATTAAAACAGTTAATTGTATGCTTAATAGCTCAATTTACAGAAACGTTAGCAAACAAATAGCAATAAATTGTTCGAGAACACATATGGTACGGCGATGAAAGTGAAATTTATTGGTAATTAGCTTGTGCCCGGGCTCAACACTGATCAACTTTATAGAACAACAGGCCCACTAAAAACTGTATTTAAAGACGTTATATTTTCTTCTCTTTATGGCCAGTAGGCGCGTGTTATATGCAAAACTTCGTATATGGCTTTATGACGTTGATTCCTTAGCATTATGTTTTTAATTAGAATTAACAGCGGACTTTTTTAAATGTTACACAATTTGTCAAAGTCAAGTTATGGAAACATAAAGCCGTGTACCGACACGAACTTTAGGACGTTAATCGTTGATTACATTACTCTGTTGTGTGTTAATTGAATTTACATGGTATGTGGACTAAAGCCTAAATCTTCTCAGTTGTAGAGGAGGCACGTGACCAGCAGTGCGATGTATGAATATGGGCTTATGATGATATGTAATGCAGGAAGAGAACACAGTTTTTTAGTCATAATATTTGACGCCGTCATATTATATTTCTCCTTTTTTTATATGAAACTATTGACGACAACCAGCTTAAAGAGACTACTTTTTATTATTAAGAAAGCCATACAACGTTGAATAAAACGGTTGATTTTCCCGCCTCGTTGCCTCCAATTCATATGGAGTTAATCGAGTTAACTCAGCTCCAATATTTTTTTAATTTCATGAAAAGAACCGAGAAATGTTTGACTTTAAATTATTAGCTCTTACTTAATCTCTATATATTTTTTGTTCCTGTTAAATCAAAGCGATGAAAAGGGTAATTTATTCGAAGTTTAATTTAGCAAATTATTTTCATAATTTATATAACAAGCGATATTTTTATAACACAGTCCATGTATGCCCCATTGCTGAGACGGGTTTTCTCTGCAACTGAGAGAGTAAGGCTTTAGTCCACCAAGCTAGTCCCATGCCGGTATAAAGACTATTACCCTAAAAAATTTCTAAGTATATTTGTGAGTTTAGATTTTCTTACCATGTTTTCCTTCGCCCCAAAATACATCACTGATTTCAATAGTAACCATAAGTCGAGTTAAAATTTCAGCGGTCGCAGGTTCAAACCACAGACACATACCTACATACTTGACTTTTTGAAATTATGTATTACAAAGCGATAATTGGAAGTTTTAATTAATTACGTAGCGTTTGGAAGGCTTTCGGTGTAATTTAGAACTGATAACCGCAACCTAAATTAACGCATAAAATCAAATTAGTATCCCCGTAATTAATTCGGCTTAAATTGAAATACATTCATAGCATTAGGTTTTGTCGCTCGACGAGCTTGCGTTAAATTGGTAAAATGGCGCCAAAAGATAGATTTTTAAATGATTTGGAGGTAAAAAAGTAAAATAAATAATTAGACTGGTTTTTGTTCTATGTCACATGAGCTGTTTGGGTAAACCCTCTCAGTTGTAAAGGAAGCCTTTGCCCAGCAGAGGGACGTCAACTGACTAATGATGATACGTTATGCGAAAAGAGAACACAGTTTAGTGCAGTAAAAGTACTTTTTTAAGACATTCTCTGTATCAAATCATAGTCTGTTTCATACGAAAAGTATGCGGGCCTCCTGGCTAAATAATTTGAGCGCTTGCAAAATGACAGGCCGTGGGTTCAATCCCCGCACTGGTACGAATGTTTATAATATGACCCGCAAATATTTGTTACGGGTGTAGTTGTTTGCAAGACCGAAAACTCATTCGTAGTTTTTGTTACTCAGGACACAACACTTTTATCTAGGTCAAATGACTATATACTTAAATATCAAAGGACTTTACCCTTAGATATTATTCAACTGAAATAAATTCACATTGAAACACTCTCGCACTATTTATTTGCGGCAGGATTTTAGTTTTGAACACTGGATTTTATTGCGTCACTTGATGATAAATTTATGTATGATTTTATAATTTCAATAGGAGACCACTGAGTACTTTTATACTGCATGTCGTAGAAAACTTTTTTATCTAGCTTTGGACTTCAACTTTATTGTTACAACCATATGACTGCAATTATATTTATGCGTAAATAAACCAGTAACTTATTCATTTCTTCTTCTTCTTCTTCATCAACCCATATACGCCCACTGCTGAGCACGGGTCTCCTCTACCATTGAGAGGGTTTAGGCCATAGTCCACCACGCTGGCCTAGTGCGGGTTGGCGGACTACACACCTAAGAAATTCCTAAGAACTTTTAGGTGTGCAGGTTTCATCACGATGTTTCTCTTCACCGTTAAAGCAAGTGATAATTCAATTTGAATACACACATAACATCGAAAAGTCAGAGGTGTGTGCCTGGGGTTCGAACCCGCGACCGCCGAGATTCTTGACCGCGCGCCTAATCCTCGAGGCCATTCATTTACCACATAAGTATTTACTACTGGCCACTGTATGAACTATGAACTACCGTATACGTACTGAAAGATGATATTTCTACAACCACATGTCGCCGGGTAATCATTTCTTTTGAAGACCCAAGCATAAGTACCCATACACTAACATTTGCCACCTTTTCTGTTGCTGAAAATTCCTATGAAATCGAAAATAACATACAATTACATCATAAAACTATACAAGACATGAAAACCGCACTTTACGGCTATCCTTTAAAAACAAAACAACATTTGTAACTCGTTTTTAAACCATATACTGACTTAAATTCAAACATCTCCAACACTGTAAGCTAGAGGAGTAAGAACAAGTCTGGTAGACGAGATTCTGTTTGCACAGCATTCTAATGCTATGCGCATTTTGAATCGAGTCGAGCTATATATTTCAATTTCAACGACATGTCTAATCCAATAATGGTAGATGTTTGCAAATGGAGGAGTGATGTCTTATCCGACCTTCGCTACATCATTTGGGAGGAATGCGACTGGAGTCGAGAGATTGCCTGAGATTGCCTGAGATTGCTGGGGCCTGTCGATTGAGTTTTCGAAATTATTGTATTTGCCTGTCATAGAATTCTCAGATAGGACGGAGTCTGAAACCGAGTCCATAAAATGAAAATTTGAAAGAATAACATAATTGTTGATACGTAAGTGCAGAAATACCCTTCTAAATGGTTCCTCGGGAATACTAACTCGAGTAATAGTGAAGGCCTGAGATTTATCAGTAAAAGATAGTGTATAGTGATATACTGGGCCTGATAGTGATTATTTCAAAAATACTGATATGTTTTTTTAATTCTAGATGTACACGACCTAAGTTTAGCAGTAGAAAGAGATACGTGAACTAAAAAAAATCATCACTAACGATTCATTACTTAAGCAGACCAAAGGGTGCAAAATGCCAAATAAGGGCATATTTTTAACTCAACTGCAACTACTTCAAGCTCTTACATACATAATTATTTGTTCGTCTATATTTTCCTTAAAGGCCGGCAAACCGATGATTACTCCGGTATTAGTATCCCTGGTCGGTATTGACCATTTAAAATCAGGTGGCTCCCTAGCTCGTTTGCTTCCTTCCACATAAAAAAATGTAATAAATAATATAAATTTAGTTTCTTTGAAATAAATTAGAGAAACCTGTACGTTTCTATCAATTAATTAAGCCATGGAACTTGGCAGCCATTCAGGTCTGAACACTTTTATCGGCGAAACGGTTAATAGATGACGTCGTTTGAACTGAACTTGGCTCAGTTTTATATTTTATATTTCCTTTTAATGTGCCAACATTAATAAAATTATTTTCTTGAACAGCTGCATATGGCTTCTTATCACCAATATTTGTAAGTACTAAAATGATGTTTAGTAAACAAAGAGAAGAAATTTTCATTTAAATACAGGAGATTTGGCTTTAACTTTGCGCTCGATGCAATTTGGAAACTGATGGAACATCATAGTGACATCACACCGAGCACGAAAAGTTAGCTAAATCTATCGGGACCTACCTAATATTGATTCAAAACAATTAATTAGAAAATAAAAATATTTAAAACAAAGTGCTGAATAAAATTAAGTGAAACAAATTACTTCTTACCATAGCAAACACTTAGATTACATACCTGCTATGACTAGCAACGCCCCCTAGCGGGAAGTTTTACATGTGACCTATTCTAATATTGGCTTATAAATTAGCCCTTGCAATCACAGCTGCATAACGTAGTCATGCAATGCATATGCATGGGGTAAAATCAATTTCGTCCGCTATGGTAATGAATAATAAATCTTACTTGGTATTACCGGCGCCTGCATTAACGGTGTGATTACCATGCTAGTGTATTTTGCGACAAGAATTATGTGTTACTGTTGACTTTATTAGATTGTATTAGAAAATCTTAATATCGTTTTGATGTTTAACTTCACCTTTATGTAACTTAAAAAAACAAATTATACCAAGAGAACATACGATCAAAATATCTAAATGCTTTCTTGCCAGACTTATACCAAAAAATGACGTTCTTTCGGTGTAACTTAAGACTCCATGCTGCTATTGAGAATGTTTGTAATGAAAAAATCCCGATAACACTTTACGCGATCTGGGAATTGAACCGTGGCCTTTACCACGCGGCTGCGGCTGTCCAATTCATAACAATCTTTCTATGTGTTAGTCTAATTTTTCTATCGATAACATCCCAACAAATGAAACCCAAGAACAATCAATAGAGATATTCTACACTCGAGGCCAACGTCAACGACCTATTATTAGGAAACTTTCCTCTCGTCAAGTAGGCCAATGTGACCCAATGTCTGTAATCTACGGAACCACGAACAATAAGAAGTAAAGAGCGCACATTAAAACTTAGACATGCGGAAATAGCAGTTGAGCGCCCATTGTCTTCTTGGAATTTTGATTATAATAACTCGTGTTGCTTTAGCTTCTGAACGAGGCTTGGTATGTTTTTGTTGTTATTTGATAGTTTTTATTGTAAGTAATTTTGTATAAAATAGAAGACTTAAAAAACAAAATTTTTATTGGAGATTTATTGTATGTAAGTTATATGATAAATACGAAAATAGGTCTACGCTTTCTCGCCTATACCATTAAATAGAGTTTTAAAGCATGAAGGTGGTTATTGGCTACTGTTAATTTTTAAGAAAATCCTTTATACGGCTAAACTGTAATCTTTAAACCTCAAATGGTAGGCAGACGCGTAAATTTTCTAGTAGAAAATGCAATAGTTCATTGCCCGACAAGAAAGTCGACCTGAGTCCTCTAAATTGCTTGCATATTTGTTGTGGAACCAGCAAGACCATTTGCGTTTATTTCTTGAATTTTAAAGCTGTCAGCACAACAATTTAGACTCCGTCGCCGTGACTTTAGAAATCTTCTTTATGGAAAGCGCAAATGTCGTAAACTCATTTTTTCAATTTAAAGTCTATCATGGACACACACATATTAAAGAAAATATTAATACTTTAATACTAATTTCTAGATTCGAAGCATCCTGGGTCGTAAGATTAGTTCCAAGCTCCCGATCTATCTCCAATTAAGAGCTGTCGGTGAAAATCACATTATTTTCTTCAGCCGTGAAGTGAAAACCCTCGGGGCAGGCTATATTTCTGTCTAGACTTGCAGTGTGAGTCGCTGCTGATTTACAACGCTAGTTCGCGAACTCTTGAGGGAACGCCTATCCTGTCCGCAAAGATTTGTAGTACACAAGAAACTTATACAGCCAATGTACTTGAATTGGCAATTTAATTTAGAAGAAATGGAGAGCTACATTAGAGCTTGTTGAAAATCTTTACTAAAGTGGTATAATGGCAATAAAGAGTTGTCAAGGGACTGGAAAGGTCACAGGTTCTAATAAGATGTTAGGGTAACAAATTTTTGCTACTGAGTGGTTAGAATATGTTTATTAAAAAAGAAGTGATGTCCTCGAGGTTCGGGCACGCGGTCGAGAATTCCGTCGGCCGCGTCATAAACCCTATACACACATCTTTTAGAAGTCATGTGTGTATTTATAATGCATTATCATTTACATTAACGGTAAAGGAATACATCTTGTTAAAATCTACACACCTAAAGTTCTTTTTAGGTGGGTAGTCAACTAACTCGCACTAGGCTAGCGTGGTGGACTTAAACCCTCACAATAGTCAAAGAGACCCATACCTAGCAAAAGGGCGTACCTACGAGTACATACATGGGCTGATGATGATTAAATAATATTTTTTTAGCAGCAATAGCAGCTTTAAAATAAGGGTTACTGCCTATTGAATTTCAAACGCGGTTACTCACAACTAAACACGCGTACTTCAATGAAATAAATTCTCTTTTCTCCCACCAAAAAGTATTGCAAGAACAACCTTTTTAACCTAATGAAATCGCATTACACGGCTACTTTTGTACCTGAATTAAATAAAAAGGAATCCTGTGGAGGTAATTTGTGTTTCCAACGACGCTCACCGATTAGCGTCGCGTCGCTTTATGTTTTTTTATTTGAGTGGCGAAAATCGGCTAATGTGCCCCCGGGGAAATTAGGACATTTCCCTTTGAATAATACGCAGTTTAAGAGCTCACAATTCTAAAGCGAGAAGTTTTGAATGAAATTGTTATATTTCTATTTTGCTTCTTTTAAACATGAACTAAAAATTTAATAGTGATAGATGACGCGATGATAAAAAAGTCTTTAAAGATTTATTCACGCCATTTTAAGATGTTCTTGTTTTTTCTATCGAGTTTCGTGTCGTTTCTTATCCACAACTATAACTATATATTGATAATTCAACAGAACTTTTAAAAATCAATTTGAATAAATAGTATTTTGACTTTGACTTCTAATTTGACTTCGACTTCCATTGTAACTTTACCAACCCATATTAGTCTACCATAAAAAGAAGCTCAACAGCTTCTTAAAATGAACGTTTCCAAACACAACATCTTTTCACCTCTCTATCCGTAAAAATAAACTAATACTTGCCTTAAACCCTCAAAAGACATCACGTAGTTTACCCTAACCAGACTGTAAGACTTGTGTTACAAACTCGATATATATTTATTTGAAAACTATACAACAATATCTGCGACACGTCCCGGTACGAATCGAGACGCGCCCCAGGCTATGTATTTATGAGCTCCGCAGACAATTGTTCGAGAACCTTCGAATCTATTTCTGAATTAGGGGTTTTGTTATTTAATTTGTCTAGCGGGTCTGCCTTTATGGAATGAATCGTTACAATTTCTGACTTATAGAATTGTTTGTGGTTCCGGGTTCGATTACCAACCAAAGCTTACTGGATTTTTTTTCAAGGGATTTCGTAGTAGACAGAGACTCAAGGTAGCTGTACAAAAGGGTTCTCGCGTCTTATCATTAACTTAAAAGATGCCTGTCGAAATTTTGGTGCAGGAATGGTCTCCCTTTGCATGGATAGCGATTATCAGCAATGTCTTCTTCTTCTTCTTCATCAACCCATATACGCCCACTGCTGAGCACGGGTCTCCTCTACCATTGAGAGGGTTTTAGGCCATAGTCCACCACGCTGGCCTAGTGCGGGTTGGCGGACTACACACCTAAGAAATTCCTAAGAACTTTTAGGTGTGCAGGTTTTATCACGATGTTTTCCTTCACCGTTAAAGCAAGTGATAATTCAATTTGAATACACGCATAACTTTCGAAAAGTCAGAGGTGTGTGCCTGGGGTTTGAACCCGCGACCGCTGAGATTCTCGACCGCGCGCCTAAACCTCGAGGCCATCACAATGTATATTAAATATATTTATGTAGGTATACAACTCCACCTATTCTCTCAGACTCAGAGAAACAGGCGAATACATTGTTTTGTAAGCAAACGGCAGACGGCGGGCAAACATCAAGTATTATATTAGTGGTCAGTTGGGTCGAGTCTTGTTTGGTAACTCGGTATGTCTGAGTCTGCAAGGTTGCTGTCTCGCCAATAGAAAAGAGCAAGTATTTTCATATACATAGATAGGCCTAGGTCAGTCAAAATCTCTCACAATGTTACGAGATAGATTATAATTTAACAGTATTTACAATTTAATGGTCAGATATATAAAACTGCAATTTATCAATACCAAAAATGACCAAAGATTACAGCCATCAAATACCGTCGAGGAAAGCCATTTCACAAACGGTATGCAAATGAGGGGAGATGGGGGAACGTCGGCTGCATTCGCATTGTGCGCGCGACGTGACGCTTTCCCCGGCCCACTGTCGGGAATAAATCATGTGTTGCTTTCAGATGAAACGTCTTCACTGACAAAGTACTGGGAATTCAGCTTGAATTATGGACACTCGACTCTTTGACTTTGGAAAAATCCTGAGTTTGACTTATTTATGCTCACTCGGTTACCTTCGTCCGGGCGCGGTGATTAATAATTTATGTGATCATTTTTAAAACGCTTTCTAAAACATAAGTATAAAAAGAATTTTAAAGGATTTTTTTCACATTTAAAAATAAAACTATTGTTTTTTCGTATTTTTTCGTAATTACCAATCAGTTCGGCTTAAAGGAATAGGTAGAGGTGGTATTTAAAACCCATATTTCGCTGGATATATTTTAATTAAAATTGTATAGGTGGACTTAATGCCTTAATGCATTCTCTAACAGTCGAACCTAGGGTGATGCAGAGATGAAATGAGACAGGTGTGTTGAATGTTAAAACAACAATATTAAAGAAATATAAACATATAATACACATACATATATATATAAATACATATAAATATAAAATAGATACATATATAAAAACATGGAAAGAAAATTATAGTTGTGATTATCCCGCAGTTTCTCAAGCCAGCAATTGACGAACTTTGTTCTTAAATGTACAACGGTTTGATGTTACTCCTGATTAATATTAGCTTTTATTAATATTAGATTTTTCTACATTTTTACGATAGAAGAATTTCAACAGCCTCATAAATTAAACCCTGGAAATCCTGATAAAGCTATAAGCCCGAAAAGCGAACTATTTTATACAACAGGATAAACAAGGTAGTCAGTATTTAATTACGTGTCTAAACTAGTACTATAGTATATTCCATCAGCCTCCGTTGGCTTTATAAAATTAATTGCTTCAGGCGAAATCCGGACGAAGATAGTATAATTAAATTCATTAAACCTGTGATATTGCCTAAAGCCGGATAGTAAAGAACATTTGTCTTGTCTACTTAGCGTTACAGCAGTCAATTTCTGGTTTATATACTCGTAGAATATGAATTTATATAAGTATGTGGCGTGCGATCTAGAGGTCCTGGGTTCGATTCCCGGGTCGAGCAAAGTGCTATTGCGTTTTTCCACTAGAAAATTCTCAAACGGAGTTTAGAGATGTGCCCGAAAAATGGCAATAGGCTCACCCCCTATCACGTGGGACTGATACATACCTAGCGAAATGTGGGTGCAGAAATGCATCTCTGCCTACCTCTATAGGGAATATAGGTGTGAGATATGTTTGTTTGTTTATATGTATGTAGGTCATAACTGTTCACTGCTTCTCGAAATAATACGGTCGATATACATAACTCTCATCATCATCAGCCAATATACATCCTAATGCTGGGCAAGGGCGTCCTTTACATCTGGGCGGGTGTAGGCCTTAGTCCACCACGCTATACCATACACTCTTACCAATATTTCCACATGGTATAGTGCGTTTCCAAAATTTCAAACTGTATGCAGTTTGCTGTCACATTACAACTATATTTAAAGGGTAACATTAACTCTAGATAATAATGATCAATTATATGCGATAATAGCAAATTTATTAATTGGTCAGAAGATGCCTTTTCCATTGATCTAGCCAGTCATGGAACAGAGCTACGAGTACGCGACCTCGGCCCCCCGAGCTGTTGCAGTCGCCTACTACTTCCTTATCTGGGACTGTAGCATCCTCACCATCTGGCCAAATATCCTTACCTGCAATATCACAGGATATTGCAGGTAAGGTTGGGTACAGACCCAACGCACGCTATCACTACCCATTTCCTAAAACAATGAAAGTCCCAAGGAAAGTCGCGGTTGGCGTCAGACAGGCGGCCGGCCGTAAAACATCTGCCAAAACTCGTATGCAGCATGTTTTGTCCTTTAACACAGGAAGGAAGGACAAAACATGTTGCGCCGACCACAAATAAGAATTGGGAGCAGGACAGGAGAATTATATAATAATGCGATAATAGCAATCGTTGTAGTGTTTCTTGGACCACCTTACACTTTCGATTGAAAGCTGAACCTAAATAGCTAAAACAAAACAAACAAATGATAAATTATGAAAAGAAACTAACGCGGGCATAGTAAAGGTATTTAAATTAGATATTTGTGGTGAATATATAAATTGGCTGACCTTATATTCGACACTGGTGACTTAGTAACTTCGAAACTGTTGCTCTGAAAGTCAGCAGGCGTAGTCCTCTTCTACAAAAAAAACTGTTCTTTTCCCAAAAACATCGGTAGTAAACAAAAGCGTATCAATATTCCGAAGACGCGTGAGAGCTCGTGAATACAGAAAAACTTCTTCGGAATAAAGATGTCGATTGTCTCAGCCCTGTCATTATGCTAACGGGCTGTTACGATAATCTCTGAATTAACATCATAAAGCCTGACGTACGCTTACGTTCGCAGCATTACGTTTTATGGATCGATGAGTTGGATGGGGATATTTTTATCCGCACGGATAGCGCCCACCGCACTTTAGATGTTAAACTTGCTAAAAATACGGAAATTTGGAGATGGCGGAATGTAAGTGTTTCAATAATTTCAAATAGGTACTCATGATATAAGCCAATATTTTTCCTTGCATAAAAAAAAATATTGAAATAAATATTTCATTGAACAACATACAGAGCCCCTCAATTTTATGTTTTTATGCATGCGTTCATGTAAAATGTTTACTTACCTTATACTGTCATTTGTAATGTCAACTTTCTTCCTCCATCTCTGCATTACTCTCAAGTTGATTGGAAGGGAACCTCACGGCAATTTATTACAAGAAATATAAAAAGAATAAATGAACATATCGGAGATGTAAAGATTAAAATTGCAATATGCTCGCTCCCTACTCTAGGGGGGTTACAACAACTAAGAAACACATCAGCCCTTCCATTCACATGTAGTGTATTTGTATCCATATTAATGGGCAGGTAATATTATTCAATGACATAGATATTCCCTACATATAAAATGCACTCACTTACATTTTTATAAAAAAGCGCATGTTTGCTTTTTATGGTTCTTCATGCATTATAAATGGCATATTATGTCGCGAGAATGGCCTACAATCTAAACTAAATAGTTTATTATTTACCAAATAGTGTGTTAGACCGTCTTGACATGTGGATAATTACGAAAATCTTGAAATATAAAATCGGAGATTTCAGGCAAAACTATCATGTTACTTTGCTCAAATTTTGTCCCCTCTTAGAGTATTCCCTCAAAACTAAGTGAATTTGATAATGTCGAGATCATCTGTACAATCTTAATTCATTCTTAGTTTCCTCAGCTCCGGTTTAAGCTGCATTTTGTTCGTGAATATCTCAGAGCTACTTGAGACCCTCTTCAACTCTAGAATTTACGAGTAACTTGACGTCGCCGAAAAGGAAGCTGATAGTGCTCTTTTAACATTCATTTTAATTTGCATTTGCAAGCGTTTCTGTAAGACGCTTAGACGTAATCTGACTCATATTTACCGATTTAAATCGGGAAGTTAAATTTCGGTTTACGCGTGAAATTTGTTTTGTTTTTATTGCAGTATATTAGGATCTCTTAAAAATAACGTAAGACCGTTTAAAAATCTTAATATTTTTTGCTAATAACCGAAGACAAGAAAATATGCCCTTCCAAAAACGACGTTTAGGACTAACGACTAGATTCACTTTTGACACAAAAAATAATTGTTAAGACTCTTCTATTTAATGTTGTTTCAAAACACTCAATATATATATGTCTTTTCCATACATTTTTCCCCTTTTGATAGTAGTATTATGTCTTCGATAATAAATATTTCATAAAGAAAATGATCAAGAAATTATTTAAAATAAAATTCGTGAAATATCGTCTAAATTTACGGTCGTACATTCCATTTTAAAGTTCTATTCATAATTCTGGTAATTCATAACTCTTTGATAAAATTAAATGTCTATTTTAGACACAATACAAGTTCCAAATAAAATTTACTAAGCTTCTTTAACAACCCGCCGTTAAGACTTCTTAAGAAATTGTAAGTAATTTGTACTGAATTATTCAAATTATTGGCAACAAAAGAAGCGATAGTTTGCTAAAATTACTGTTGGCAAAATAATTTACTGAATCATAACTTTCATCCGTGTGTATTTATAATAAAGCAAATAAATCCTAATACATTATTTGTTTAGATGTTATACAATATTTTTTTTGTGATCATATTCAATACCGCAGGAACTCGTAATAAGAGTTTTTGAACATGGCAATTTAATAAAATTGCACAATATTAATTATTTCTCGTCGCAACGGCTTCATATTTAATTTGTGGTTGAGTTGCCGAGTTTATTTGTATTAAGAAGTCGCTGCAGTTTGCTGGAGTAATTTTAATTAACTATCAAATATACAAACTAAATGCTATATATCCAAAAGGACGGCAGAGAAAGATTCCAAACCTATAATTTCTACACCGTGTGGTGTCATTTAGATTTTCGAAAAAATTCAAGAACTTTTACCTGACCCGAATATCAAACTCGAGACACGTGGTAAAACTATTAAAGTCACCATTGGTAATACGTTTACGTTATACTACTTGTCATTTATATCCCCTCTATGTTTGAGTGAGGCTCGGCCGAAGTCCACCACACTGGCCTAGTGTGGGTTGGCGGACTACACACCTAAGTAATTCCTAAGAATTTTAGGTGTGTAGGTTCCATCACGATGTTTTCCTTCACCGTTAAAACAAGTGAAAATTCCATGTCGATACACACATTACTTCGAAAAGTCATAGGTGTGTGCCTGGGGTTCGATCCCGCGACTGCCGAGATTCTCGACCGCGCGCCTAAACCTCGAGGCCATCACTGCTTCCTATTTTGTCATTTATATCCCCTCTATAGTTGAGTGAGGTTCGACCTAAGTCCACCACTCTGGCCTAGTACAGTTTGACATAAATCTTCTGCATATTTATATGACAGCCCCGTGGTGCAGTTGGCTAGACACCAGCTTGCGAAACGAGCGGCCGCGGGTTCGATCCCCGCACCAAGACAAATGTTTGTGTGATCCACAAATATTTGTTTCGGGTCTGGGTGTTTGTGAGACCGAAAAGTCTCTCGTAGTTTCTGATACCCACGACACAAGACTCGTATCTTAGTGTGGGGTCAGGACTATGTATGTGACTGTTGGGTGTATTTATTTATTATTTATTTATTTATCTACAACAGCAGGGATTCCATATACATACAAATGAAAATACATTTCCATACGGAACCGCGTTTAATATTCGTCCCTCGCGACTCTCCTCCCCAATACCCTAATTGGCTTATTGGCGGCCGAATTGGAAATCTGTCTCATATTGTAACTCAAGTGTAGGACACGCCGCATTTTTCTTTACAATTACACCATTCTTTTACGTTTAAATCTTTTCGGTATCAATAAATGTACATAATATTTGAAGCGGCATTTATAGGAAATCAAATTTTCACAGTGCTAGATGATTCCAGGTATATTGAAGGAAAAAAAAACTCATAACTACTCCTCTTTCCCGGACTTTGAATCTACGACCGCACCCAAACCTCGAGACCGTGATGGCCTACATAGCCAAAATTTCCCTTTAAATATTTTTTGCATTATCCTCATATAGTTGTTAATTATATAATCGACACATAAATATAATTTCAACCACCAACCCCACTTCCAGAATATATGGGCAAAAAGTCTTAAAATATTGATTAAATTTTAACAAAATTTTATCCATATCCTAAATATTAGCCAGCTCTCGTTGCGATGCTATTTCAAGAACACAATTTTAAAAATTCACAACAACCAGTACGTGACAACGGGACAGACCGATCCATATTTCACATTTAAACCTACATTTGTGACAGCTTCGACGGTGACCAAAGCGATTCCCCGGTTTCTCGTGACCGCACGTATATCACTAAAACTACGAGGATTGATATGCTGAATTGCATTGGATGCATCCACGTCATCCGCGGTGACAGCTGATATATCTATCGACAATAGTCAATTGTTGCCGACGATCTTCTTCGGTGGACGCTTTGTGAATGATTCATTACGGAGCTTCGAGTTGTTGACTGCTGTGTATGCTTCTCTATAAAGGACTTATTTCTCGTCTACTATGTCCTTATCGATCTTAGAGAAATGAACTGAAATGTTGATTAAACATTGGTCTCTATTTTACAACAGAAACTATTGGTGCTGGTAGAAGAAACCATGAGCGGAACAGCATAAAAGGGGGGTATTGTTTATTTTTATTTTGTTTTTACGCATCAGCGCAAGCGTTAGTTATAAAACTTACGTCTTTCGTTCTTCATGTATTCCAGAAGCCTAGTGATTATGGTAACATAGCATCCGAGCAGTGACGAAAGATAGGTATCTTCCCACTTTGGATACCAACTTACCTACGTTAACTTAATTTTTATTTTATTTTCTCTAAAATAGAAGTAAAATAATAGATTAAGGCTCCTCACTAACGTTAGTCCGAAATCAGGACGCAATTTCATCTCAGCTCGATTTAAGTAGCAATTCCTTTTAGCGAAAATATAACGTGGTTCCATCGACCATAACGTCCTCACGTTGAGTTGTGATCTATCATCGGTAGTGAACGGGATTGTGGAGTTGACTGCTGGCTTATTGATAAATATGTAACCTAGAAAGACGAAAATCAAATTCATTCCTCGTTTTAGCTCCTTAATAACTAAAGGCACCTATAAAGAATACAACAGTCACACACACATAGTCCTGACCCCACATTAAGATACGAGTCATGTGTCATGGGTATCAGAAACCACGAGAGACTTTTCGGTCTCACAAACACCCAGACCCGAAACAAATATTTGTGGATCACACAATCACGCTTAAACTTCTTCGCCATCACCACATTTTATCCGACGAACTCTATAGGGAGCTTTGTCCCTTTAAAAAAACATTGCCCAAAAATCGATATCCCAAAAAACGCGGGTCTTAGACCTTCACCTTGAGAGTTTGAGAGCGTCCTAATTTATTTACAAAGCTTAACAAAAACATATTTCCAATAAGAAAACAATAAAGGGAAGTTTTTCAGAACATTTCATTATTATAAAGTAGATAAGTTGTTGCGAGTAGCCGCCCCTTACTCCTCACTTCTTAGCCGAACTCATTATAACTTGTTTTTATTCCCTCTTGGGAAATGTTACGATTGTTACTTGGGATGGAAATAACATGATATTATTTATACATGTCGCACGCTTAATAATATAGTGATCTAATTCAAAAAGCCGAGTCTAAGGTAAGTAAATGGGGAAAAATATTTTACTTCGTCAAATACATTTTGTAGAAAATAAAAAAAAAAATCATTATTTAAAAAAATATGTGTACTAAATAGTTACATTACATCCATTACAATTTTATTATTTAATCCGACTATATTTAATCACAAAGTGAATGAAGGTGAAAATACAAAATTTTGAATTAGGTCACTATATTTTTAAGCGTGCGATGTATATGCGAAATTGTATAGCACATGTTAGGGTCTGGAGACATGTGGACAGCAAGTTTGAACTATAGTATGTAAGGATTCAAGAAGAGTTGTTTCATTGAAAACTATGTGACTTAAACTGACTGATGCCCAATTTATGGTATGATTTTTGTAGTCTGCCTGGTAGAGAATGTATAGATTGTAAAAAAGTGTGCTAAATAGGTAATCAAATTTGGATAATTCTTTCGACAAAAATGTTTCTCGATTATTATAACATTCAATTTATTTAAAACATATATTACTACTTTTCGATCACCTTCTGAATAAAACCATCCAAAATTCTTATTATAAAACATTCCCAACCTCTTACTAGCCGAAGCTTAATATAGACCTCACAGTACTAGTCCGAAGGCCGATATCCTTCCCTCGACAGTTTAAAAGTAAACTTTAACATACATTGAACGCTCAACTTAAAACCGGGTGTTAAGAGGGCCTTAGCAAACTCCAAGCTGTAATGTTATTGTTAGAACGTTCTCAATTTAACTTTAGGCATTAAAAGAACTAATTTTACGTAAAAACTTTTTACCAAAGGTTACTATGCTTATTTTTTTAAAATAAAATGCTAGAAACGTTTTAATTAGTAACTGACCTATATTCGTGTAATGATAAGTAGTGCTATGATCTCGAACCTATGTTTCGCTATAAAAAAATATTTGTACAATTAAGTGTTTGTAGGATAAGAGACGACCTATTTTACCAAAACTAGCTTAATTTCTATGAACATAATTATATAGCATATTATACATATATTTATTATATTATTTATGTACCATAAATGGTGATGAAAAATAGTTTAAAATGATAATGGCGATTCAAAAGCACTTGTAAAATTCTAATTGAAAAAAGGTGATTTTGACTTTAACTAAATATAAATTGACTTGAAATATCAACTCTAGATACATATTATGTTACATTCAACACCAAAAATTAACGCGTTACAATAATAATATACATCCCATTAAATACTTTTCTAGACTGTACTAATGATCTTTACTCATTTTCCCCTAAGAAAAAAAAAGTAACATTTATTGAAGATTTCCCAAAGTGGATCCAACGTTAGATCACCATAGGGTTGACGCCTACCCTACACTCCCACGTGTTATCCCATACAAGCTAATATCAACTTTACTCGTATGTGACAGAGTTAATTTTCTCGTAAAGTTGTGAAACCGACTTCACCGTTTTAGGTGAAAATAGATATTGATCTCTTTTAAATTCGAAGAGGCTTACGTAAGCGGAAAGTCAAGAGATAATTGCATACACTTACATTTACCTTTAATGAGAGTAGAGTGGCTTGAGATTAAACGTGTATGAAACCATGAAAAGATCACGCCAAATATACTGAAAGAGTATTTTATATATTCCAAAAAACCCTTAACCGTAATTTTCAGTATCAGACTATATTATTGTAAACATCCCCCGTATTTTCAAAGTTATTTGTGTATTTGTCGGAGAGTATAAGAGTAATGTAGAGATAATGGAGTGATATATAGAATTAGACAGTATTACAATAAGACGGACATCACACTGGTTGATTTTACAATAACTCTTTATGATTATGATTAAATGATATAACTAAAGAGGTACGCAGTCCTATGTTGCTCGGAACAGCAGTGACATCACTATTATGGGAGGACGTTATGAGAAGTAACTCAAAGAATCAACTTCAATCATAACTCCTTGTTATTTCCCAGTAAATTGGATGTTTACTGTCCGCGCGTAGACTGGAGACTCTCGCGAGCCATCGTAGTGCACGCCGTTTTATAATAGCTTCAGCCGGTGGGGGAAAACCTGTGCTGTGCAGTGTTGTCAATTTGTTTGTCGCCTACCCGCCGATATTGCTGTCGTCTACCCGCCGATATTGCTTGTCGCCTACCCGGCGACATATTCATAATAAATTTTCACGTAGGTACTTGAACGGTGAAGGAAAACATCGTGAGGAAATCTACACACCTAACAGTTCTGAGGATTTTTTAGGTGTGTATTTCGCACATCCACATTAGACCAGCGTCGTGAACTAAAGCCTTAACCTTCTGCAGAAAAGGCCCGTAACCAACAGTTGAGTGAGGCGTATAATGACTGACATAACTGTTATGACTAAAACAATTCTAAAATGCCAATAATAGATTTTCTCTTTTATCTTCTACAAACCGCTGTAGTCATAATTCACACAACTCCTGTCGTCCATCCGTTCACTAAATCTTGTGACAAACCATAAAAATCTATAAGACCGCATAGCCACCAATCATAGCACAATTCAGTAAAGGCTATGAAGATTTATAGAGTCGTCTGGATATAATTTACTGCGGACACGTCCCGGTTGGTCAGTCGGGACGCGATGGACGATGTTCTATTTCTTACAACCCTCAGGATTGCAACCACTCCTCTCTTTTTATTCTTGAGGTCGGGGTAAGGTATAAGAGATAGGAGAAAATAATAATAGAGATTTTTTTCATTATTTTTGTCTTGATAGCTTGTTTTTAAGGTAGAGTAGTGTTGTTTTCTGTTCAGATTGTGGTGAGAACGAAGTGTTTTGACAGGAGTACACCTGTGTCACAAAACATATTCAGTGTTTTTGTACCAAATGGTAAAAAAAACATAGTGAAGCGGGAGACCTTTTAGGGACCATATGGTTATGGACCATACCACCTGATATTTGGAAATTGGCCGTTAAACCAAGTTAACTGGTAGGCATACGATCGTAGTACATACTTTTACTACTCAATCATCTAGATTACGTCCATCAGAAAAAACGTGGAATCTTGGACTATTACAGTTGGATTTAGGCCTCCTCTACAACTCAGAGGGTTTAAGCCTTAGTCCATTTCAGTACTGAAAATCACTTTACTTGTACCACACGTCAAGTTTTATGATAGAATGATAAAAAAAAAAAACGTAGACGATGGGATCGGGCGTACAGTCGTATTCAATTACTGCACAAAATGGAGACTTATTGGAAGTATCGTCTCTTTCGTATTGTACTTGTGGAACGGGACATTTTTACTCATTTTAAATAACCACTTTCCTGGCTTGGTTTTATTATGGATGTTACTGGCCTGTTTGTTTTGTTACCCACCTGCTTATTGGACATTGGTGTATATTAAAAAAAAATAAACTCAAAAGTGATATTTTTAGATATCACTCCACATTAATATACAAGTCAAGTATCCAGAGTATTAAAAACATTTGTTAATATTTGTATCCTCACCTCGTTTAGCTAGTTTTTATGACTGTATGTGTTGTGGATTATGCTACAGTGAAGCATTAAATCGGACTTTTAAACGTGTTTGTCACTGCACGTCTTCTTATACTTTTCCATTTAATGGTTTGTATGTTTTTTGGTATGCCAAATAAAAATAACGGAATTTACTTTTCTTCTATTTCTACAGTAAAATATCCCAGTTATTTAATTACAAGTTATAAGGTGACCCTATTACCTTCTATAGGTCACATTTCTAGACACCGTGTTAGTAGGTACTCGAATTTTCTTACTGAAAAACGAGAGAACACTTCAACGCTCTTTGAAATATCACGCTGACCTTAGACCTTATCGAATTAGTACAAAAAGTCTGATGTCTGTAAATTCCATCTATTTCTAGAAAGTCATGTAAATAACAAAAACTGAAAAACAGTTAGTTGAACTTGGAAACTTAAAACAAAATTAATAAAAATATCCAACAGTCTTATACATCGTTTTGACCCCACAGTAAGAAACAAGTCCTGTTACAGGAATCAAAAAATACTACTTTTGGATCATACAAACATCTGTCTCGGTGCGGGCATCGAAGCCGCAACTTTTTTTTCCATAATCTGGGCTCTCCCCAATTGCTCCACAGGCCTGTTAAAAAATTGTTTGTTGGCTTAAATAAACAGAAAATAATTCTTATAATGCACTCTCGAGTTTATTTTGAATTTATTATTCGAATAAACCTATTGTTTTATTTTTCCACTTATAAATTCAGAATTGAATAGTAAATGTTTGCGTTCCATTTGTTGCACGAACTCAAAGTAAATAATTGAATAAAATTTACTTTAATTTCAAACATTTCATTTTATAATGGCTGTAGACGAACAATGTAGAGTCGTTATTTGGTAACTAAAATAGTAGAGCAGAAACTCCACATTTAATTGAATCTCTGTGTATACATAATCACAGGTAGAGCCACCGCATTATAGAGGTTACAAAAGGCTAACTACCGGCTAGCTTTGCTAAAAGTTTAACGCGAGCTTGGCATACTGGAGTTACACGAAAGTTTAATTGAATGCGAAAATTTTACATATTATAACGAAATTCAATTTAAACCGGCTTTTGATACCATCGCAGTCTACATATACATTATTGGACGCAAAAAATTCAAGAGACGAAAACAATAATCTTAATTCTAGTCTTGTCATCTAAATTTTATAATTGCTGTACAATCTAGAGATCCTGAGTTCGATTCCTGGGTAGGAAATGAATTATTGGGTTTTACCATCAGTGAATTTTTAGTAGCAACACAGGGCCGAGAAATGTGGCATTCAATAATAAATCTGGAAATCTATTACGTAAATAAAATAAATGAAAATAAATAATTTATTTATTTATCAGTTTGCATGTTACATCAATAACTTATATACTATGATAACCACACTAGGCGCAGCCTGTGTCGTGGCTATCTTGAATTACAGATATCCGACTGATCACTTTACACAACGTTAATACGTTGCATAAACATGGATAAGTAGATATACATACATATACGTGTGGAGTGTGTGTGTGTGTGGGTGTATGAGTGTGGTGTGAGACAAGAATACAGTTGGTGAAATGTGGATGCATAAATGCATCTTTTCCTTTCACTTTAGGGAATATTAATGTTATCATTTATAAGCTTATAATAACAGTGAAGGCCCAATAAGCATTGAATACATTGGTTTCTTCAAAAAAAAATTGTCCCTTTTTAGCAAACTCAACCTATTCAACTTGGCGAGATAAAACCCTTTCCTAACCTTCTAAACTATAGAGAAACAAATCTTCTTTTCATATCCATGTTCCATATAAAACAATTAAGATTTAATTAAACTAATAAACTAAACCTTAAATTAAAGTAAAACTAAATAAATTGCAATTATCCTAGCGTGTAAGTAAGTTGAACAGGTATACTGGAACAGCCGGGTGGAACGCTGCCTTTATAGCACCCAGTGCACCTATTCCGAGCTAAACAAGCTCGTGTTTCGCCGCCAGACATCCTCCAGTTAATATTACTGAAGCTATTCCCCTCTGGTACGATCACATCCTCGGTGACCAATTAAAATTGTTCGCAGTAATTAATACTGGATGTTGGTTCTTGATTTTATCGGGGTAGAGACTAGATTTTGAGTGGGAGGTAATGAAAAATGTTTTATTTGTTTGTAGTTCTTTTTGATAGTTCTATAGATTTTTTTCGTGATATTAGTCCAAGATAAATACGAGAAACTCTAGTATTCTCTTTCCGAGTTTAGTTAAGAATTTAATAGTACAGACCTATTAGAACTTAAGTTGACAATGTTAAAAAATAATACTATACATTAGTGATCAAAATTATATACATAGCCTAGTAACTATTTTTATTACAATAAAAATGTAAAAAAAATCCCACAAGTATTTATACTCTAAATCAGCGTATACCATGATTTCATTCCTAAAAGATATTCTACAAAACTTCACGTAGTGTGTTCGCTGTGTGTCCGCACGGACCGCGCTTTGCCCCAAGTCCTAGTGTCGGTACAAACCCAGTCCTAGCTAATAGCTATGACGAACGGACAAAGATATTAAGCTGAAAGGGTTCCAACTCCCAGCCCAGTTGCAATCGGACTGTCCCGCGGTAGAATTATTCACGTCAAAGAGACGAGTAGCACAAAACTGCGCTCCATAGAGAACTGAAAGCCGGGACTTGAAAAAGGAGTAGCGCTGTTAAAATTGCAGCTCTGAATGTATTTTATTACAATGCGTGCTTTCGTCATTTATGTAATTAAATTTAAGAATATGTACTTGAAAAGAAAACGGAATTGACATTTAAAACAATTTTAAGTGGTTCTTTTTTGATGGTTTAATCTAATCTTCTGCTCAATAGGATAATGTATTGATTAAATTAATAGGCGATGGCACTTTAAAGATATTTTTCTATAACAACTATAAAGTATTTGGTAGAAATCAATTTGATAAAATGTAAAAGAAAATATTAAATATATATTTTAATTTAAATACCTAAATTACGTTTTGTTTTTTAAAAATCATACAATAACCCATTCCATATCAGTATTAGTATATACATATATCTTAACGATTTAAGTGATCGGGTATATTTTCTTTAATAAAAAATTACCTTTAGACCAACTCCCACAACAACCTTTAGTTCTCATATTATTTACTTTCAAGTTGAATTAAATCTGTTCCTAACAAACAGTGCAATATAATGTTAGCGGCAGAGTCGTGCTGCAGTCTATTTAGATATGAATAGTGGCGCCCGTTGGACAACATTACAAAATTATGGCCGAGTTAATTAAATGCTTGGAACGTAATGGAGTTTACCTGCCTTAAGCGTGCCAACACTATTTTAGAACTTAATACCTATGCAATGCGAAATAAGAGGACTATGCATTTCTCTTATTAGTCCGCCGAGCCGAATTAGGCCAGCGTAGTGGACTAAGGCCTAAACTGTCTCAGTTACTGGGGAGGCAGGTGTTTATCAGTAGGATATTAAGGGTTAAGGATGTCATTTCCTTTTGCTGAAAGCTAGGTGATCATTGAATTTAGAACGCGATGATTATGTTTTTATAAATATTGTGTGTTCATTTTTGAAAAATGCATACAAGAGTAAAGGCTAATGTTTGTTTTATTAAGACAATTTGTTTTATAGGTAAAAAATCATGAAATCATTGAAAATATTGAAAGGTAAGTCCTATAATGTCGTGCCGAATGAGATTATATTTAAATTGCAAAGAAGGCATTTTGGTAACGTTGTTTAATTGTGTAATTGTTGTGTCCTGAGCACCTTATTTTATACCTTTTTAGCCTCGTTTTTTCGACGTAGTTGGGTTTTAGTTGTTACTTTTGTTTAATTATAACATCAACTACCTTGGTGAATGATTGACCGAACATACGTATAATTGACTGAATGACTAAATAAAGCTTAGAATTAACACACAATATAAGCTAATAAGTGCATCTATTCATACTAATGTTATGTGGTAAATTACCGCAATATGTACCACTTGCCAACAACACGGATTCAGTGAAGTTCACCATACTACTGCACTATTTGTTTTGAGAGCTCATAACTTGTTGTCAGAGACAAACGGACGAGCCATTTAGCTTCCCTATGTAGAGACTTATGACGTCATTTATCAAGTATATGTGCCAGACGGTTTCCAGACATATATTTATATAAATATTCAAAACAACAGTTTTGGTTACATCATGTCGGCTATTTAAACAAACAGATTTGAAAGAGGTTGACCATCAAAGTTTTTACATAAAACTCAAGACACTTATCTAAGCCGTAACAGTTTCCTTTTAAGGTTTATTGCATATTATACTACCATCATGATTTTTTTCAGATTTATCCATTAAGCCGTTTAGAAAGGATGGCCTGATATATAAAAAAAAAAACTTTTCACACGTTTCATGACTATGCTTTTACTAAGAAAAAACGCAAAATTTTTGCCCACACCGGAAGTCGAACCCGAGACCTCAAGATCACACGTCAAATAATTGTACCCCAATACAATCATATACGTACATACACAAATTTCTTACTCTTGCTAGAGTCTCGTATTGAAAAACTGCAATAGATTTTGCACATCAATATTGATACAACTCTTACATCCGATATATAACAGTAGCTGTCATTACAAAACGGATATTTCAAAGGTAGCTAAATAATACTATTACAAAAGACAGTGTCGCCTGCCATAGCGGAATATAGTAACAGATATCACATTTCACAATCGAATTTAATTTGCATGGAAATCCGGGGAGAAATTTACATATTCCCTGCAAAGCGAAGACAGTTCCACCTGATCTTTACGGGATTACACTTGAGGTTCCACGAATGAGTGAAGCTTTGAGCTCCTGTTATCGGTAAAGCAGACTCCACGTTGAAATGTGTTAAGTCTTTCAACAGTCTTAACTGCAGGTATCGCGTTGTTATATTTGACATAATCTCTTGTGATGGGTGAAATGTATTCAATCTTATATATGCTCAGTCTTGTTGGATAGATGGGTAAATAGAGGAATATTATTATATTCATTTTTTCAAGCTTTTTTTAAGTAAACGTAATTAGGCTCAAAAACAACCTCCTGCATGATTTTTTAAGGTAGGCGTAATTTGGTTTAAAAATAGAAATAACGCTTACGATAAAATTAAGGTGTCAGTTAATGTATTAAAATTACTCGTATTTTAATCTGAACATAGTATTTCATACCCCTCATCTAAAAGAGATATATGAGAAATATATGTATTTACCTCGCTTGAAATATTATTTAGGTTTCAAAAAGTTCCCTCATAAATTTAGGATGTAAAGTCTAGATGAATATTAATAGGTTTTAAAATTCATGACGTGCGTGGGTTCTACAAAGGGCCGTTTAAACACCGATCATTTTAATTTATGTAAAAATTAAACAATTAATCTTAGCTAACAAAAAGCGTATTAAAAGCCAATGCTTCTGGATGGCATATAAAAATCTAATAATCACGAGGTTGACCGTGTATAACAATCGAAATAATAAACGGAAACAAAATGTTTTTAATAGTATACTAAATAAGAATTAGAAAATTTATGATTAGAAAATTCGTCTGCTAGTATAAGTATCTAATAAATACCAAAATATATTTAGGTTCTTGATAAATATGATGTCTTCAGATCTTGATCGGAAAGTAAAGCAGATTAGAGCTACAGTGATCTTAAACCCACAGACATTTAAAAAAATCCCGGCAGAATATAAGAATTTTGACGCTGAAAAATACGCTAATATTTTAAGTCTTAAAATTGTAAAAAAAAAAAACAAATGATAAGCAAACATTCTTTATTCAATAGAACATCTCGGTTTAGGTGTAATCCCGGTACAGTTGACAAAAGGTGGAGACCATTGTGCGTCGATCATTAATTACATCTGGCAGTTTAATTAAAACTTAATTATTTACGATGTGCTGAGATACCCGATAGCAGGTTAATCGCGGGTTGATTTTAAAATAAAAGCTTTATTTTTTTATCGTGTTTTACTACAAAATAAACAACAGTTTCTTTCGGTTTTTAATGATGATAATTCCTTAGTATTTAATAAAGAACAACAGAAGGACTTAATTATGTTATTTTAATGTTACTGTAATTTAAGAATACCTTATGATAGGTAGATAGAGTCTTTAAAATATAAATAGAGGATGTAGCTTTAGAATGTATGCGATTTGTAATATTGAATGTTGACATAACGTTTGGACATTTAAGTTAATTTAAATCAATCAAACTATAATAATTACATTTTTTCTTCTCCTAAGAAAAAATACATTTTATTTGCCGTTCGCGCAACCTTTTCTCGTAATTTTTATGATATATAAGTAAATCATTAAAATTGCAATCATATAAGCCCCTACCCCACCAGAACACATTTCAAAAAATCTGCCAACTCCCAGGCCCTAAAACAAAATATCACGACGTTGCAAAAACCCCATTTCAGTGTGGAATTTAATAAATGCTCGTGTATTACGTCCATTACTCATAATTTTGGCGCGGGCCGTCGTCGATCAAACTAGACAGTTACACCTCGTACGTCCTGAGATTGAACCAGGATTGTCTGACCTACGGGATTACGTGTCCGGGGTAATATTGCGCTAGTTTCCTTTTATATGTACTAGGCAACCATCATAAAATGGGTTATACAGGGTGTATTCAGACAGTATTCGGAAAGTTAGGCAGGTAATAACTAAGGTGATTACAAAACCCTTGGCGTTAAAGATAATGCCAATAAAAAATTTCACGTTTTCCTAACAACCACATACAGAAATTTTATATCTATAGTTGGTGGGAAAACGTCATTTTTTTTTTTTCGAAATTTCCTTTCATGACAGTTAGTAATTACTTTTACAATTACCTGTCTTAGTTTCCGATCACTGTCTGAATACACCCTTTTTAGCATACACCTTTGAATTGTATTTAATAATGCTGTAATTAAAATAGTAATTTTCTGAAACCCCAAGCGAACTGCTACTTTTAAGTTAATGTGCGTGTTTGCAAAATATGGTGTAATTGGCTAAACGCTCATTTAATTGTACTCTGAAGTCAACCATTCAATTATTCGTTTAAACACTTATTCTTGAGAATGAATGCAAGCACTTCAATTTGGTTCTATTTTCTGTTTTGTCACATCAACTCAAAAGGACGAAAAGGTGATATTTTCAACGAACTCTGCTCTATTTTAAGTTATTAAATGCAGTGATGGCCTCGAGGTTTAGGCGCGCGGTCGAAAATCTCGACGGTCGCGGGTTCGAACCCCAGGCACACACCTCTGACTTTTCGAAGTTATGTGTGTATTCACATTGAATTATCACTTGCTTTAACGGTGAAGGAAAACATCGTGATGAAACCTGCACACCTAAGAGTTCTTAGGAATTTCTTAGGTGTGTAGTCCGCCAACCCGCACTAGGCCAGCGTGGCGGACTATGGCCTAAACCCAATGGTAGAGGAGACCCGTGCTCAGCAGTGGGCGAATATGGGTTGATGAAGAAGAAGAAGAAGAAATAGTATCATGCTTTTTAAGTTAGCAGTTCAGTTTAGCTTCTTTAGTTACCTACTTCAGTAAAAGCATTACGAACAGTCTCTACGTATTTATAGTCTTACGGCTGTGTCTCCAAGAGGTATCAGGAATAGATTGAAATAGACACTATGTTTCTACATCTGAGTTCTAACACTGGTGTTTGCAGTTCAAGCTAATAAGAAGCTTATTGCTGTTTACCGGGTACGTATCTAGACTTAGAATCCCCATTAAAGTCTCAATATCATTTTACTTGATACTTTTCTTTCCTTCAACCCATATGCCTTTTAATGTTATGGGATTAATTACTAACTATTTATATGGAATATATACAGACCGTGATCGAAACCTAAAGCAAGTTATAGCCACGTTGATTATAATTAATTTGTGCTAAAAAGATTCCAACAAAAAATGATTTTTTTACGCTTTCCTAATAATCATTGGTATTAAAAGTACGTGGTATTTTTTTTATTTTTGTCGAAATTTTTTAAACGCCAATGGTTTTTTTCCACGATCTGTATACACCGGTATAGGAAATATTATGTAATTTCAATAAATTGTAAATATCCTCTTTGGTTTAAACGTTTTTGATTAGTAACCGAAACCAATACCGCAGATAGTCATTAAAACAGATTGAAATTTGTTTATTTGATCGTAAATACTGGTATATTATTGTGATGACGATGTTGCGTATTCGATTTGAGGTTTTAGAGGTTGCCAACAAAATCATAACAGCATGATGGTAGAATCAAATTAAAATCTGTTTCGTGGTTGCGGTGGCGTTAGGTGATAAACAGATAGCCGTGGAAAGCAAAATTTTGATGCAGTGTATAAAGAATGGATGACTGACTTGTCAGCACCTACCACGACATAGGAAAATGCAGTTAGATTTCAATATCATCATCAGCCAATATATGTTCCACTGCTGGGCACAGGGCTCCTGTTTATCTGAGGAAATTTGTTATATACCCTCTGATGCTATTCTATCAAGATACAAGCTTACATAAGGGTGTGTGTAAATATTTAAGACCCGGTAACATCCAAACTGTCTGTTGACAGACTCAAGCCGACAAAATTATCTCTCGTTTATCCTATAACAAAATTATTAGATATACACAGTAACCTTGCAAAATAAGACATTAAATTCTCGCAATTTCCAGACATATTCCATTTGTCTTTATCTCTTCAGCCGTCGGCTAAGCCGCTAACTGGAATGCCCTAGAATAATTCTCAAAATAGCCTGTTAGGTTTGAGCTAAATATCCATTAAGAAAGGCTAAGGTTGCGTCAGCGAAATTCCAGAATTAACCCTCCATGTCATAAGGACGGGTTGCTTCGTCTGATATCTTTATTTCGTCGCATAGTTGTAAATGTTAAATCTGCTCAAACAGCTAGAAATCAGTCTTAGTAGACGTTTGTTCTAGCAATTGTTGTCGTAATTCAGTTACTATTCAAAAATGAATTAATTAGGATATTTTTATTTTTACGATTACTTAGTCGTCTGGAAGTGTAAGTAAGTATGTGCCGTGTGTCTTAAAGGTTCTGGGCTCGATTCTCGGGTGGGGCATGTGATATTGATGATGTTTACCATTTAATACCCAGTAGCAGGTCGGAATCTGGTTATGAGCACTAAACAGGAATAAAACACTTTTACGTCCCCAATTACGTGGAACTTACATATATAGGTATATATATCTGGTGAAATGTATATGCAGAAATGCACCGACGTCTATCCTTTCCGGGATACAGAGGTGAGGCTATGTAATAAGTAAAGAAATAATTGTGTTACCACACTTTTTAATAATAATTTTGTAATCTGGATTAACATAAAAGCCTTGTTGCAATTTGCCTATTAATGTGGAAACTTATACTTTTTTATTTAGTTTTTTTATATAGGTATCCTGTTTTAAAGTTTTACGAAAAAATGGTATAGGTCTAGTCCTGATTCTCGGGTGAGCAGACGGTGGCAGCAGGTGATAGACATAAAAAAGGTGAAACTACATTAAAAAGGACAGTGATTTGTGGAGTCCGCAAGGTGGTCTTTATTACTCGTAAGGGAGGGCGAAGTACGCGATCGAATTTTTAAGTAGTTGCGTTAGATGAATTTCGGTAACACTCTTGGGGTTAGGATTTTTTGGAATGATTTTCGAGTTAATCAGTATTGGCAGAGATGTTGAATTTGCAAATCAAATTATTTTGTGCTTATGTAGAATACATAATTTATTTTTCCTTTAAAATTAATTTCTAATAGTCAGCTATTAAAAGCACTTTAGTAACAGTTGTTTTTTTAAATAGTGCTTGCTACGAGTATAGATAAGATGCGGTTATATCAAAAAGCCAGTATTAATGAGTGCTATTTTAGTTATATCACCTTTCATCATCATCGTCATCATCTTTAGGAGCCTTTGATTTTTATCAAGTAAGGTAGCTTGTAACGCTTTGATGAGAAACGCCAAAGATCGAGCCCAGTGGCGTGACAAAAGTTATCACCTTTGTCTGTAAAATCCAAAATGAAAAAGTCCAAAACGCCAAAACGCAGTTACAAAATGAGAGCACATGAGAGCTCCATCTCCATTTTCCAAAGTTTATCATTTAAGGCCATAGTGGAGCAATACAAAAGTTCATAAAACGCACAAGCCTCGTTTAACTGGAACGGTGTGAATGCCGCTGGCGGGCGCACTTGATGAAGTTTGCATAAACATTCCCCCCCCAACGTACGTATATACGTTCCATTTAATATGAGATTTACTCGTGTTGAGCGCGGTCACAAGTTTGTTTACAATGGTGAAGTTACAGCCAGGTAAGAACAACCTGAACGCATTAGTGGGTTGAATAAGAAGTTTCAAGGTATAAGATATAGAATCAGTGGTCACAGAACTGTTGAATAAGGTAAAAAGGCAAATAGACAGTATTTTGTATGGGAACGAATTTCGTCGCCTGTCTGTCAATTATCGGAAAAAAAAAGTTAGAGAAGAAAAATTCCATACAAAAATGAAGGAATGCTATTGGTTTTCGCATATTTACATAAGTCTTCATCATCATCATCAGCCCATATACGTCTTACTGGTAGACACGGGCTTTCTCAACAACTGTGCAGGGCTTGGTCCACCACGCTGGCCTAGTGCAGGTGGGCGGACTACACTAGGGAACCTAAGAAATTCTTAAGAACGTAATAAAAGTCGTGATTACAAACAACCCCAATTGACATCCACTAAAAACTACTTTTAGCACTTACTTAGCTTACTACTTTAGTACTTGTTTTACTTTACTTAGCTACTTTAGTTTCATTTTATCCATCCTCTGAAAAAATATTTGGACACACTTTATTCTATCAAAGTTTTTTCAACATCCAAAGATTTCGTTACCCTATATTCCTCTTTACGAAAAATGTTAGTAGAAACTCATTTTCACCGACTAAAAATACATAAATGTAATTATAGCTTTTATTAATTTGACGTTCATTGCTGCATTATTATTATATGCCACATTAATTACCCTAACGAACCAGTAATCATTTCAAATAATTTAATGCATTTGGCGTTAAACCGGTTAAATATTTTAATAAGTCAATTACAAACCATTTAATGTAATATTCGTAATATCGAGTGATGGTATTCACACATTTACACTAAAGCACTTGTATAAACTAAATTAGCCTGATTAAATGGAATAATATAATAGGAATTTTAAGTCCCACTATTTCTGGTTTTCGGACTCATTTTACTTTATATTTTTGTACTGAAATTAACTAATATTATAGATTGTAGATACTAAAAGCGGATATTGTATTTTTAATCCCGTCAAGAGTTACCAATCTCTTTTGATATAAATGCTATCGGAAACCTTAAATTGAGAATCGTACAAATGGATCCTGACATAATTTACAACTTTTCATTGAAGATGATCACCTTGGGAATCAAGAAGATCGATTCCAGAACAAATTTGTTGAGAATCAGAAGACCATTCGCTTCATTCCCTAGAGGAAACTAACTCATTGGGACAAGTATTGTGGAAGCCGATTATAAGAAAAAGTAATTAATCTGTGATGCTCGCTAAACGTAGAGTGTTTCTACCTACGACTATAATAACGGCATATTATAAAGTCTTCCAAATGAATCCAAAAATAATGTTAACTTTGTTAAATTTGTTACGTAAGTATTTTCCACCATAAAATACATTTTTACTTAAACTACAGCCCTTTAAAGAAATGCTAAAAATATTCCATCCACATTTCTCCTTGCATTGAATATTTAAAAACGTATTCAAAGTGTTGAAAAATACCTTTATCTAGATGAATATAAGTGATTAGATTTACAGTAAGGCAATAAACTGAAGAGATTTAAAATGCATATTGAAAGTAATAATTTAGAGTCTTTTATAGATAAGTGTTGAAAAATAATGCTGTTTTACTCGAAACTAAATGCGTTAGCGGAGAGCTTCTTTGAAATTAAATTTTAATAAATTATAGAGCTATTATGTTTATTATCTTTTGAGAATATTTAGTAGTTAGCGTTAAAATTTTAGAAAAAGTTATACACATGTAATGATAATTTTATCTTTGAAAGCGTAGCGTTGGTGTAAAAAAACAACTGTCATATTTACATTGCATTATGTATGTGTATTTTGACATAAAAGTGATGTTATACTAAGAAGCCACAAAACCCAGTTTTTCTTTAAAAAAATAGAATAATGCATTTAAACTTTTTATGTCTATTTAAAAAAGCAATTTGTAGCGTCCTAGCAATATTAATAATAAATTGTAAGGTAAGCGTGAAAATAAATTAATTTATAAGCGCTGTTCCCCACTCAAACCGGTTCATTACTACGCCGGACATCGGACCGAGTGGACGGGCCAGACGCTCTTGAGAGTAAGAATTTGTAGTTTTATTTATACAAACCAAACCTGAAACATCAGGATATTACACAATTTAACATATAAAGTAGAGTTAAATTAAATTAATCTTGACACCACAATAAACATCTTAAGCCACCGATTTAAAGATCTATTACAAAACACAGCTAGCGAATCGCTGGGTTAGAAACAAATCACTATCTACCTTATATTTTTACGAGTCACATACAAACATAAAGTTATTCACTGTAATGGTCTTGCTGTAAAAATTCCGCATTTCCTATTAGCACTTAGCTAAGTAGAAATTATGAAACAATGGGAAATTCTCGTCTGTTCCATAATGTAAATATTAGTACCCTTGTGTAAGACAGGTCATCAGGTAATTAGAATATTCGCGGAACACGATTATACTTTCAGGCTCCGACACTTAATAAACGTTAAGGATATACCGGTACAAGCTGGAAGCGATTAACGATTTTTACTGACGAGTTTTAGTCACTTAATTTTGTTAGTTAAAAAATGTCTGATGATTTTTAAAACCATTATTCATTTTGACGCTACATTAAAATTTGTGTTTAAGTAATGAGTTAAAATTGTTTACTCCATGTGGAAAGATGCTTTTTAACTAACAATATGGGAGGAATTCTAAGTTTTGCTTCTGTTTAAAAAAAATACGCGAACTGAGCCAGTATCAGGCTGGCACAGCTTTCAATACGAGTACGTCCAAGATATAAAACCAATGTTGTAAAGAAAAAAATCAAACGTCATAAATGTTTAATCAACTAGATCAAAACTAGACCTGAAGGTAGCTTTAAAAGCTAATATGGACTTTGCATTACGCCATTACATAAAAATGACATTACACAATGATATGTATGGTGAATTCATCCAAATACGTCGCCAAAATCGTACCTCTTGTACCGCCAAAGCAATTCTGTAATAGAATACGTTATTACAGGGGATCATACATACGAGTCGTGTACAAACTCCGCCCATGGCGTAATTTGATATCGTTAATCCATTTGTTCCAAGTAATTATATCGTACCGAATGAGGATTCTGCCAAAGCGGATTCTAGATCCCCAGTAATTACAATTCGACGTTATAATTGAAAAGAATTGATCGTGAGAGACAAAAATAAAGTAGAGATTTGTTATATCAGCTCGTGGATTTGATTAGCTGCTGAGACATAATCTAGATAGTCACGGGTTTTGGCATACAAACTTTTAACTTTTTATAGCTTTTAAACATTTAAACATGGTTAAGTGAGGTTTACTTTAAAGCACTAAGTCGGCATCGTGTCCTAAGGATCTTTTCATCTGAGAAAAGCAACTTAAGCGTTTTGCACAACTTCGACGAGACCTCATAAAGACGATTTCGGGGTCTTTTACCGGACAATTTGATAGATACAGATCAAATCTAGCATCGGGATAAGATTTTTGTTCAATTTTAATTTAAGCGTAAATCATATATTTCAACCATATCCGACCGATCCCGGTGGAAGTCATTGGGAGAGGCCTATGTCCAGGAGTGGACCAAAATCGACTTATGATGATGATGAAATCATACATATCGCACGCTTAATAATATAGTGACCTAATTCAAAAAGCCGCGTCTAAGGTAAGTAAATGGGGAAAAATATTTTACTTCGTCAAATACATTTTGTAGAAAATATAAAAAAATCATTATGTTTAAAAAATATGTGTACTAAATAGTTACATTACATCCATTACAATTTTATTATTTAATCCGACTATATTTAATCACAAAGTGAATGAAGGTGGAAATACAAAATTTTGAATTAGGTCACTATATTTTTAAGCGTGCGATATATTTAAAACCGACTGCATAACTTGTATGAAGCGACGAACATCAAACTAAACATAGAGCTCTTTCGTTAAGCTGTTCACATTGCGTTTTATTTCACGATTTTCTAACAGCTTTCAAACAATATAGTTTTAACTCGCGAAATATTCGGCGTACCATAGCTTCGACTAACTGCTTTGTTGAGTTGAGAACAGCAGTGAGTTACTCGAGGGATGTCGACAACAACAAACATTGTAGAAGAACAGTCGTTACTGCTGTCGGCAGCTGCGAACTTGACAGCATTATCTCCTGGGCGAACCGGCTAAGCGTGACATTTGAATTCTTTTATAGTTAAATAGATATTCAGAAGTTGTGAGTTGTAGTTTCAAAGAAATTAGCAGATAATAAAATCTTGTGACATTTACTAACCATGTACATATCAAACGGTTCCGGGTTCGAATCCCGGATCGACATACTGGGATTTCCTAATTGGAAATTCTCAATCGTACGACATAGACTGGAAATATTAAAACCACAATGGGCTCGCCCCGTATTACCTGTGGCTAATACTTATTCGGCGAAATGGATTGGTGCAGAATCGTCCTGTACCTAAGGAAACATAGGCCTGAAGTTACGTATGTATGTATGTACATTGTTCGTATATTTTTTCATACAGAATACAAAATAAGTCCCTGTGTTTACATTTCATTCGATTAAAAACAACTCTGCTTTCAAAAAATAAATTCCACAATCCAAATTCAACGAGGAGCGTTGTCAAAATATTAGTCCAGCTGAAATTTTAAACATGAAAATTATCTTTATTTTTATTTACATTATCAGGTACAACATAATATGTATTTACATACTTTTTGCTAAATAAAGTAAATTTATTGAATAAATCATAGCCAAAAATTGCCAATGTTATGTAACCGAGCTATTGCCACGGGTTAGCCGGAGACAGTAATCTGTTTAAGAGGACTTTTCATTTTTAAATACATTCCACAAACAACTATTTTAAAACCTTTGACAATAAGAAGACCGATCAAAGCGGCCACTTTTTTTAGACTTATTTAGACTTTCATATTAATTGAGGTTCAAAATACCCAGCTGTCTACCTCTTCGAAAGAAAGCCGTTTTTAGATATATGTATGCAATAAAAACCCTACGCTTTCGCCGATATCACTGAAAAAGTACAGGAAATAAAAAAGCAAAGTAAAGCACGTGTAAATAACATTAAACACGATACAAAATGCGTGGGAACTATTCAGATAGTTCGGCTCGGCTTACTGCGACACAACCTTATTGCATCCCTAAATATCAATTCTTTTTTTTATCACTTACAAAAACTCTAAAACAGGTAACAAAGTGCTGTAGAAAATGCCTGTAAGGCGACTTATACACGGAGTAACGATAAAAAAATCATATACATCCCACTGTTGGGCACGGCCCTCTTCCACAATTGAGAGAGTTTATGTCATATTCCCAGCATTTAGGAGTGCAGGTTTCCTTACGACATTTTCCTATACTGTTAAGGTAAGTGGCCATTCATTTTTTTTTATTTATAGTTTTTACACGCGTTGTATAAAGGCGGACATAATGCCGGAGGCATTCTCTAACTGTCAACCTTAGGGTGATGCAGAGATTAAAGGTAGGTGCATAAATAGCGAGGGGAATAAAACTCTAAACAAAAATAATAGTAAAGTACACACATGACTTCGAATACTCAAAAGTGTGCGTCTGTGCCTGAACTCGCCACTATTGAGATTCTTTTATTAAACCTAGAGGTTATGACTACTTCAGAGATTAGGGTCCGTTAAACATTGTTACTGTAATTTACTACAAAGAGAAAAACTTTGTTACTCCTGATGAGATTTTAAAAATTCTTTTACTACTACAAAGTTACTCTATCCTTGAGTTCGTACTGCTGTAATTTGCACTTAGTACTTTAGCTCCCCACTATTAATAGGGAAAGATATAAAATGGCTCTGGTTAAACGTTGAACATGTACCCACAAAAAACAGATTGAAATGTAATATGATAGTAGAGATTTAATCTCAACAGTATCCTGTATACTTATATACGTTACGTATACGTTTTCCATACAACCATCGGTATTAAATGTTTGTGGTTTGTATGAAAATCATCAAAATTTTCTTCAACGCCAGGAGATTTCTAATCATATTAGATATTACCTGCCTTAGTTTCCAATCACGGTCTGATTACTCCCTGTATACTAGGCTGACAATAGGTTTCGATAAAGAAATCTATTCTCAGTCAAACACAGAATACCCGTCAGAAACAGACGTGTATCTTAGTAACAAAGAGAAGAAACCTCAATGGCTGTTTGTTTATCAGACCCGCCGTTTTTCCGCCATCAGTAGAAACGTAACAGAACTAATATTTACAATGGCATCCACTGCTGTCGAGAGGTTAATGGGCCATCGGTATAATTTTGGCGAACAATATACACGGAAAGCTTTTAGTCGAGTGTACGCACTGTCTTGGTTAAACGCCGCGGTTTTGTAGGCTCACGATTAGGTAACTTTATAACGTTTCAAACTTTACTGTACCGATATAGCATAGTCACATTTAAGTTGGTTGACGAAAGTTTAAAACGCGTTCAATTAGTAAAAAAGACTAAAGGTTCAATACAATCTTCTTCTTCTTCATCAACCCATATACGCCCACTGCTGAGCACGGGTCTCCTCTACCATTGAGAGGGTTTAGGCCATAGTCCGCCACGCTGGCCTAGTGCGGGTTGGCGGACTACACACCTAAGAAATTCCTAAGAACTCTTAGGTGTGCAGGTTTTATCACGATGTTTTCCTTCACCGTTAAAGCAAGTGATAATTCAATGTGAATACAATAAGCAATGATGGCCTCGAGGTTAGGGCGCGCGGTCGAGAATCTCGGCGGTCGCGGGTTCGAACCCCAGGCACACACCTCTGACTTTTCGAAGTTATGTGTGTATTCACATTGAATTATCGATACAATAAAATTAATAAAAAGATAGGCGGTGTATTGCATAAATATCACGTATGAAAGTTAGTTTCGGTCCTAATATAATATTTGTTTTGTACCTAATTATCCTTTAATGCCACCATGCATTTTGCTAAATATAATTTTATGAATTAGTTTTAATTTTTATAGCAATCCATACATTGAATTTTTTGATGAATCAGAAAAAAATAGGAAATAAGATAACGAAGGTCTTGCAAACCAAACCTAGCGTTTTTACGTACAGTGCGTAACTTATATTAACTGCGCCTCTAAGTGAGGTGCGAATGCTATACAGGCCTGGGAGTATGGCCGACTAATCGTCTCCCTACTCTTGTCCCAACAGTGGGCTGTGGGACACGGTCTCTCCACAACGATGTCGTAACATTTTATTGAACCGTTCCTGAACGAGTATTGGGGAAATGGTTGAAGGAGGCTGGGCGGGAAAATTATTTTTGACAGACTGCCTTCTTAGATTTAAGGGTTGTAAGGGCGAGTGTTGGAGTTAAAAAAATTGTTTTATTTATCGGTTTTTAGCATTGCTATATTTTTAAGAAATAATATAAGATTTTAAGGGTAAATGGAGAGGGAGTCTACCGGGTGTACGTGGTCTAAAATTTTTATATAAAAATAAAGATCATGTCGTTCGTACTTCGTGAACACTATTAGGTACTACATATTTGTTTGAATTTACATTGTTTCTGAGACAATAGTACGAAATCTATCTTATTGACCAATACATTTGAAACTACATATAATGAGACTGGTTGTTTCGAGAATCTATCACTGTAATCTCCTTCTAATGTTTAACATGTTCAAACTTCTTGTAAAACACTTTACACCTGGTAGTGTACACTGAGCTTAAACACGAGTGCTTACGAAGCTCTGCGAATCCTTACCTCTCACCGTATTTCAGCCTTTCGAGAATACGCCGAAACGGTTTATCCCTTACCTAAGGCAATCTTGACCTTCGGGTCACCGGACATTTACTTTCTGAACGCAACGATGCTTCAAACAACTTCTGTTACGTTTCGCTGTCGCTGCTGGTTGTGTATCGAATATTTTATTTTAAATGGGTTTGTTTTAAAATTTAAATTAAATTGAAAATTATGATTTCCGTTTAGATAATCCGGATACCTCGTGGTCTCGCAGTACAAGCATGTGTATGTGATTTAGCGGTGTTAGGATTCATTTTCGGGTCAGGAAAAATATTATTGGAAGTTTTCATTTGGAAATTCTCAGTAGCACAATGAAGTCTGAAAATATGCCTGAAAAACAGTTTTATTACGTGGGACTGATACCTAGTGAAATATGAGTGTGCAGAAGTGTAGGGTAAAAGAGGGTAATGGGGGTCACTTAAGCGAGAACTCAAATAAAATTGTAATTAAAAAAAAAGTATTTATTGCAACCGTCTGTAAATATAATTTACTTATTAAACTATCAATACAGATCAATTTCAGTCAATTTGGCAATCAAATTTGGAAATTATAAAAGTTTAAAAAAAAAAAACAGATTTGACTCCCATTACACCAACGTAGGGGTAATGGTGATCACTCTGGGGGCAATCGGAGTCAAATAAAATCTAGCATACATCGCAAACATAACCTTCAGCTGACTCCCATCCAGTGCACTCCGCGTGAGCCCATAGTCCACACGGTACACCTGTACCACATCTCGTTGTTTCTTCCGAATTCGTTGCATACAAGGCATCTGTTTCCAGCATCTTCGTCTTTATTATAGGCCGTGATTCTATTTATGCTGGTCGCCTCCGGTTTTGTAATAGAAATGTTATTTCTAATCATAAAAGCATGCAACCAATCGCGTCCAGCCATTTTTGAAGCTTGACTAAAATTGTGCTTCAAATTTAATTTTTCAGCATATTCGAAAGCGACTTTACTGATTTGATTAGCAGTCCAACCATAAAAAATATTTGCCATTTTCTTCACCAAGTTCGCTAGCTCGGCTTCTGCCTCAGGGCTAAAGACACTAAATCGTCTGAACTGAATTTTTTTATCCTCTTTTGAAGGCTTGAAAAAGGTATTTGCTTTAACAGCATTTCTCATAGAAGAACCGCCATCTATGAGCTGTATAACTTTATCTAAGCTATCAGGAGACCAGGAAGCCTTTTCAGTTGTCCTGACTCGTCCTTTCGGCATCTAGAAAGAAATAATAAAAACATGACGCAACAGTAACACAATAGTAATCACTTGCGGGTAATGGGAGTCACTTGACTCTCATTTCCCACAACTACATTAATGAGTAAAAAATAATAAAAAAAAAAAATTAATACACTGATATAATTTGAACTGCACATCACAATTTGAACCGTCTAACTAAGTAAGTGTGAATGTCACAATCGCATACGCATAAGATATTTGGTACTTACCTTCAAATTTGCATTTAGGTAAAATTACATCAGCGGAGCGCAAAAACAAAACACGGTCGTTTCTCAGTGGCGCATGGGTAGACTGGCGCGAGCCGTTCGTGGCTGCGCGGGAGCCCGAAGCTGGGGCTGAGGACGCTGTTTACGCGTCGGTCTCATGTAGTGTTTCGTGGTGGTATGGGTGACTCCCATTGCCCGCTGACTCCCATTACCCTACTCTCCCCTACCTTTGCCTACCCTGTCTGGGAATATAAACATGCGATTACGTATGTATAATTCGAAATATCTCTGCCGGTTTTGTCACCTGTACCTAAGTGCCTCGTAAAAGATAATGTGATATCAAATTTATCTCGCTAGGATAACAGTAGCGTGTCTTGGGAAGTACCAAGCAAACCAAAACAATACACAAAGTAGTAAACGAACCATATTTAGATAATTTGAGCATTGGAGAGTAAGTATGACTACACACATACTATAACCATTCTCTATAAATTAATATTTATTCATAGAACAAAATAGCAGGTATGTTTTGCATACTAAACATTAATAAATTAATGTAAATGAAAGAAGAATTAATCAAGGCAAAACCACTTATTTGTATGAAAGATGGCTTAGCTCTGCAAAGTGGTGTATTGCGTGACTTACATTATATAACAGACGTCATGTGAACGAGATTTTGTTTTTCGGAATAAAATGATGGTGTTTGTAAAACTCAATACTGTAATAATTGCTAAATAACGATAGACTCATATTCATATTCCGTAGTTACGATTTCTCAAGCAGGCAAAATTTTATTAGTTTTATTTGATTGGAAATACGTGACAAAAAATTTGCAAATGTTTCCAGAAACGTTACAATTATATAACAATGGAAACGTGGGTAAAAAAATACACCAAATAAAACTGCATATGTATAGTACATATCTTAAAGAAATAAACACTTAGGCTGTGACAATAATGTTATTACTACTGAAGGAAGGTCGGGAATAAAGAAGTTTGATTTGAACCAAACTATTGTCAGAGCTCGTCACGCTTTATTGATGGGTTCATTCATTATTTCCTTTTTTAGTGTAGACTAAATGTTTCAGCCGGATTTCGTTGCGTTTGGAATATTATTTAAGTTTTTGAAATTTAAGCAATAGCCGTATTATTTTTATATATTCGACTAGAGACAGTAAATGATACATAGTGACGTGAAACAAATAACATAAAAATTGTTGGTTGTGGTTAATTAAAAAATAAAAAATTGCACACAAAGTACTTTTTGAATACAGACCTTAAAAATATTAAATTAATTAATAAATAAAACGAATCTTAAGTAATTTAGATAATTTTGGTTCCCAAATAAAGATTTGACTTGTGTGGGAGTACCAGGGAATTCACCTTAAGGGAAATTACCTCGTCCTAAAACTTAAATTAAGACTAGAATAGTATAAGACAAGTAACTTCAACCTATGTTATTTAGCGGCCACATTACTATCGGGCTTCACCATAAAACCAAACGAAACAAACAGTCCTTCACACTTCCATCATACGTATTTTTCTTTGTTATAATAATGTGTTTTTCTATTTCGCTTTGTATTTTCTCGCACGAGGTCCTTTGTTACGTTCGTCTTTGTGTTTTTTCATATTTTATACACTTCCTTAACAAAATTATCAGATTTCCTGTATGTGAAAAGAGAAGCGAATATCAAAGACAACTAGCAAAAATGGTGTGTAATGATGGCACTTGATATCGAGCCATTATGGTGTATGCTTTACTGGGTTTTAGGATCACGATCATTATCACAATTCGATGACGATCCTCATACTTTATAACTTTGGTTAAATAAAATACAACTTAATTAGAAAGTGTAGAAAAGACCAATAACCTAGTTGAGAAGATTTTCTTAGACCCACATTTTCTGAGTACTTTTACGCGAACGAATAGCATTTAATAATATACCCAATTGTTTCGCATTAAACGATGCAATAGTAGATATTTTTTCTCAATTTTCTGTATGACAGTAACCAAATTATAGTCACCAAAGGTACTATCCCAATCTGAGCAAACGATGCTTTTTGTGGAAAACACAACTTATTAGACCCCATCATGGTCCCGACCAAGCATAAAGAAAAATAAACTTGTTGCAGTGAAATAAGGAAAAACGAACTAAAATATGACTGCCTCGTGGTCTCGCGGTACAAGTAGGTATGTGCCGTGCGATCTAGAGGTCCTGGGTTCGATTCCCGGGTCGGGCAAATTGTTATTGGGTTTTTCCATTAGAAAATTCTCAGTAGCAGCACGGAGTCTGGAAATGTGCCCGAAAAACGGCAATAGGCTCGCCCCCTATTACGTGGGACTCATACATACCTGGCGAAATGTGGGTGCAGAAATGCATCTCTGCCTACCCCTTCGGGGAATATAGGCGTAAGGAATGTTGTTGTTGTTGTTGTTGTTGAACTAAAATAATAGGAAAAGGAAAAACTATTCAAACACGAGGTCTGCAAATGTTACCGATAAACTCCAAAAGTTTCTTTATTAAAGAAGCGAATAGAAAACCGCAGGCGTAAAAATACACGTCTGCCTCTCCCTTGGGAACACAAACGGTAAAACATATAATAATAAAAATTATAACATAGACTGGTAGAAAATGGCTACGGCATTAAGTCCGCCTTTATACAAACTTGTATATATATTTAAATAAATAAAGAGACCTTAATAAATTATTAAAAAAATTGACGAAAATTCTATTGATATCCCCTTAAGCAATGGGCGATCTGATAACACAAGCCAAGAGCTTATTGCATCTGTTATAACACTCAAGGAAATTAAACATTTTTGCCGAAGTTCAAAGTGAAGATATATTTTGTCACATAAAAATAAAGACGGCACGTTTTCGCCAAACGTTTTTTGATAACATTGTCGGGGCTTTGTGATATTGCGACATCGCCTCTGTAATACCTCTTTTGTGACGTCACAAAAGGAACGAAATTGACGAAAGAAAAACATCCCGGCGTACTGGGGAAATAATTAAAGATATATTAAAAGTTAGATCGTGTTTAAGGCTTTTGAGAGAATTTCTCGAGATGATGGCTGTGAAATACCAATTGTATATTTGTGCGAAATTTTGTTTATTTGAGTATGATAAATGAAATGATTATACAAGAACATATTTGTAACCGAATTCGTCTAAATTTCTTTCTTACGAACGATAGTGCCTCTAAACTAGACTTCGTCTAAACTCTAGTTAGTTACAATTATTCGAAATTCAAATTTTAAAAAGTCTATTCAGCGTGACAAACACAAATAAATTAAATTCATATGATACTAGGTACATTGAGAAATACGTTTTTTTTTATTTAATGTATAACAATCAATATTAGCCCGTTGTGGATGACGAAAAGCCATTTCGAATCAAATTAACAACTGAATAATTATAAGCCTAGAAATAAGGGAAAATGATAGAATTTAAAACTGGGCCATGGAAATACAAATATTAAAAAAATGTATTATCAAAGTTAAAATTACAAACTTTTTAAAATAGTCCGACTTAAACATATTCGTACATATTTCAAGGACATCAAAAGTTGAAGTAGAACAGAATGATCATATTTCTAATTACATCTAGATTTGTATAAACAGTTGTGAACTTTGAACTCGATACGGATTCATAAGTCTTTGTTTTCTCACAGCCACTGCAAGCCCTGCACGCCGCATGCTTTCGTTTTATTAGAAAATTTTAAATCCTTACGTTCCTTTTGCGCGGTTTCACGTTTGGAATAAATTTGAAGTGTGTGCTGAACGGGCGCGAACTCTCTATGTTATCCTGGTCAAGGTTACTTTCTATGCTGTTCTGTGTCGTTTCAAAAGTTCTTGTTTTATACTTTATGACTATGACATCTTAAAAAGTCAGCCCATGCTCGATGTGATTATAAAAAAGTAGAAGTTTAGTAAAATATTGGCGATTTTATTCAGTTATACATTTGAACAACCAAATTAGACAAGTTACGAGTTTCTGCTGGATCCTGGATTCTTAATCATAGTTGAAATGAGCTATCATTATCCTTTGAGGGTTCTGAAATATTCTGGTGTAACACTTTTATTAACAAGGTTCGGATATTTGAGGTTGACAATAAACAGTATACAATTTTTGTCTTTCTTCTTGAGTCCTACATCGAAATGTGTTAATTAGCGTCTTATAAGAAAATATTAAAAACTGCTACGGTCTCGTCCACTGTAACATGGAACCTTAAAACACAGCTGTTTCGCACAGCTTGATCCGGCGTCAATGTATGTATGAAAAAATAACTTCGACGATGCTTTGACATGGCTTCCAGGCAACAATAATTCTTAGAAAAATATACAGTCGAAACTGGATATTACGTCACATCCAATATGCAATATTATATATTTAGGACGTTATATCCGATATATCCAAGCAAGACGTTATATCCAAGCAGTGATGGCCTCGAAGTTTAGGCGCGCGGTCGAGAATCTCGGCGGTCGCGGGTTTGAAACCCAGGCACACACCTCTGACTTTTCGAAGTTATGTGTGTATTCAAACTGAATTATCACTTGCTTTAACGGTGAAGGAAAACATCGTGATGAAACCTGCACACCTAAAAGTTCTTAGGAATTTCTTAGGTGTGTAGTACGCCAACCCGCACTAGGCCAGCGTGGTGGACTATGGCCTAAAAAACCCTCTCAATGGTAGAGGAGACCCGTGCTCAGCAGTGGGCGTATATGGGTTGATGAAGATATCCGATAGTTGTAATAAGTTATTTGTTAATTTTGATTATGTAGGGACCTTGCCATCCGATTGTTACAACCGATCAGTCGTTATAAACGATGTTATAATCGGATTTGACTGTATTATCCGTTTGGCATTATAGTTTTTTTTATCTTAACATTTCAGTTAAAAGTTATCGACATATTCCCAAAGAATTAGTAAACTGAAGTGACAGTGTGCAGGTCAAACCTGTTGCAGAACTGATGACCGCTAAACGACCGGCAAACGTAGTATAGAACGCTGGCTAAGTTGGGTGACTATATTCCCAAGATGGCTGGCAGCGGTTGGATGAGGAGGGCCGAAAATCGAACCCAGTGGCGTGCCATAGGAGAGGCCTATGTCCAACAGTGGACGTGAAGTGTTGGTGAACATTCCATAATTAATTGTAATTACTTAAATCAAAAAAAATCTACAAGTTTTTGTATATTAGATTGATCTTCCTTTTTCTTTAAAAAATCTTATGATATTTTATATAATTATTTCTCAATGATATTAAATATCACAGCACCCAACCTTACAATATACAGACATTATTATATAGTTATCTAAAGTATCGATAGTACGGTAGAGAGAATTAGCCGATAAGTCGAGTATTGCAGGCTGGACGTGTTATATCCAGCATCAAGTAAAGCAATAAGCACGCGGCGACGTAATCAGCGGCGGATCGCCACCACCTACAGACGGGCGGGAAGATTTCAAACATTTCTACAGAATTTTTACAATAGTACCATAGGATAAATGATAAATAATAAATGTATTAATAAGCAGTGATGGCCTTGAGGCTTGGGCACATGGTCAAGAATCTCAGCGGTCGCGGGTTCAAACCCCAGACACACACCTCTGACTTTTCGAATAATGTAATATCACTTGCTTAAACGGTGAAGGAAAACATTGTGAGGAAACCTGCACACATTTACTTCCGGGAAGAAAGTGACCTACATCCTTCTTCAACGTCACTTTTATTTACTTACCTTTAATAAAAATAATTTCACCAATTTCAACGTGAATCAAAACCAACTAACTCAATATTGATAAGGATAAAGCCGAGGGAACCTTAAAAAATCTTCAGGATTTTTTTAGGTGTGTAGTCCACCAGATCGCACTTGGCCAGCGTGGCGGACTAAGGCCCTAACCCTCTCAATGGTAGAGGAAGCCCGTGCCGAGCAGTAGAAGTTATATGGGCTGATGAGATGAGAGGAAACCGCCCGCCTGCCTATACAGCTAGAGAATAATAAAAAGCAAGTTGTGTGTGAAGTGGGCGGGAACACGTAACACTATTACCCCACGTGTGCCCACTAAACTAACTCCAATAAGTTAAGCTCGTAACATTGGCAGCCACTGTTTGTTTTACTCGATATCCTATTGGTGTTATTGAGGATATTTTTATGTATTCTTTTATGAGCAATTGAATTTTCTAGAAATTTCCTAAAGCTATATTGAGGATAGTCTCTATAAGATTGCATATTGTTTTTTCTGAGAAGTATTATGGGACGTTTGATCGAAAGATTCGGGATTCGATTCCGGTTTCAGAAAAGTTGTTTTGCTTTCCTTCTTTGTGATAATTTTATTTGTACGTATACACAATAAAACAGCATCAGATTCGCCATAGACGTCAAACTTAAACACAACTGGATGGTGGAGGGTGTAGAATTTCATTTCTCTTAATTTTTTAATGTTAAATTTGAGCATCAAGTTGTGGATAATATCAATAGGTAATAAAGCTGTCAGTAAGCTCAATATTCTTCTTCTTCATCAACCCATATACGCCCACTGCTGAGCACAGGTCTCCTCTACCATTGAGAGGGTTTTAGGCCATAGTCCACCACGCTGGCCTAGTGCGGGTTGGCGGACTACACACCTAAGAAATTCCTAAGAACTCTTAGGTGTGCAGGTTTCATCACGATGTGTTCCTTCACCGTTAAAGCAAGTGATAATTCAATTTGAATACACACATAACTTCGAAAAGTCAGAGGTGTGTGCCTGGGGTTCGAACCCGCGACGGCCGAGATTCTCGACCGCGCGTCTAAACCTCGAGGCCATCACTGCTTCAATATTCACAATTAGTCTTAATTTTTTTAATCTATAACAGACAATTCAACTCAGCGTCATTCAAATTCAAAGACACTGCGACAAATTTGAGTAGCGCAGTTGTAACAAACGTAGGGCAGTTTCAATGCGCTATGCAGATTACCAACGGTGTTGGGTGTTGGTGCAGCCGACGACGCTACCATTACCTTTAATATAGCCTGAATACTCGGACATTCCTTAGACTTATTAACTAGGTGTGAGTTAGAAGCAGAAGCGACAAGTTTTCTAATAAAATTTCTTTGAGGTATTTCACCATCAGCCCACTTACGTCCTACGCTTGGGCACAGGCCACCTCTACAATTAAGATAGGTTAGACTTTAATCCACCACCTTTTCCTTCACCGTTAAAGCAATTGATAATTAATTAATTCATTGTCTATACACACAAAACTTCTAGGTCAGAGAGGTGTACAATGTGCATTCATTATCTTTATCAGCCCATGTACTGCTGGGTAAGGCCCCATGAAAACCTGAGAGGGGTTAGGCGATAGTCTGCGTCGCTGTGATAAACTGGTTAGCAGTTGTTTATTAAACTAAACGATTAACTATATAACACCGCTTATATATTATATCCCAAACCGGGCATGAACTTCCTACCACAATGAAGAGATTCATCTCATCCTTGCATCCCTATATAAGGGATAAACGGCTTAGTAACATTTGTATTCTCATTTAACGCTTAGAGTTTATACTTTAATTCTAATACCACCTATTTAAGACAGAAATTAACGGGACACCACCAAGTGGGCGACGAATTTACCTCTCCGTACACCACACAGTACCGGAGAACAGTATTCGTCTTTAATTATTTCAAGCTAGGTTTTAATTTTTTAAATACGAAATTTTATATAAAGTATAAAAGTATACTTTGACCCGCACCGATGATTTGTGACCGAGAGTTAGAAACCGTCTCACGATTTATGCCGTGTGCTATAGTCCTTTTTGTGTCTGAGTTTTGACCTAAAAACCGACTGAAGGTATTCGAAGAATTATGGCAAAACAGTTTACAGCCCCCGTGGCGCAGTTGGCTAGACACCAGCTTGCGAAACCAGAGGCCGCGGGTTCGATCCCCGCACCGAGACAAATGTTTGTGTGAACCACAAATATTTGTTTCGGGTCTGGGTGTTTGTGAGACCGAAAAAGTCTCCCGTAGTGTCTGATACCCACGACACAGGTCTTGTAACCTAGTGTGGGGTCAGAGCTATGTATGTGACTGTTGGGTGTATTTATTTATTTATAAAATCCAAATATCTAGATATTTTGTGTTTTTCAGATTTTATAATTGTAGATCGATCCTAATACATATATTTGAGAAACGTAAGTGGGACATGTTAGTAATATGTTACTCAGTGCTTTTATTATTATATTCTATAATATCTCACAATTAATTTTATGTCAAACATTTAAACAATAGTTGTAAATGTAAATTAAAGAACGATTTTATATTTACAGAACTAAGTGTCACATTCTCTAAATAGGTTTTATCACCTCGAACTTCATCCAGAGCGTAAATATTTTACTGCTCAATAGAAATACAATATTAATTCCAAAGTTATTGGACTTTAAGTAATTTATCGTCAAAGTTTCCATTTATATTCTCTGCGTCATAAACAGATTGCATCTAATTTTGGGTATATATCTACGAATTGAATCTACGAATTGAATTTCTTATTTGGATAATATCTTTAAGACAATAGGAAACAATGAAGTACATCTATTTTAATTCCAATTGATACAAAATACTACTAGGTTTAAAAAAATATTATTATTCTCTTATTTAAAGAAAATGGGACTATTAAAGGAATCAATGATGGGTTTTGCGGTATAAATATAATCGGGGTCCGATTCCAAGGCTGACGATGGTGTGTTCTAAGGAATTCCCATCAAAATATTCATAAAGAGCAAAACAAAATTAAAAAAAAAAATGGTGGCGGACCAAAAAACAACAAACTAGAATATATTCAAAAAATGGAAGACTACGACAATTTCAATCCAAACCGAGTATTAAAAAGATTAGTACAGGATCTATTCCTTTTTTTACATCATACTCTGCAACCAATACGTGTCGCCCCCCTTATTTGACATACTGCTCTCCCTACATCACGGAGGTGGCTAAAATTAAGTTCCGCAAGTACTCGTTACTCAGCGTCGGCAATTCATACTGTTACACTTTATGAGGTAAATTCTATGAAAAATCACCACATCGCGAATGGTTTATTATGGCTGGTATAAAATTTCGCCCTAACGTTATTATGTTTGGGGAATATTAGACGTTTCTCCCCAAATTCAAGTAAAGCACATATCATTTGTCATTCTTATAGGTTTATCACACGCAAACAGTTCACTTTATTTGTTATCGATAACTTTTATCGTGTTGAATCGGGTGTGTATTTCAAAATTAAGGTAGGTAAGTGATATTTTACGTAATGCTGAATATGTGTCATATAAAATACACATGCAGTGATGGCCTCGAGGTTTGGGCGCGTGGTCGAGAATCTCGCCGGTCGCGGGTTCGAACCCCAGTCACACACCTCTGACTTTTCGAAGTTATGTGTGTATTCACATTGAGTTATCACTTGCTTTAACGGTGAAGGAAAACTTCGTGATGAAACCTGCACACCTAAGAGTTCTTAGGAATTTCTTAGGTGTGTAGTCCGCCAACCCGCACTAGGCCAGCGTGGTGGCCTAAACCCTCTCAATGGTAGAGGAGACCCGTGCTCAGCAGTGGGCGTATATGGGTTGATGAAGAAGAAGAGAAGAAAATACACATTTGTGTTTATATAAGGTGACTGGAAAATACGTAAGTTCATTTTCACGGAACTATCGTCAAATGTTAAAAAAGAATCAAGGATAAGATTTTCCATAGTTTTAAGAAAGCGGCATGCTATCTACAGGTCTTTGGTTTGATTCTCGTGTCGGCTAGTGTTATTTGATTATTCCATTAGACTACTATCTTAGTTACTAAACTAACTGTTACTAAACAGGGAGTCAAGAAATATGTTTATTAGATACAGACGACAGAACGCAATATAAACTATGCTTCGTCCAAATTCTTTTGTCTGCTTTAACATAATTAAAAAGCAGGCTTTTACCTTAAACGATAACGTCACAAGAAAAAATCCTTCATATAATTTAACCACATTCAAGAGAATGAGCAGAGAAATACATAAAAAAAAAACAGAACATAATAGTTGACCATATTTTCTCATTACCTGAACACAATAGGACACAATGGAACCTGTAGTGGAACAAATGTTTTGAACTTATTAAACGAGGTTTTTTATCACCTCTAATACGAGAATATTAAGAGCACTGTTTGTGGCGCCTTTGTTGGAATATAAAGGGGCATTATCCTGTACTAATGGGGGGAAACTTACTGGCCAATGAAATAGGGAGCGAAATTCAATAATTTTTTTACGGTTGGTTGGTTTCATTGCTTCTTATTATGTCTAAATAGCAGTATGTGGCACAGGATGCGTTGTTTTCTTACTTCTCTCTATAAAACCAGAGGCCTTATTAAGTGTAATATATTATACTCAAATACAAAATATGTTTTGCAAAATACAAATTGAAATAATGTCTTCGATTTTATTGCGGTTAGGTATGATTCTCGACGGTTAGAGAACTCTATATTCGTAGGTTTTGCATCCTCTCAGTTCTAGAACAGACATACCCAGCGATGATTGAAGAAGCTTATTAGACAAACCAAGATCAATCAATCAATACACCCAACAGTCATATACATATACATATATAGTTCTGACACCAAACGAGGATACAAGTCCTGTGTCGTGGGTATCAGAAACTACGCGAAATTTTACGGCACTCATAAACACACAGACAGAAACAAATATCTGTAGATCACACAAATATTTATATTATCAGTGCAAGAATCGAACTCTTGACTGCCTCGTGGTATCGCGGTACAAGTATGTGCCGTGCGATCTAGAGATCCTGGGTTCGATTCCCGTTTCGGGTAAATTGTTATTGGGTTTTTCTATTAGGAAATTCTCAGTTGCAGCACGGAGTCGGGAAATGTGCCCCTATTTCGTGGGACTCATACATACCTGGCGAAATGTGGGTGCAGAAATGCATCTCTGCCTACCCCTTCGGGGAATATAGGCGTGAGGTATGTTTGTTTGTTTGAAGAATCGAACTCACACTTCTTTTCACGGGTCTAACAAACTGCGCCACGGGGTTGTCAACCAATGATAAAATCACACACATATTTTAACAACACATTGAAATGATCTAATAAAAAAAAGAACATCGTAAAGAGGGTTTAATGCGCATTAGTTTCCTAATAAATGGCCATTAAAGACTTAAACAAAGTTTCCAAAAGGTTGTATGTCCAATGATCCGTGTGAAGCCACGGTCCGTATTCCAATATACATAAGGAGTTACCCTCGCCATTTGCCCTCATTAGCCCCGAATAAACTTGCTAATTACTAAGGTTGCTTGGGCATCGCCTGCAAACTTACATTACTTGTAATTACCCAGCGTTTGTAAAAGGTGAAGTTATCGTAAGGTGTCTTCATGTGATTTTTCGCTGGGTTCTACTTTTGTTATACATTCTTTTCAATCGAAGTTTGTTTTAGTTATATATTTAACTTATTGTATATCGAGCTGCAATCACCTCGCACATTCCGATGCAATAAAAAAGCTAATCTTGGACAAGTAGAAACTCATAATATTTTAACACTAACATATTAACACACATTCTCAATATTGCAAGTATGCTCGAAGACTTAGTCATTGACGTGTTCCCGCAACCATGTTTCTCCAAATATTTTTAGTTAATTTCAATTAAATGAATAAGTAACAAACAGAGAAATACAATTTTCTTCTATTGCATAACCCAGCAAGAATCTGATTCAAATCTGAATCTGAATCAGATTCAATCTGCATACTTCCTTAAAGCGTTAAAAATAGGTATAATTTCATGACTAAGCAACAAAATAAGTTCTATGTTTCATGTGTATTAAACACTTTACGAATCTACATTTTTGCCGACTAATGTAATGTAGGAATGCATTTCGTGTACGATTTCCATGATTGCTATCGCGACATAATAGTTTCAGGAAACCCCATTAATCATGGCTTTTCATCGCGCCATTACCATTCACAACTGGTTTTTATTAAGAATTCCCTCGATTTGAAGTAATTTCGTCGCATTGCATAATTTATGCCGCTATTAAGTCAGAATTTCTTCAACACTTTATTTATTAATTGGGATCGCGTGAGTCTTCCGATTCGCTGGAACTGGTAAATCACGAACAATTATGAGGTACATAAAAATGCAGTAATGCAGCACCTTTATAGTTACAGTTATAGAAACATGCATACTAATAGTAAGTGGTAGTACCTAAGTGGTAGGCAAAGTGGTAATTTCAAACTCATGTTTCTTGAGCCATTTCGTAATAAACAGGCCTTATAGCGTTTAATAACTCACATTATAGTTTTTTTTTTTATAAAAATAGCATTAAAAATGAATATCAGACAAGACACAAACACACATATTTATCAGTAGAGTTCCATAGAAGCTTGCCTTACGAAATTTCGAATGTGTAATTAAATTAAATCTTTAAGCTTTAAATCTTTAACTTAATCAATTTGACGGATAAATGAGAATATCCTGAGCCGTCAATAAATAATTACATAATCAACAGGGACAATTTGAGCTTTAGATTATCATGTTAAATATTATCTAGAAAATTGTTCTGAAGATTTTTCAGGGGTGCAAGTCACTTTACGATGCTTTCCTTCTCTGTGCAAGTAAATTAAAGGCATGTTTACAACATATGAAGTTTTGCGACATTCCTATAACTAACATCTCTTAAACTTGTTGCAGGAAATTTCAGTTTAATTTTGTTCTTGACACCTCCTGAGTACAAACTTGCATGTTCCTGCTTCCATATTTGAATATAATTGTTATAAAGTTATATCTCTTGGAAACTTCGTTATAGTGATTAAATAACAATCAGTTAATTTCAGATGTATAATAATAACAGCAGTGATGGCCTCGAGGTTTGGGCGCGCTGTCGAGAATCTCGGCGGTCGCGGGTTCGAACCCCAGGCACACACCTCTGACTTTTCGAAGTTATGTGTGTATTCACATTGAATGATCACTTGCTTTATCGGTGAAGGAAAACATCGTGATAAAACCTGCACATCTAAGAGTTCTTAGGAATTTCTTAGGTGTGTAGTCCGCCAACCCGCTCTAGGCCAGCGTGGTGGACTATGGCCTAAACCCTCTCAATGGTAGAGGAGACCCGTGCTCAGCAGTGGGCGTATATGGGTTGATGAAGAAGAAGAAGAATAATAACACGTAGAGTATGTTTAAATAAAGGCACTATTCAGTGTGTATTCAGACCGTTATCGGTAACTAGGGTAGGTAATAGCTACAGTGACCACAAACCCATCGGCGTTTTAAAAATCCTTATAAAAATTAAAATATACGTTTTTTAAATTGTCATTTTTTTAATAAATACATACATTTAATACCAGTGGTTGTATGAAAAACGTAAAAAATATATTTAATGTTGAGATTTTTTTTTAATTTAACGCCAATAGATTTGTAATCACCTTGTCTATTATTTACTTTACTTTCCGATCACTCTCCGAATACAACCGATATATGTAATACCTTCACACAAATCTTGCTAGCTTTGTGTGAATAGTTTACCAGTTCGCCAGAACGTCGTAGGAAGTTTATAGTATGAATTAGCTGGCTTGTCAAGCCGGGACTTGTTATCCGAAGCCATATACAAAGACAGCGTTGGAATGCATCCAGCGTCAAGAACACGACGCCGAATATAACTAATGGTTTTGGAAGTTGTATTTCCAGTAACTTGATACACATTGCTTGTTTGCAGGAACTCCTAGATTCATCTTACTACCCAATCGAATGAAATTTAAGAACTGCATATCTAAAAATAGACACTCTTATCATTAAAAAGGAAAGGTAATTGAACACAAATTAGACTAAAAAGAAATATACTAGAAATCATAAAATTTAAAAAGCTAATACAATTGTTAGATATATATTATTTTGCAATTCCAAAGTTTCTTATACATGTATCATTTACAAATTATTTTTAAACATCTATTTTCAAATCCCATTCAGATATTGGCAATAAAATGGCTCTAAACCGGTTTTTGGAGTCTATTTCACCATTTTCCGGCGACAATACACTTTCCAAGAATTCCAGTGAAATCAGTAATTTTAGGAAATTTATTCCGACCCCCGTTTATTCTTCGCTCCACTCAATGGAAACAAAATTGCGGGATTTAGAGGATACGAATGCTAACACGGAACGAAATGATTGTGTAAATAATACGAGAAAGAGTGAATTTATTCGCGGAAATTATTTCAATTTCATTTATATGCGTTGTTTTGAGTATGGTCTTGAATATGGAATAGAGAAAGACTGTTACGGGGACGTTGTTCCTATGGCACATGGATATATCAGCGATATGCAGAGATAGGTTTTTGTAACCCCATTTCGTCAGCTGTACTAATTACGTAATAAGGGAAAATATCTAAAAATCCACGAATCTTTGATTTATTTGGCAAATAAACCCAGGATCTTTTAATCGCACCATTTATGAATCAAGGACTAACAATCACACGCTCAGATACGAACTGTTATGACAAGTGGTCGCACCGCTGTGTCTCCTGCTACCCGTCTCATCTGTTCAGTCTTCGTCGTACCTACGTAGTACGTACCTACTTCCAAACCTGACGGTTGTCTTTTATATTTTACTAGCTTTTGCTCGCGACTCCGTCCGCGTAGACTACAGGGTTGAGTTCAGAAGGAAAATAAGTTGTAGTCTATTTTACTTCTCAGAGTCCTATTTATGTCCGTACCAAAAATCATACAATTCGGTCAAATTGTTTAAACGTGAAACCGTAACGCGTCGATCGGCGCCTTGTGCATCATTATTGCGCGCTTGATCAATATTTTAAAACTGCAATATCTTTTAAGATACTCAGTGAAATCAAATGAAGTAAAGGGAAATTTTATTTAGAATTAAATACTTGTAATGAATAACGTATTTATTTTGATAAGGATTAATATCATATTTATAAAAACACCTCCACAAATAAAACATTATTTTAAAATAAATTTGGTTAGGATAAAAAACGTTATAGTGAGCCAACCTTAAAAAATACACATATGCTGTCGCGGACTTTTTTTTAGAACTTTTAAAGAGGAACATTTTTCTCATACATTATTTTAGCGAAACTTTAACCATTTCCGCAGCGCACGCAGCGGAAGCTCACAAAAAGGAAAAAATGTCCCCGATTTTGAAACATTCTTTATTGCTGCTCTGCTCCTATTCGTCGTAGCGTGATGTTATATAGCCTAAAGCCTTCCTCGATAAGTGTACTATCTAACAGTGAAAGAATTTTTCAAATCGGACCAGTAGTTCCTGATATCCTAGCGTTCAAACAAACAAACAAACAAACAAACAAACAAACAAACTCTTCAGCTTTATAATATTAGTATAGATTCAAGTATTTTTTTTTCAAAGCTCAAACCCGAAGGTTCACAATAGAACCCATAGCCTCTTGTTTCGCAAGCAAATTTGATTAGTAACCAATTGCGCTACATAGCATTCAAATATAGTGAATCATTCACATGAATCTAGGCAAATTGTAAGCCTGGCCCCCTTTTTAATATTAACTTCTCTAGCAAAGTATTAATAGCTGGCATTAGTACCGGATCACAATATCCTGTATGAAGTGAGCCGATAGAACAATTACGCGAGCACACTTCGAGTTCAAACTTCTCACACAGTAGTTAGGAGTGCAGTACGCCAGTTACTTCTAACCTCCTCTTATCCGCTTCATAACTTCAACGCTTCACAACTTTTAAGTGCCTTTTAACACTTGTGTCATGTTTTGCAGTGATGGCCTCAGGGTTTAGGATCGCGTTTGAGATTCTTGATGGTGGTAGGCTCTAAGTAGGTACACACCTCTGATTTTTGTTTGGTGTGTATGCTTAATTAATAGATCTTAAAAATTCTTAGTTGTGTGTGTCAGTCTGTACAAGGCCAGCGTAGGGGACCTAGGTTAACAAGACCCTCTCAGTTGTAAAAAAGGCCGAGCATTAGAATTCATATGAGCTGATAAACGCACACCGTCCTTTGTAAAAGTTCTATGCAAGAATCGATACTTGAAGGCTATATACTAACAACAAGCTTCAAAATTCAGTGATTTTAAAATACTCGCACGTTTTGTAATACGTAATAAAATAAATCGGAAAGAAAAAATTTTTCAAAGAGGATAAACAATGGAAACTTTTATTACTGACCTAAATATTAATTAACTGTGACATATCACCCGCATCCATTGCAACACGAACTATGCGAACCACTTACCGACAGATTAACAGATTTGTGAGCAGATCAGACCGTCTAAGATATTGAGCTTCGAGAATATTGAGGCCACGCTACTTAATTTCAGTCCTTTATAGGACGATTTGTTTGAAACGTCAATAGCATTTTAGACATTATATACATACATAACCTATATCTCATTCACGATAAGTTGATTCTTTTGGCATATCGACTAATGATGGGAAACAGAAAATATCGAGTAGTTCAAAAATATTGCGTTTTAAAATACTGCATTATGTGTGAAATTCTTTATTACTTTCGACATGTAAAAAATTATTTAGATAAGCGATGGTGGGTAAGTACCTATTTAATATAACAAGGTTATTTTTAGACCTCCCGCCAAATTTAAATAGGTGTTTTAGACCACGAAAGTAAACAACTTCCCCAAAGAAACACGGGTCGAAAAGTGAAAAAAAAATTCAGACCTTCTACACGAAATCGACCACGTGAGTAGTTTTCTATGGGAGGGTCGAATTATTTATCACGTTTCGACCCATGTTTCTTTGGAAAATTTGTTTAGTTTCATGGTCTAAACAACCTATTTTAAGTTGACAGGAGGTCCAAAAATAACGCAGTATGTAAAAATTAAGGTTGAAAAATTAAATAGTTTTATCTTTAAAACAGTTTTTATTAAGAAATTGGAGCACAGACATGATCATCATAGTGTTCAGTAAAATTATCGACGTGGATATCGATATGAACGATGTTACGTCCCTTTCCGTCCGACCGATGTAACATTATACAAACGTCAATTAGTTTCAGTATTCCTATTTTAATTTTACTTTGAAGCAATAAAGTCTCAAATTTTTCGGATAACGCTTATATCTTTAGGGACTTTTGTGTTGTATGCATTTTTTTATATTTATCAAATCATTAAAATAATACGTTTTTTATTTCAAAGTCATGTCTCAGAAAAATTGACATCTGCCAAAAGAATCAACTTATCGTGAATGAGGTATAACATCTGTATTTCCCGATGAACTTAGACAATGGTGCAATTCTGCTCCATATTTCGCCAGGAATCAGTACCATGCAATAGGTGGCGTTTCTATGCCGTAAATGCCCGATTAGGGAATTGAAATAAGGATCTCTAAATCACACGGAACATTCTTGTGGGTACAGATTACGAGGTAGTCTTCAAAAACGTATATACTACATACATAATACTGCCGTGATGGTCTTTATACGACCACACGCTCAATCTACCACGCCTTTACAAATTACAGACGTAGCACTCAAAATATAAACATTAAAATATTTCGTAAAAAGAAAACAGAAAACATTATTTTCCTTTTTATTAATTTGAAATCAATAGGGGCTTTGATCTCAAAAGTGCCAATTGAGTTACAAGTTCGTTGTCAATACTTCGATCAAAATGTTTCGAATAACAAGCATCCTACTTCTTCTAATATCCATAATTTTTGTCATGAATCGAAATAAAAAATAACGCGAAATTATCGGCGGAATCTTTCTCTGTGTCAATTATTAAATATTAAAAAGTTGTTTTCTTCCATTTCAATCTCCAACTTCGTAATAAAATAAATTAGATGGCGTGTTATGTACTGTAAGCGAAAACGAACTTAATTTGCCAAAGAATAAGAGTCATTTTCATATTGTTCCTATGGAAATAGATGGATGGTACAATGCATTAGATGGGGCGAGACTTGATCACATTAATTACATTTTGTAGTATAATTATACTTATCTATTAATACAAATAGATACTGCAGGGAGGTAAAATATTACACACTAGTAGTAGCTTGAATTGTCTGTTCCTATAAAATGGGTAATATCATGCCTGCATTCATGTTGATCACTATTTCGAGGTTTTAACGTCGCCTTTTGTAATCATTTTTTATGATCTATACTTATAAAGCCGTTTATATACATTCCCGTTTTACAAGGTGTGTTTCATATCTTATGTAATTACAGACGAGCCTGTTAACATTTTCATTCACATTTCCAGACTTAAGGCCAAAATTGAGAATCCCGTATCACGTTAAAAAATTATTACACTTTTTCAAGCCGGGATTTCAACCCGGTACCTTTAAACAGTAGATTACTCACTTCATCATTAACCCATATAAATGTCACTACTAGACATGGGCTTCTATACCTGAGAGGGGTTGGGCCTTAGTCCATCACGGTTGCCTAGTGCAGTTTGTCCATCTCTTGTGCCGCGTAATATTCATATTCACTAAACCATTCAAAATTGCAGAAATTGTTAAAAAAATCTAAATATAAAAGATAGTAAATAAGACATAAATCGCTTAAGCCCTCTCTTCGTTGCTAACAATTAGTCAAAGTCAATAACAGTACGACGCTAGTCAGTACTTAGTCGGCTAAGCGATTCCCCTTGCGTAAATATCTGTACATCTAACTCGGGGCTAGAATAGAGTGTTCTGCTATAGGAAAGCGTTCTTTGAATAATTCATCAGCCAGATTAGATTCTAGGAAAAAAATTGCGAAACAGATGTCTTTGATTTGCTCATCCAGGAAATAGAAGAAAAAAATATTGTGATTTAGAGAATGTTTGCATATCTCTTAGATTCCGCTAGGATACTTCAATACTTAAAAACAAATGTTAAAAAGAAACCATGATTTAGTAAGTGGGCAGGCGTGATTAGATATTGTAAAATCACAGCAAGAAGCTGGAATAATACAAGAAATACCAAACAGGGATAATAATGTCGACTAGTGAGATTTATAATTCTTATTGCTCTATTTCATAATTAATAAGCTACGAAATTGCTTATATATGCAATTAGCAGTATGTTATAAATGTAATTTACTGACATAAAAAATAATTTTATTAATTTTTAGTAAAATACCATTCAAAAATTTTGTCTCTTTTTTGCAAGCAGTCTCAAGTTAGTGCTGCAGCTATAATGGTGGTACGCAAACCTAGATTGTGCTTTGTACCAAACCATCACCGTCGTAACAGTTTATCTTCGAAACTGCAATAAATTCAAATATAATAATTCGAAATAATGAAAAAATATCCAAAAGCTCATATCACCAGTCACCAGTCGAAAATCTCAATCGCCCTTCTATTCTTATTTAAAAGAAAATCTCACTATGTTATTATTCAATATTTCGCATTCATGGTTCATATTTTTCTTTGCGCTCGGTCTCTTAGGTAAACTTTTATGAGCAGTATTAAGTAATATAAATTTGAACGGAAGTGGACCTTTTAGTACGTTTCATGAATTTACTCTCATGACGTTTTAAAGAACTATCGGCCGAATACTGAAACGCTGCTTTATTCTGAGTCGATAAAAGCTGACTAAAATAAGACGGGATTAGACGTTTAAGTTCACCTTAATTTTTAAGATACGTTTCAGTATTCGGCCATATGATGTTTACCACTAGAAAAGCATTTTCTGAGCTTTCCAATCGGTTTGACGTGCAAAACATTATTCGCCCTAATTTGAAGTTTATATTACATTTTAAAATAATGTAATCAGCATTAAACTAACGTATGAGTGTAAACGTTTTTTTTTTTTAATAAATTAAACCTACTCTTCATTCCTAAGAACATGGGTGCAGGTTTTCACACGAAGTTGTCGTTCAACATTAAAGTATAAGATAACTCATTTTGAAAACATATGTATGTAACGTATATAACTTCAAGAAGTCTATGACTAGACCGCACGCCTCAATCTGAAGGATATTTTTTATATTTTGCCTTTAAAATGAGCATAGTTTCACCGTAAAACACAAGAAGGTAATATTTAGTCAAAGATGTTGCGCTCATCAACCGCAGGTTTCACTTAACTTCAAGTTTCATCGATAAAGTCTAATCAAAAGCAGCCTCGTATAAGAAGTTTCGTTATAAACCGAAGTATTTACAGTAAAGGGTATTACACTTTTTGCTTTAATATATACAATCTGTAAAGGGAGAGATTTTTAAGAAGACCTTTTCGGTTAAAGTAACTGTAGAGACGAGAGCTAAATTTCTAGTGACTAGTGAGTAGATCTTAAGCAAAATTTTATATGGTATCAAAAATTGAATACAATGCTTCTATGGCTATCGTCGTCATCAGCCCATACGTCCCACAGGTGGGCACGGGACTTCTCTAGGCCTTGTGTATACCTATACACATAGTTTCAAAAAGTCAGAGATGTGTATCTGGAGCTTGAACCCGCGGCCGTCGAGATTCTCGACCGCGTGCCTTAACCTCGAGGTCATTACGACTTATATGACTATAGTGCAAATAATCCTTGGTTACTCATAAATATCCCTGATGATTCAGTTCAAACCACTTTACTAACACAATCTCATAACGCCCTAATACGTAGAAGATAATATCCTAATCTTGCTTTCCGCTTCCTAGAACTAGTTTCAAAGAGATTATCATAGGTTATCGCCAAGCTTATGTAGTTAACTGTTTAATGGAACTTTATCAACTAGTTAAGTTGCTTGACAGAAGACGTAACTAAACTTTATTATTGAATTTACGGTTTGATGCACAGAATGCTATACTACTGTATTAGTTTACAAAATATATGAAGACTGTATTTCTAAAGCAAGGAAAAAACATTTCATATTTATTATCATGAAGGTCTTATTGTACATACATTCGTCTATTTTTAGTTTATACGCCTATGTCTAGGATTTCTGATTCAGAAGTTAATTAATAGAGTAATCGTTATCAGCTCATATACTTTCAAAAAAAGAGCCTTTATCTTCCTCAAAGGCCGGCAACGCACCGATGATTCCTCCGGTATTGTGGGTGTTCATGGGCGGTGTTGACCACTTAACATCAGGTGGCTCACTGGCTCGTTTGCCTCCTTTCCCATAAAAAAAAAAAGAATACTATGTACGTCCCACGCTAAACCTTCTTTACAACTGAGAGGGTTTAGGTCTTGGGTTTTTTTTCTCGAGGGTAAAGCTGATTATGACTCTTATTCCTGTCAGCCCTGGAATGGGGGCAAAAAGCGTATGTCGGAGTCACCGGCCTTCCACTTTAGACGATACACCTAAGAAAATTACTATAATTTTTAGATGTTCGGGTTTTCTCACGATGTTTTCCTTCACCTCTAAAAAAAGTGATTCATTGCGAATACACATGACTTCGGAAAGTTAAACCCACATCCGCCCAGATTCTCACTTTTTAAATGAAACAATGCAAAAAATTATCCAACCGAAACAGACTTTCGCTCATCTTACATCTTACTTCTCCTCTTATTAAGCTCTCGATAATCGAATAACAAGAAATTGCCCTGCTAATACAATATTGCAAATTGCATTGACCCTGAAGCTTGATCGTATTAAGTCTCCATTGTGGCCTGTGACAGCTTGATTATCTGATAATCCGGTGAAAGGATTATGATAATTGGCTATAATCAATGGTGTGATTGTTGGAGGCCGGATGCTAGCTGCAGGTTTGATTGGACCCTCTTTAGACCTCTGATTGAGCCGTCTTTGTGTGGACCTGCTACGTTTCAAACATTTAGGGTCCGGCCATTGATTAGCGTTTTAATATTTTTTAATTATTTTTGAGTTTTTCTATAGCCGCTCTTTGTGTCTGCCTCGTGGTCTCGCAGTATGTGCCATGCGATCTTAAGGTCCCGAGTTTCGATGCCTAAATTGGGAAATAATATTGGGTTTTCCTTTTGCGAATTTTTCAGTAGTACAGAGTCTGGAAATGTGCCCGAAAAACGGCAATAGGCTCGTTTCCTATAACATGTAACTGATACAACTTGTTTCGTGGGTACAGGTTTGAATCTGTGCCTACCCCTCCGGGAATACAGGCGTGAGGTTATGTATGTTTTTCATAAATACATAGTTAAATAAAGCCACTAATCCACATATTCACAATTTTTCCTCCTTCTCTATATGTCTGCCTCTCCGTCATTGATTGGATACTAAAACACTCAAGAACTAGATCATAAAGACTTCAAAGCCAAAGTAATTATTAAAAATTTGCAACAAAAAATAAATTTTAAAGTTTTTGAATCCAATAAAAAGTTTTATGATGATCCATTCATAAATAAATAAATAAATACGCCCAACAGTCACATACATAGCTCTGACCCCACACTAGGTTACAAGACCTGTGTCGTGGGTATCAGACACTACGAGAGACTTTTTCGGTCTCACAAACACCCAGACCCGAAACAAATATTTGTGGTTCACACAAACATTTGTCTCGGTGCGGGGATCGAACCCGCGGCCTCTCGTTTCGCAAGCTGGTGTCTAGCCAACTGCGCCACGGGGGCTGTCAAACTAGTTTAGATATTAGAATTAGTGGCAGAGGTCAAATAGCTTACGCGATAAAAGAATAACCAAGCAATACGAAATAAATGTACGTGTTGTTATTTTTCTGTGATAATGATATGTAATTATACACTAGTCAGCTTGTGAATTAACTAAAAGCTTTTACGCATACTATATTTACACTCAAAAGTTAAAATAAATACGTTTTCCATGAAAAGTAATAATATTTTCAAGCCGCGTAAAAACTCACTTAGCAACGCATAATATAATTTTTTAAAGGATTTTTATGAAACAAACATTTCTATAAAATTTTTACTGCGATCAATTTCACGATGTTAACAACTTTAGCATCGTAACACTGCTTTTTTAAAGAGAGGTAAGAACCTTATTTTATTAGATAAGATCGATTCTTCGTACTTCTTCTTTTAGGTCGTATATAACTCTGTTTTAATAATACCTTGTCTCTAAAATAAAAATATATTAAGAAAACCCGCTTGCAGTGACACTCCACCCAAATAATAATACCCCTTGAATGGACCGACGGAAGAACGAACGCAATTAAAATCTGGGCGGGCTGAAACCAACTTGAGTGATGGATTGTTTCGTAAAACCGTAGATTTGTATATTTATAGGGTACTGTTTAATTCTGTCATGAAATTAAGAGTTTTTATAAGCTATTGTGATGGATGTGGTGATAATTTAAGAAAAATATTTCAGTTAACACAAATCTGTCTGTAAGTAACTCTCGCATTTATACTTTATTTATTTTGTAAAAGGAATAGGCAGAAGTGCAACTATTTTCTCACATTCAAAAATTACTTCAGCAATTTCAACAAATTAATCACAATCATCACTCACTTCCCTTACATATTTCCTACAGCGCAAATACACCGAGGTTACCTATGCCAATTATGCTTACGTCAGAATTCTCTGCCGCAGAACCAAGATCCTCAATTAATTACCAATAACGCTTACTAATCTGTAGGTGGATGTGGCTTGGAGATGGGGCGGAAAACGACGAGTTTTCATTTAATTCTATTGTCTCTTGAACGTGCGCAGTCATCAATCCTAAGTCTTAAGATATGGGTTATAGGAAGCAGTTCTCAATCTTGTGTCACGGTCGGGTTAGTGACATTCCACTCAAGGATGCTGATTTATAGTAGCAAAGTAATGTTTACGTCACTGTTGAAGATTGTTGGAGTAGAATGTAGGATCTTTTTGTTAATCTTTGATCCCTTGTCTTGTTATGGACATGATAGATACGAAACATATATTTAAGAAAACAATTTTAGTAGTTACTGTTTTCTTTTCATGTCATAACGTTGCGTTAGATTCCTTGATTGAATTCGGAAGAATTTTTTGCACGTATAATATAGCTTCATAATATAAGCGTAAGAACATATCGTCTTGTATTGATTTAATTTTTTTCAGCAGTAAATACTCTATTTAAAATGCGCTGCAAAATACACAGTCTATTTCTACGGTCACTTTACTGTAACCGAAAATAAGAACCGAAGTTCAATTACATTATTATCGTCAAAATAAAATCATATCCAACCTCGACCTTTATACTTTGAGACAACGCGTGTGTTTGCTAAATACAGCATCAGTCAATGACAGTTCATCGCTATCTCAATCATGTGTAGCTCTTAATGCATAGGTAATAAGGTTTATATTGTGGGTACAAAGTAAACGCGAAATGTTTATAATGCACGCGCCCCCGCGAGCTGATAACCCCACGATATTGTTTATCTTTGTGTAAGAATCTGTCGAATTTCAGATATAGAAGCCACTTGAGTAGACATGTTGTTTGAAAATATTTACAAGCACCAATCGATACATACTATCTTTACATATATACTTACTCGTGGCTGTCCCTAGAAGTATTCTGGGTGTTTTATCTATAAATGATAAATAAATATATACACCCAACAGACACATAGTTCTGACTCCACACTAGGATACAAGTCCTGTATCGTAGGTTTCAGCATCTTTATCCCACGGGTAGACTGACCTTTTTTGGGATAAAAAGAACCCTACATTTATCTAAGATTTATACAAAAATAATTAGTCCAGCTGTTTAAGCCTAAAAGTAGGTATAGCAGACTCACAGAGTATCTTCCATATTAGTATATAACTATGGATGAGGATTGATTTAGATTTCGTCTCCGCCAAATGTCAAAATATTATCGTTGACATAACAAGCGATCCTTTCGCTCAAAGTTCAAGAGCCTCTCAAGAGTTTTGCTAAACATCAATAGTGCAAATTTGCATATCAAAACAAAAACCAGTTTCACTAATATTTGCACGTTATATCACGATTAGCAGGATATTAATAGACACTTTCATATCGATTATATCATATTAGGCTCGTTGTGGGCGTGCTATCCAAAGACCTAAGTTTTCATCATCATCATCATGAACAACATCATCAACATAATCATCATCATCATCATCAGCCCATTTACGTACTACTGCTTAGCACGGGCTTCCTTCACATATGAGAGGGTTTAGTTTTAGTCAACCACGCTTATATTATTATCGAGCATTACTCTACTGCTAAGTTTTAACTTTTAATGTTATATCAAGCAGTCTTTTTTCGCACAATGCGTCATACGATCGGGTATTTGCATTCACGTTCACCTCTTAAAACCAAGGCTACAGATTAAAATTTTTAGCGCCACCAATTTTAATCGTATCCAGTTGAAACTAGTATTCAAAGAATAGGAACAATAATGTAGGAAATTAGCTCTCAATAACAAGTGGTTATAGTGTGTTATATTATTTAAATTAATGTATCAACATTTTTTGTTTCTATAATTATATGGACTTTCGAATGCAATGGAGTCGCCTTTATCCATAGTTTTATTTAGTATAGATTTTGTTTTAAACAGACAAGGGATATTTTCCGATTTTATTTTACAATATATATAAAACATTCTGGTTTATTTGTAGACTAGTGCTTTTACTTTTAAGTTTAAGTACTATCTTTATAGAATGTGGGTTTTTGATGACAACAAATTCTATTAAAAATCGTAATATAAATTGAGGATTTTACTCAATCTGTTCCACAAACTAGGCAATCTAATTGACTTAAAACTATTGTATAGGTCTTTTCTCGAAAAAAACCCTTTCATAAATATAACTTTATACTGACAAAAAAGGCGTGAAAAAAGATTTTTAGTATAGTTTAGATACAGAATACGTCAACAGGACCTTTATAAGAATTCAAGACGACAAAAGTGCAAAAGCAACGGATGATGCTATTGCAACAGAGCCAACACAAAAATTCTGTAGCGAGAAGTCACAAGGTCGCCGCTGTGTCGAAACCCAACACTAAAAATACGCCAGACTACGAGAGAATTTACAACAGACTACTGTTTATATTTGTTATAGCTTTACACAACGAAGCGGTTCCTGTAGATACAATCTTAGATTGGTATCTATCTCATAATAAATGTCTCTATTTTCATAAAAATACCTGCATACAAATAGGGTGAAAGAATGTTAAGAAAAGATTTGGGCTGTTCAACAAGTCGACATAATTATGCCATTTCGGTTCTTTGTAGATCACAAAACAGAACATACATACGGACGTAAGTAATTATGTTAGATTTTGCACATTTGATATTGTGACTGTTTGTACTATAAGCACATTAGGGTACCTCAAAAGTCGCATCAGGTATCTGATATTAACCCTGATAATTTTAAATACAGATGTCAAGACAATATATTGCTATATGTTCAAGTCTGTAAGCCCTGTTCTAAGCCCGCATTAAAAATAATGCACAAACATCCTAACGAATTGAACGTTAAAAATACTTTTTATCAGGACATTTTAGCAAGTTTTTCTTAATTAAATAAATGAGAGCGACTCCACGCTTTTTTTGTCCTGTAAGAGCGTTTTTCGCGTTTGCAAAGATTAGTATCGGTTCATTTTACATCGAACTGTGTAGACGAGCGACCGACACAGTGACATGACAGCAAAGTGTAGTCTATATTAAAAAAAAATAAAACTATGGGTGTGGTGACCGAAGTGATAAATGTCAAGCCAAGTTAGTATTTGTGGATGTGTTGTCTTTGGTGGTAATTTTAAGAATTTATTTAGGTTTTATACAGTGAAATATGCATTGTTTCATTTATACTGTAATTAATTAATTTTATAGTATACATAGAAAACATGAAGTATTTTTTTAAAGTAAACTATTTATTTATTATTTTTCCAATAAAAATCACAGATCAAATGAGAGAAATCTGTGATACTAAAACTAAAACAAAAATCTCTTGAAAATAAGAAGCATTCATTTTATATTTACATTTTTAATAATTGCGTTTTGTCTTAAATATTTTTGCAACAATAATATTTAAAAGTAAACTGAACTTTATTTATACATAAAATATAGGATATTTTTTTTTTAATTCTCGACAGTTAAATCCCATTTTCCATGCATGATCATTAAAGTCACAATGTAGTTATCAACAGAATTATAACCGCGGATTTATTTGCAAGTAGTAAAAATGCTTTACCCAGATAACGATCGTGGCACAAAGTAAAATATAAATACTGCAATTAAAATCATAAAAATCCTCGTACTGAAATCACGTAAAGTAAGAGTATACAGGGTGTATTCAGAACGTTATTACCATACATTTTATACCCAAGGTTGTTAAAAAAAAACTACTTTTTTTAATTTGTTGATTTTCTTTAACGCCAGAGGGTTTGTTATCATCTTTCTTAGCTATTGTCTGTCTCAGTTACGGTCATGGTCTCAATACATCCTGCATTATGATTTGAGCGTCCATGCATTATATTCGACTCGAAAATTTGTATATTATTAATTTTACAACGTAAAAAAATCGAAATTACTTAACTAAGTTATATCAAAGGCAGGTAATAGCCAAGGCCATAACAACCCTGGCATTAAAGAAAATTCCGACAAAAAATAAAAAAATGACGTTTTCCATACATACATCGGTAATAAATATATGTGGTTTGAATGGAAAATGTTAAAAAAAGTGGGGATTTTTTTCAACGCCAATGGGTTTGTGGTCTCCTTAACTATTACCTACCTTAGATTCCGATCACGCACTGAATACATCTTGTACAAAATCTATAACAATAATTTATGTTATTAGATTGAGCGCAATAAATTATAAGCTTTAGGACCCATGATGATAAAATATTCGTATCCAATAGAAATAACAAATTAATGTTATCATTCTCTTCAATTTATTAGTAAACAGAAGCACGTTTAAGACACCAGGCGTTTAATGTTTGGACAAATGCCGATTATGTCAACAAGCGTAACCGTCATCTTGACATCGCCCTTGAAACGTAGAAGTAATTTAAAATTTAATTAATACAACAATGAATACCTATTGAGATACAAGAAACAACTCTAAGTAAACATACTAAAATCGATTTGTATAACAAATTTTCACGCTTAATCGTTGAACAAATAAGGAAGAATTATGTACAGAAATGATTTCAAATTGAATATTTTCCTGAAATAAAATTTGATTGATATTTCGTAAATCAATTAAAGTATAAGAGATTTTTCAATAAACACTCAGGTTTAAAAAAAAAATCGCCACACAGACACACATTTCATGACACAGAGTATTCAACCAATCCCAAAATACAGATTTCAAGAATAGCCACCATCAAGATTTAGGGACACTAGCCTCATGGATAAATTCACAAACAGAATTCGTGGCCTGTTTCGCAATCCCTATGGGATGGGGAGAATTTAGGGTGTCTTATCGCCATAAATATAGGAAACGTGGCTAGAGTACGAAACAATGTAAAAAGTCAAGTTATCAATGTTATACCACGCGTGCTGGAATTCATAGGTGATATAAACCAAAAGACAACCTTCGCAAAATAATTAATAACACTCGCTATTTCTAGCAATCTTTAAATAAGAATTTTACTATAAAAAATAGGAGTCACACTTTAATTTAGAATTTTGCCTTATAATAAAAAATGAGATAAAACGGTATAACCTTCCTTAAGGCCTTAACTGTCTCAGTGCCGAAATTTATCGAACTTTATTCAGCAGTTAAGTAAATAAAGGAAAAAATTGTACATCCATACAATCTTTACGTTAAAATATTGTGTTGTAAACGTTACTAATATTGAACTATTAGTTCATATGCTAGCACCATAACCTCTTAAAACTTTCCACTTCTCGAAATGGAGCCATCTCAATAGGGTAGTACCGCGTTAAGTGTATTAGCGTCATTTGCACTCCTACAGACCAACCAATGCTAGGCCACTCTTCGCTGTAGAGGAGACCTATATCGAGCACTAAGACCTATGCATTTAAAGGGCTGAGGATGAAGATGATGATGACAATGACACTTCTTCAGAAGAACCATTTTTCTACATGTTTTTCTTCGCTCTAAATTTGCTGGTAGTATACTGACGCTGATAATTACATTTGTTGCAGAAGGCTTAGGCATTCGCCATGTGCAGACACTCATGCTGTTCTTCGCCATGCTGCTGGCTTTCACCATGAGGGTGAACATGAGCATGGCCATAGTGGACATGACAGACTCCAGGAAAGATGAGGTAAGAAACGTGATGATGCGCTAATTAATATTATTCCTACATACATACGTACATTTATATTCCCCGTAGTGGTAGGCAGAGGTGCATTTCTGCACCAATTTCTTCTATACTAATTGCTTTTTATTTCTATCTCATAGAGGAATTTAATAATTTAAAAATATTAGTTTACCCAACCAGGGAATCGAACTCAGGATTATGTTGTACAAAGGAACTAGTATTGCGGGAAAACGAGACAGACATATTTATTCAATAAAAGGCATAAACCGACTTTATGAATTTTCTATATCCTAATCAAATCTACTTGCATTCAGAACAATCAGTCGTCATTAATTCCAAGTTACAAATATCAACGAAATAAAGATAGGAAACATAACAATGCGTTATATTTGAATTAGCAAAAGTATCAGATAGTGACTTCACATTCTCAGTGATTCCTCGTAAGGTAAGCTGGTTTTCACTAGTTTTTCTTCTGCGTTAAGCAAGCGACAATATTTTAATACATATACACCTAAGTCACAAATGCATGGCTATGTGCTGTCAGGAGTTAATGCTAAAAAAAATTAACGGCAACAATCAATGTACACCTTTTCCCGAAAATTGCAATTAAATTGCGATGCGTAGGCACACGGTCGAGAATATCGGCTGTTGTGGGTAGGTACAAACCGCAGGTACACAACTCTGTCTTTTAGAAGTTATGTGTGTATTCACAGTAAATTATCACTAATTGCTTTAACGATGAAGGAAAACATCGTGATGAATCTCACACACCAAATAAATCTTAGTCATTTATGAGGTTTTTAGTCCGCCAAGTCTAGGCTGGCTAGGCTATAGGCTGATGATATGAGACGATTAGTGGATAAATGTAATCTCTCCTTACCCCTTCGAAAATACACGCGAAGATGCGTATATCTATAAAAAGATGTATAAGAACAGTTAATGTTAGGTTCTAACTCAGAATATAGACAAAATGTATAATATAAAAGGTATGCGAAGCGTGTCTCCTCACGTGTCGACTGCTCGTGATATTCTCTCAGAAAGATAAGAAAATATGTATAAAATTAATAAAGGTTTTCGACGACAGTTATTGCTGAAATATTTAATTTTTATAAAAGATCGATTTGTAAAACAATGTAACTTACTTCGACCCTTTTATAAGTGTTTAGAATAAAGTATATGTTATTTTTTATTTATAATGTATTTCAAAACTTAAAAAAGGACCATTAACTTTTTAATAGTAAGTACATATATCTGGATTTTATTTTATAAGTTGCTTTGTGTAAGACTTCATTTTACATTTTGTATTTTGTTTTTATTTCTGTATTCAAATTATATTTTTTTGCATTAAAACCTCTGTACAAAATTTTGAATATATTCTAAATAACATCAAGAATTTTTGAAGGAAACCCTGTCTAGTTTTTGTCGCAAAATCTCCTCTAGTAAGACAGCAATCATTTCTGAATCGGCCCTAGAAAAAACAATTTGGGGTTCATTAGAACAGACATACATATGTTGCATTTTTAATATCTTAAGCAGAAAAAGCTACACCGAGACAATAGCTATCTTTCGCAACGGATAAAATTAACTAGAGGTCAAACAACTTGTTTGATTAACTCAGAACTCTACATGACCTCTCAAAGTTTATCATAAAAATAATTAGTATGAAAAATTCGCTGTAATTCTGATAAAAATAATAATATGAGCACTAGAGGTCGCTGTTGAAGACCTTATAAACCATTTGTGAATGATAATATAATATGTAAAAAGTATCGGATATTCGGATAAAAAAAAAAAACAAATTAACTACTTACATTATCTCAATAATTTGTAATATTCTAACTGGATTCGTTTAATTTGTATCATATTTACTAAAGGTTAATTATAAGTAATTAACAGTATATTCATCGAGTAATTATTTCCGTGTGGTCTTAGTATCATGGAATTTTAATAAAATTTAATTAATAAATACCAAAATTCCGTAGAGATATTGAATTAATTACTTAGTAATGTTTGAGCTTCTTCATCGTTTGAGGATAATTATTATATGATGGAATAAGCCCGAATTATTTTTATCACCAACGCTTTTCAGAGCAAATACGTCTTAATCTCAAGAATTTATGGGCACTTTGGAATGTTTTGCATGTTTGAGTATAAATTTAATCTCTTCTTAAAGTACCGGTGCTGTTATCACACGTCGATTGTTTCACAAATCCTTTAAGTTCAAAACTTTTGGACTAAGATTCATGTAAAAGCATCGATCATAAGCCCATATACGCCCTTCTATTGGCCACGGGCCCCTTTACCATTGAGAGAGTAAATTTTAGTATGTGTATGAAATAAAGTACAATTCACACGATATTACTATCTAATATTCAACGTTGATTGCCTCGTGGTCTCGCGGTACAAGTATGTGCCGTGCAATCTAGAGGTCCTGGGTTCGATATCCGTCGGGTAAAGTGTTATTAGGTTTTTCCATTAGGAAATTCTCAGTAGCAGCACGGAGTCTGGAAATGTGCCCGAAAAACGGCAAAACGCTCGCCCCCTATTACGTGGGACTGATACATACCTGGCGAAATGTGGGTGCAGAAATGCATCTCTGCCTACCCCTTCGGGGAATATAGGCGTGAGGTATGTTTATTCAACGTGATCAAATCTGTTACAAAAAAGAGGTGGCAATATCACGTTTCAGATAAATAATATTGACAAACCCTCTAACGAGCATCAATTTACGTCGAAATATTATCTCAACTGCCAATTTTATCGATAGACAAGGAATTTGGATTGTTTATTTTAAATGATCACTGGAGAGGTTTTATCACTTATCAAAAACAAAAAGAAAGTATCTTATGACTGGCCACAATAAATATTTAAATGCGACACATCTTATAGCAGTGAAACTTAGATTTGGTTGTGGAATCCTACCATATGTTTCATTATAGAGTATGTCCTACTGCGGAGCACAAACCTCTTCTAGAACTAAATGGATTTAGGTCTTAGCCCAACACGCTTTCCTGGTGCGGTTTGGCGAGTCAATCACATAAGAAATTCCTATGAAATTTTAGGCAGGTTTCAGGTGTGTTAAGTGTTCTTTTGAATACACACATAACTTGGATAAATCAGAGGTCTAAGCCTAGTAATAATAATAAATACACCCATCAGTCACATACATAGCTCTGACCCCACACTAGGTTACAAGACATGTGTCGTGGGTATCAGACACTACGAGAGACTTTTTCGGTCTCAAAAACACCCAGACCCGAAACAAATATTTGTGGTTCACACAAACATTTCTCTCGGTGCGGGGATCGAACCCGCGGCCTCTCGTTTCGCAAGCTGGTGTCTAGCCAACTGCGCCACGGGGGCTGTCAAATGTGTAGTTGTGTGATTGTAGTGTGTCTAATGTTTGAAGTCCACCGCCACCATCGAAATTCTCGACCGCATGTCTAAATCTCGAGACCGCCACGACTTATTATGTGATTAACCCGCCGCGAAAAAACACTGTACAAAAATAATCAATTTTGCTTGATTTTTCGAAGGCATGACATAATATTTCACTTACAAAATAAATCTAAAATCTAAAGTGCCAGTGTATTCCGCATGTTCGTTATATTAATCACTTTTACGTTTATGGAACCAAAGAATAATTTTTATAATAGTGACCGTCGGCTTTTCAAATACCATGAAATTGGTGTACAAGAAACTGCAACATTATGTATCTATGCATAACTATAGCGTGAAGACCTTTTTATCGAGTTTATCAAGGAAATGGGGAGGAAGTGATCGTTATGTTTATAATTATAATACACGCGCCTGGTATTAATCGTGGCGTGATTCTTAATCAATATAAGTGGATCATATCATGTTGAAATTGCATACTTAGTTGTTTCGTCGAATAATAATGGGGCTGCACAGAACGTGTCTTGTAAGTGCCCAGCATTGGGACATATATGGGCTGGTGCTGGTGATAATCATCATGATTTAAATATTTTTGTCTTAATCTTGCCATATTATTGTATGCCATCAACAGATCGAAATTTGTATAGGACTTCTCAAATTAATCATCAGCACCATTATCCGCCAATCGAAGTCCACTGCTGGACATAGGCCTCCAATCAATACGATGTCTAAAAGATGTTTGGTTAAAGACAAAAAATATAAGATGTACTGCGACAATAACCTTTCGAGACTATGAACAAGTGGCTTATCCTACTTTTGACAGAAACTTCTAACATAGCCCTCTTCACAGCTCGTTGAGCGACCTTAATCAGGACAGGCAGGATTGATCTTAGTGGCATACCATAAGAGAGGCCTATGTTCAGCAGTGGAGGTAACAAAGGATTGATCATATTACGCTTCGTCTCGAAAATACTTTTAATAAAAGCGCATGCTTGCTGCGTCGTATTTTATTAAAATAACATACAAAAAATATTTTTGCCAGCGCGAACTGCACTGGTGGACTGAACCCTAAACCCACTAAGTTTCAGAGGATACCCGTAGTCTCGTACCCAATAGTCAGATGTAGTATTAACCAGTGACATATACCGTATTTGCGTAATATGCGTAAATAGATGTCGCCTTGATACAGTGCGTAATATATGTGTATATATAGTGTAGATAATATGTATATGCGTATGTAAACACACCTTATCTGTGGGGGCGGGGTTCTTGATGTCAGCGCGGAACGTATGACCGAGTGACTCTACAAAGTTTCCATCCATTTGCATTTTATTCGCGGCGATTGTGTGTTCGTGGTTGTCTTTATTTATGAGTTGTATAGGAGAGGTCCATGTCCAACAATGGATGTGAAATAGGCTGTTATTGATGATGATGATAAATGTGATGGCTTTGAAAATTAGAAGCAGCTTCTTCAAGACAAAGTATCGGCGGTTTCGCTTTAGAATATAAAAGCCATGACATAAGATTCGAATCTTACCGTCGTATGTGTCACATCATCATCTTCCTGCCCTGTTCCCAATTTTCATTTGGGGTCAGCGTAGTTTGTTTTATCCTTCCACACAACCCTATCAGCCGTCATGTCTTCATTCACCCCTTTCTCTTTCATACCTTCAGTCACGTAATCCATCCAAGTTTTCTTTGGCCTTCCTTGGCTCGCATATCCATCCACTCTCGTATCACCATCTTACATTACCATCTTATATGTCTGTAAAAACATATTTAAAGCACTTTAGGAAAATTGATCACCATTAACTTTGTAAAGCAATTCTGTTACCCACAACGCGAAACCCTTTAAATGGTTCTTGTTTCCTTGTATTAATAAATAGCCTACATCTATTTTAAACAGAAAGAGGCAAAAGACCCTCTGGTTTTGCTTTGTTTGGACAGTGACCCCGAATAGCATCTATCTTAAATTGATAATCTGAATTTCAGCATATCAGGTTTCTACAATACAATTATAAACGAGCAATATTATGCCCCTCCGTAACTTGAAATTAATTTGAATGTCAAATTGTACGATTTTCTCGTAAAAAGTATATATGGTATTTTTAACCAAGTATAATATTAACGCTCAGACTTTGTGGCGCAACTGAGTAATATTGTTCATAATAATTTTTTTTTCCAATTTATATTAATATGATTATTAAATCAAAGTTGCGGGCGTCTGTCAATATGTTGGTAATTGATGAAGCAAAACATTCCGTAGATGAGTTTACTGTGTAAGGTCTTGCGATAACCCGAGGCGTGCAATAAAAACTTGAATGGCACACAACGCGACCTCAAATCAAATCTTCAGATAATGTGGACAAAAATAATTATGGTCGTTGATAAACAGTTTTTTCCCATTATTATTAATGCTATCAAGGCGGCCAATAATATCGCAAAAAGTCTAATTGCAAAATATATTGAGTATTTGGAGTGATAAGCTTCTTGAATTTGTTTTATTGATCTATATAATTCCCTAATGATAGGCAAAGATCCCTTTATTCTTTTTCGAACCTACTCTATTTTTTAGCAGATAATATTTTATTCCTAAAATAAAGGTTTAGAAATAAGTGACCTTCGTCCGACTTAGAGGTCTCGGGTTCGATACTCCGGTCGTTCAAATTGTTGTCCAGTTTTTTCATAGAAAAGTTTCAGCAAAAGCACAGGCTAAAAATAAGCCTAAAACCGACAACCACCTGACCCTTTTATGAAGTAGGCCTTAAAAACAGTCACCGAAACTTTGGAGTTGAAAATCTCTGCCTACTTCTTAGGAGTTTAGGCGTGATTGTATGCATGCAATTAAATTGCGCAGAAGAGATAACAGAATTATACAATTTGCAAATATTTTCTCATTATAAGTGTGAGATAATTTTTACGATCAACCCGTTTGAACCGTGGGCCATTGACTGATTCCACTTATCTTCGAAAACTTTCCGATGTGATTACAAGTAATAAATCTTGAATGAACCAGTTAGGGGCAGTAATTGCAGTGATTACTATAAGATCCTTCGTTTCTAATACAACTAAAATTTTAAAAAAATTAAGTAAATATAAAAAAGATAAGTTACAATATTTTCTTTCACATTGATTAACGATAAATACATTATCACGAACTCAAAACATTCCAGTGAGAATAGAGTTCATTATATAAATAATAATAAATAAATTTATGCAACCAAATGTATTGAAAGCAATTAACTTTTTTTCGGAAAGAAAAGTTACTAAACTGGCTATTATTATTCATTTAATTTTTTTACAGTAACTAACTACAATAAGACCTTAAAAAATATCCTCAAAATAAACATAATTTTACTACCTAATTTCACTACCCCCCACCCAAAATTCACAATACTTCCCTGTTCCAGTATTTCGACTGGTCGTACTCCGTGCAGTCGATCATCCTGTCGTCGTTCTTCTGGGGCTACGTGGTGCTGCAAGTGCCGGCCGGAGAGCTTGCCCGGAAGTTCGGGGGAAAGCCGCTGGTCACCATATCTATTGCCATCAATTCGCTGATCTCATTGCTATTGCCTGTTGGAGCTTCTCTTGTGAGTATTACCATGAGTTCTTATGTCTTCTGCCTTTAAATACTGAAGTTGTAAGATGTAGGAGGGGTATTTTTATTCCGTAATAGTTTATCTGTATCACACACTACTGGGTAAGTCTCAAGTGCAATTTTAAGATAGTTGAATCTTTAACTCTATTTTTAATGGAATTTACTTTCAATGAATTACTGATTTTACCGACGTCTGTATGTCTGTTGTAAAATTCTATTGCTTAAAACCCCCCTACTAAATTTTTTGAAGCGTTCCTATAAGTTACGTAAAATATATTCCGTGCTGCATCGGAGAATTTACTTCTAGAAAGGCTCATTAACATTAAGCTCGAGTCGAGACTTGTCGATCGCAGCGCGTATGCAGTAGAACTATACTGTACTTAGTTAAATACAAACTTACGTCTCCAGACGACGACAGACTAATGTATATTAGTTATTTCTTTGACCACACTTTGACAAGATCACATAAATCATATAACTTTTATTTTGTAGGGTGGCTGGAAACTAGTGTGCCTGTGTCGGATACTGCAAGGTTTCACGCAAGCCTTCATTTACCCCTGTATGCACCATCTAGTCAGCCAGTGGATACCGCTCGAAGAGAAGGGACTGCTAACCACTATTGTGTACGCAGGTAAGAAATTCTCAAGGATTTCATTACTTTTTCAATAACCTTCGTATTACATGTACTGGCACATAATATAATATTCTCGATAAGGTAGCGATGTATTTTTATAAGTTTTGCTAGTTACTCCTGTTGGTATGGTAAAGTGATTTTATCATAAAGAAAAATTGCTATCAATTCCTATAAGAAGCAGTGGCGGTACTTCCATAGAAGCCCGAAAGCCCGACTTGCCTTACATAGTTCCGAATAACGAACTTAACGATTGTTTATTTATAAAATAACGCTATAAACGTGAATGTGAGTACTAACCGGTAGGTATTTATTAGTCTTACGTACCAAAAAAAATATGCTGCTACTAAATAAACATTTGGGCTTGCCTTAGTTTGACACCCTAGGCACGCCACTGATAAGAAGAGTATTTGGTGATTCGGAACTGTCTTAACAGCTTCAAAGCTGATGATAATTTTCATCATTGTATTTCACGCGATCTGAATCATGCATAGGGTCGATGAATTAGATTATACAAATGCGTATAAAACCAACATTTCTTAATATAGAATGGTTGCACGCTGCGCTAACATCGATCTGCGGGCGACTGCAGTGCCATCAGAACAAAACGTATTACAGTTAATTCCCAACGAGAGCTCGCTAATTGAAATGCTTTCAGTGTGTGCCGATGCCTTCGTATAATAGCGTTTTTATTTATAACAATAAAATAGATGTGCTTGTATCATTATAAATGGGTTTCATAGAAGTTGTTTTCATTGGGAAGGCGTCTTATTTGTTGTTAGTACTTGATATACTAAGAAAAATAATATATTATAAATGGGAAACTGTAAAACATTTATCTATAGAAGCACACAAAAACATGAAATTACCTCTTCTTTAACTTAAAAGGCTTGCATCTGTTACAAAAAATTATTTAACGGAATACACTACTAAAAAAATTTTTTAAAGATGCTAAAATTGCTAAATCAATTTTGTGATCATTTATTATGAATACCTAAATAGGTAAATGCATATTTTCGAAATGCAGTGCCCTAGGATGTTACCCTGCGACCGCTGAGATATTCTCTGGACCGCACGTTTAATACTAGAGACCGTAACGCATGGATTAAAAAACTGTAGCAGTTCAATTAATAACATCTGTTCCTTTCCAGGTGGTCAACTCGGTATTGCCCTTCAACTGATAGCGTCAGGATTCCTGGCCTCAGCCTGGGGGTGGCAGTCAATATTCTACGCCAATGGAACGCTTGGCACCATATGGACAGTTGCATATCTGTTCTTGGGATCTGATTCCCCTGAAAGATCTAAATACATCAAAGAAGAAGAGGTTACATACATTCAAAGATCGTTGGGAAGAGTTGGAGAACAAAAGGTATCAAACAGTTTCACATAATGGTTAAACGACCAATTTTAGAGAATGTTGACTTGCACCTTAAATTTGTTACATGAAAGAGAAAATAGTGCAGCATCCAAAAGAATAAATACTTCATTAATATTTGGTAATTTTAGAATTAACTCATTCTCCACTCAGTTCGAGATATAGTTTATATTGTAAGAGGACGTACAAAAAAATGAGTTGTTCTTTTCAAAGCTATCCCAAAATAAATAAATAAAAATATAAAGAAAGTTATCAAATATCAATAATATGTTTTTAGAGATACCCAGCGCCATGGTTGAAGATAATGACGTCACTGCCATTCTGGGCGGTGATTATAGCCCACTGCGGGCAGAACTGGGGCTTCTTCACACTCATGACGGAAATGCCCACTTACATGGCTAAAGTTCTTCACGTCGACCTCAAAAGTGTGAGTATTTTTAGGACTTTTTGAGCAGCTCGATTGCTTACGTAAACTAGATGTAATTCAAAATATACTTATGTCAGTACCTACTATTGTGAAAAGTAACAAAACAACACCTAAAGGTTTCTGCCGTGCAATCCATAACCAGAGTCGATTTCTATAAAGCCGCTATGACTACCCTTTACCGGTATTATTTGAGGTTGCTACAATAAACACAATCGGAAAATATGACACACTGGAATGTAATCACTTTGGTGGGCAAAGTATGTGATGTATAGCTATATACATATATACCTACATATACATATATGTCATTATATTACCACCAACAAATTGGTACTCAGTATTACTTATGGAAAGAAGTGCAACTTTTTGATTTGCAGCTCCTAAATATTTAAGTAACTGTCTGATTTATCGTGATGTTTTCGATGCTAAAACCTTGAAGTAGTTCTAATGCATTTGCTGTAGATACAGCTGAGTTCTACCTAAGTGGTTCGTAAATTCTCGTCTTTGTTGCCATGTCGTGACGGTGAACAGTTTGGCGGATAACTTATTTCCACTATTCTAGATCCATTAGGGGACCGTCAAGAATTATTGAAATACAACATACAATACCAATATTAAATTGGATCATCAAACTACCAAAAATTTTAGTACTTTTTACACGTGCCTTTATCACCGGAAAAAGCGATACCTGACTTTAATCCTATTACCTGTGATAAATATCTCGTAAGTTTTAAGTTTACAAATATATAAATAAATGAATAATAATATAAATAAATGCCCATAAACGTATAAACATAGCGACCAGACATAACATTTGTCTAAGACTTAATACGGATAACAGTACCTTTGAAATTTAAAGAGTTCCATGTTATTCAATCTAACGTATTTTCTTTGATGTAATATTTCTTATTTATTTTCTAGAACGGTGTATTGTCTTCACTGCCGTACCTGTCTATGTACCTGCTGAGTTTCCCTATGGGCGCCATGACCGACGTGATCATCAGGAAGAACTGGCTGAGCGTGTCCAACACTAGGAAACTGTTCAACTCCATCGGTATGACATTGGAGGATTTTCCGTGACGCGTCTGGCATAATATACGTAGCCGAAAATGCTTGTGTATAATGAAGGTTAAATAAAATAGTTTTGAATTACTATCTACTCTTCCAAGTGTTATTACTAGGTTGGTTTTGTTTGTAACAAATGAATTAAAAAAATATATATAAACTGTTTGTATGAAAACTTTAGTCCCCAAATTTCTACACTATCATTGAATTATATTAGCTGTACTATCAAATGGGCTTAATTGGCAATCTTTTAAAATTTCTTATAATGTAATCCAAAGAGTAGAACGTAAAAAAAAGACTTGACTTAGCGAGCTCGTTATATCCCTCCCACTTTTTATAACTATTGACACTTGACTATTGCATTTCAGCAAAGAAATCTTGGAGAAATAATATGACTATTTGAGAAAGCGGTAGTTATGTTTTCTAAATATCATATTTATAATAAATGATTGTACAACACACGCGGAAATGATCTGAATCTTAAACCTCATAGCTTTTCCCATATTACGACAAAAAAATGTCATAATCAAATTCTATTAAAACTTTAGGTTTAATTATGATTTAAAATATTCCAGGCCTATGGGGACCAGCGATAGCACTCATCGGCCTCTCATACTCTCCGCCTGGAGACATGGTGGTCGCCGTGGTGATGCTCACCATAGCTGTGGGAGTTAATGCTGGACAGTACACTGGGTATTTGGTCAGTATCATCATCATTAGCACATATACGTCCCACTAGTAAGCACAGCCCTCCTCTACAAATGGGAGGGTTTGGGCATTAGTGTACCATGCTGACCTAGTGAATAGAAACCCTAAACGCCGCTCAGTTATAAAGGAGGACAGCATTCTTAGCACTGGCTGAGGAAATCGTTATTAGAAGGAATAGAAGGCATTCTGTTTATTCAGTTCCTCTATACTGGTAAACGGAAGGTCGTGGGTTCGATGCCCTTACCGAGACAACTACATAGTATTGTAATCTTGAATTATTATACTTTAGTTACATTATTACTTTCAAAAATTAAACTACGCTGTATTCATATAAATAATTAAATTGATGAAATTCATAGAAATAAAACGTAATTTCCTTTCCAGCTGGTGCATATCGACCTGTCTCCAAATTTCAGCGCGTCGTTGATGGGCATCACCAACTTCCTGGCGAACATCATCTCCATCATCGCGCCGCTCGTCTGCGGACTCATCATCCAGGATGAGGTGACCAATATAGAGTTATTTCTTTTATTCCCCTTTTGGCTTGACAACCTACGGCACTACATAAGACGACCTCGAAAGCTATCAAAAGTGGACAACTTTTTGTTTTACAACTCCTCCAATATAAATATTGTCTTTCGAATTAATTTCGTTGCGGGATTATAGAACATTAGGTCCCCTTAGTGAATATGCCCTTAAGGCATTGAAATAAGAACTAAAGTCTAATTTTGCCACCAGACGGAACCGATGGAGTGGCGTAAAGTTTTCTTCGTGGCGTCTGGCGTGTACTTCTTCACAAACTTGTTCTTCGTGCTGTTCGGCACTTCGGAGCGACAGCCGTGGAACGAACCTCAAGAGACTGATGATGTTGGTAAGGAATCCATGGTTATGGTTTTTATTGGTACATATCGACGGCGGAAAGCGAAAACGTAGTAAACCACAAAAATGGAAATGTTCACCAGAGCCAAAAAACTTTTACATATTTTTTCAAAAAATCATTACTCGCGTGTTTTTTAACTTAGACTCATGATTTTTGGACACTAGACATGTTATTTTTTTCTAAATATAATTCTAACTCTCAAATCTTATTCTAACAATTATTTGCCAAAAATTTGTTGACTACGACATTTTGAAATATTTTTACAGAATGCTAAAACGCTGTAAATGCACATCGAGTTGTATAGAGATGGGTCAAATACATTTTTTAGGGAAAGCGAAAACGTGGTAAGCAGTTATACTTGAACTAGGGCTGCTCAACTGAACGTTGTAAACGTGGTTATTTAATGAAACCCATCTCTTAGATATGGTGTAAACTACAATAATTACTGACTTGGGGTAATTAACTTGGGGTAACCGTACCAAATGTAGTAATAGGTTCGGTTCTTTATACCACTACTCGCTAAAACGTCCTTAATGCAAGATACATAAAAACACGAGCGACAAAAACGTAGTAAACGCAGCACTACTGACCGCGTCATCAACATGTAACTTTTTTTACAGAAAGCGAAATTGTTGTAATCAACATAGTATAACTTATTACTATTTTTTCTGTAGCTTACAGCGTTTTTAAATGCAGGCATTTACGTGAAAACCTGTTTTTTTAAAATGTTAATTTCTAATCTATTCATCCTAGATTTATGGGACCGGGACCATTCGAAGCAGTTTTTTTTTCTGATTCGAACAGTGCAATAAAAAAAATTTTCATATTTTGTGGACTACGACGTTTTTGCTTTCCGCCGTCGATATCCACCTCAATAAGAAACCTGTGACTTTTTTATGATAGAAATAGGTGAAACAATAGACTATTATAAGGGCACAATACGAATTAACTACCTGTACATCAAAAATTGTGCACAATTTTGAGGTGTGCAGGTTTTCAATAATGATTTATTACTTACTTTATTGACATGAAACCTGGACTCATAAAAATTCTTAAAAATTGTGTGCGTAGTGGACTATGGCCTAAATGCTCTCAGTTATAGAGGAGGCCTTTGCCCAGCAGAAGAAACCTAACCAATTGCGTCACTGAGATTGACCCAAAATTCAAATATTTTTTCTGATAAAGAAGCCATTTGGAAAAATAAAATACCCTAACTCCATAAACTAAACCCGTTATGAAATTAATTTAAAAATATTTATGCTAACTCGCCATCAATTCTCTGGACACGTAAAAATATTATGTTTCTGTAATATTACGCTTAACCAGGCCGTGTTCAAAATATAATGGTATAAAAGGATTTGCATGTGATTAAGCCCAAAATGGTCGTAAAGTCTAATGTTTAAATTTTATTTTCAGAAATGAAAGCTCCTGAAAAGCCCGCACCTGTGGAAGCCAAATATTAAAACGAATTTATTATGATAATATATGTATTTATTTATTTTTGTACCTGAGCTAGCATACTTGTTGAATAAATGATCAAATCGTTTATGAATTTTCATTTTGTCACATCCTAAGTATAAATAGCCTAACCTATCACGGATACCGTGAAAAATAGTCGAGATATATTGAATTAGATTCTTTAATCATCACCGTTACCCGCCCTTCACGTCCACTGCTGGACATATGCCTCTTCTATGGCACGCCACTGATCTCGATCTATATTATTATTAATTCGTTATTTTATTATTTTCATGCCATCAAGTGACCAAAGGTTCGATTTCCTATTCTATATCGTGAATAATCGGCAAAAAACTCTTTTAGCAACACAAAATATTACATTATTGTTCTTAACGAGTTTATAGCAATACATTTACATATTTTTAACTAACTTTTAATAACTAGCAAAAATGCGAGTAATAAATATAAAAGGAATGAAAACCCACGTGCTCATGATTCAAAGTGTAAATCCCGTGGAGTAGCGGGTTGTAAGTGTGTTCCACTCGCTGTAGGGTTGATTGGAAAGGTGGCGGCTTTAAATATTTATCCGCTCTAGTTACCCCACGCCGCCACGCTACGAACCAACAGTATTTCAAGTTAAACTTAAAATTACACATGAACAAGTGACCGCACAGCCTTTTAAAAGATTCAGGGCAGATTATGAAAAAAAAGTAATGTTTTAAACTGTCGCAAAGTTTACTCAAACCAGACCAGTACGCTTTATTGATTTGGCACTTTCACGCCCTAACTAGAAAATTGCTGCAGCAACTATAGAGGTGTATTCAGACCGTGATCGTGACGGTGTGAATACAGCCTGTATAATGATATTTTCTATAGGGTAACTCCTATCTTAAAACTAAGTCTTCCAAATAAAGTAGCTATGTGAAGCCGTGAATTCGATCTCTCAGACAATTGTTTGTGTGATTCATTACAATTTATTTCGGGTTTCTTCATTCATAGTTTCTAAAAGCCACGACTCAAGAATATTATTTTATTTTCTATTCGTTACTATGTAGGTTGACTTGCGTAAAAACAATTTATTTATAACAAGGTAAAAATTACTACCTTACTGATCCTCTTTTGTTTTGGAAGACCGCTACTCAGTCCGGAGCTTATGAAAGTTTCAAATGCATTTAAGTAACCAGCTTGGTCAGCACGTGCCTTATTGTGGGAACCTTTCAGCGGCTACAGATTATGTTGGACGCAGAAAAGCCACCAACACTGAAATGAAACCAAGTTTTATCCACTCCAACGCACTTTGTATAAGAAGACTGACTGATATTAGAAGTGTTTTAACGTCAAGTAATTATGTGTTCTTTGTGAACTTAGGGTGCGGATGGTGCACTTATGTTATAAGTCCACCTTCCATCCATCCATCATCTTCGTCATCATCATCACTACTTTCAGCTTATATAATTATGTATATCCCTCGTCTACATCTGAGAAGGTGAAAAAACTCATATCATATTAATAAAATAATTGTATCCCAGAACTGAAAAACCGTTTTACTCTCTTTCCTTCCTCAGTATAAGGAGTTCATATTAAAATTGCCACTGGTTAAATGTATGTGCCACGCGAATAGGGAACTTAAACCTTAATTTCCTCGTAATAACGCAGTGCTAATATGTAAGATGAGTGTCCAGTGTTGAATGGTAATGTGTCCGGAACAAATGTCCGGCGCACGTCCGAATCGACGCCGATGCATCGCCTTTAACCTTGCCTTAATGTACGCCGCTGTGACACATGAATGTAGGGACAGTAGTCTAACTTGTATTTACTTCTTATTTATTTCGGCTCTAAGAAATTTGTGATCAATGGCGCCTATAACCTGATAGACCACCATGCTGGTCTTGTAGGTTAGACTATTGCACCCGTGACTACTAATATTTTCAATAGTTTTTGTTAATTTTAGGTAATCGTATTTCACTTTGCTAAAGATAACTCCTGACACATTTGTCATTAGCTACGGAATGAGGATTTGTAAAATAATAGCTATTAAATTGTCAAAAAATATTACAAAAACACCCTAACTGCATGTTTTAAGAAAAAAGATGACGCAAGTTGTAAAAATATGCATAAATATAAAAACAAAAGTATTAATAAACACGTTATATGCACACAAACCTGCCCTGTGGCAAGGGGGCGTTAGAATCCCACCACGGTATCCCCTGCCTGTCGTAAAAGGCGACTTAAAGGGGCCCTTGGGGTCGCTGGACGTGCTGTGGGGGCAGCGCGTCCTCACTGAAAGTGATCCCGAGAGGGGCGGCGGCACTGTGGCCTGTGTACGTCGCGGGCGCCCGTTCACAACCGGGGCGTCCGAACAAGCTGGTGGGGGTGCAACTGCGCCCCTATAACTCCGAGATGGCCGAGACGTTTACGTCTCGGAGGCGCACTGGGCGGCTGCGGTTAACGGTGGGCGCCTCTCGCCCGCGTACCGTGGTCGCCCCACTCGGCGCGGAGATGGCCACCGGGGGGTTTTGGTCGGTAGGCCGGTATAGGGATTTTGTTAGGGACCCAGCCCGGCACTAACACCTGCGCGGACATGACGTCGCCGCGCGCCGGGCTGGAAGACCGGTGACCCCGACATACGCTTCCCGCCCCCCACTGCCCCCGGGCTGGCGGGAAGTAGAGCCATAAACAGCTTTCCCCTCGATAACAAAAAAAAAAAAAAATTACACACAAATATATTTTAATACACACTTAAATTACAAATTTCACAGACATCGAATTCAAGTAGGTTGACAGGTTTTGCTAAAACAAAAAAATATTAAGTACTACTACTTATTGTTGCTACACTGCCCGCTGCACTGTGACCCAGCACTCCCATTATGCATTCAGTGGGCGTGGTGCGCGCGGACATTCGGCGATCGGCCACGCGAGCCGCTGCCACTAACGTGCGATCCGATTCCAACCTGAGAGCCTTTGCCGATATCTCGCTTTGATACAAACAGAATTATCTAATGGGGTAATTGTTCTCTTTTGGGAATTGTATGTCCCCAAACATAAATGTTTATATAAAGAGTTCTCGAAACCAAAGTGCATGAAGAGGATTATGTCAGTCATCATCATCATCATCATCAAACAATTTTAGTCCACTGCTGGACATGGGCCTCCCCCAGTGTCCCCCAGTATGTCAGTGGGGGAAGCGAAAGAGGTGTGTTTGGACCGTGGCATTTGGTGCTCTATAGTATCTGCCTACCCTAACGGGAGACAGGCGTGAGTTTATGTATGTATATTTGTATGTGTGCGTACGTGTTTGCGGGTGTTATTCATGCTACGAGTAGTAATACACTAAGGCATCTTGATGTTTTTGCCTTTTTTGCCAGCGTAGCCAGCGTAATATACTAAGGCTTTAATCCTCTCAAGTAATGATGATGAGGAAGCACTTAAAACAAATTTACATATTATAACTTTTCAAATCAAATAAGTCGTAAATTTTCGTTTCAAGAATATCAAAAAAATTATCGTAATTTTATATGGCAGCTTCATGTAGTACTATTGTCTCGTAATTCAACGTGAACATTTGCTGTAGAGGATAGATCGATGAGACAGATTAGCAGAGGCCATATCTTCATACTAGTCTAGTAATTGGAACGTCACTCACAGATGTTCTCTCATCAGAGGATCTGATTGTAGTTGTCCATGTAGCTGGAAAGTCAGAGGCGATCACAGGGTTCGACTATGGGCGATGGCACATGAGTCACTGCAAGCGCCTTACGTATTATATTGAAGCTAGCGCGATTACTGATATTAATGATCCCTTACGATACTTAGGCATGGTCAGGGTTGGCTCAAGGTATTTACATCCACAAGTGTATGATTCTATGTGAAGGAATAATAATAATAAAAAGTACATCCAACAGACATGACATAGTTCTTAACATGACCCTTGTGTCGTAGGTATTACAAACTACGTAGGTATTGATCTCGCAAGCGAACCGAAATAAAAATGTATTCATCACACAAACATTTGTCTCGGTGCTGACATCGAACCCGTAGCCTCTCGTTTCGCAAGCTGGTGTTAAGCCAACTATGTCATGGACGTTATATATAACATCTGCAACATGCTATCTTTCATAATTGTCACTCTACGAAGATTACACTATGATTAATACTCTCATTTTGTAACCTGTAGCTATAGTATCATTGTTCCGTACGTCTATTTTCTATCCAGGTACTGTGACATGCACACTTATAATCTGTCAATTAATCATTCAATTGCATGTAACATCTTTTGTTCTAAGTCCTTGAATCATGCAATGTACACATTTCGCTTGGGAAATTTAGCTATTGCTGGAGATGAGGAAACGGCGATCATGTTACTGATTTGCTAATTGTACTTAGTACTATCTGGTTGACTAGACTTTTGTCGATAAATAGTTTGTGAATCTTTTGGACTACTAAATGTTAGACATAACACTCCTGATGCTTAGATATTCGTTTTTTTCTGTCACTAAAACAATAGAATAATGATATCCTATGTTAATGATCACAATGTAAAATATGAATAAGCCCAATTCCATTTCAAATATAGAACAAACATTTATTTCAGCAGATTACATTATTTAAAACGAATGTAGAATTCAACGCTTCTTTCAACAAATTTGACAATAACAAAAATTGTTTTAATGCATAGTTATACTTCGAGAGTTAACATACATCGATTGTAGTTCAAATGAATAAGAGCTGCAATTGAATTAGCATAAGAAATAATAGTAAACAAAAGAAAAATAGAAAAAAAACACCCGCAATTCCCATTAATTCACATTGCGTTTGTTAATAGAAGAATGTCATAAGTACACAGTGCTGGATGAAAACATACTTTATAGCGCAACTTTTCAATGCAATAATTAGTACTTTTTAGCAACACGAGAACTCGATGTTCTTCGGTAGGATGAACCTGAATGCAAGAGCGAGAATTATGCTGAAAAATTTCGATATGTTGACTGCATTACTGGACTTCTAGAAAGGTATTTTAATATCGTGAGTCGGTCTTGGAATTTCGATCTAAATTCTTATATCACAAATAAATATATACAGGCTGTATTCAGGCCGTGATCGGAAACGAAGGCAGGTAGTAGCTACGGTGATGACAAGCCCCCTGGCCTTAAAGAAAATCCCGACACTACACAGCCTTACTTGGATAAATTAAATAAAGCATGTAAAAAAAGTCATCATCATCATCATCATCAACCCATATACGCCCACTGCTGAGCACGGATCTCCTCTACCATTGAGAGGAAAAAAAAGTACTTTTAAAAATATCTCCAATTTAGATAATTAATTTTGATTGAAGTGTAAATGCATTTGCATCAATGGTCGCGTTATGGGCGCCATACACGGTACGATTCGTCTGTACGATCCGTCGTCTCAAACCGATCGAAACGATAATCGACGGTGTATGTCAAAATCGTTAACAATTTACTTAATCGAAGACGATATCGGAAATCGCAACAAAAACCCATGCAATTATGAATATCGCAACGATGAATTGTCAGCTTCAAACAAGTAAATGATAAAACGTTACGATCAGTCGTTTCGTGTATGGGTGACATTTTTGACGCGATCAATCGTCGCGATATTCATCAGATCGATCGTACAGACGAATCGTACCGTGTATGGGGCCCATTAGCCGCGTTGAGTAATTAGCTGCAATCCCCAGCGCTGACAGATGCCGCCGATGTGTTTCGAATGAGTCGTTCTAATGACGCATACATTAGTTGCTCGCTGCACTGGAATCTGCTGTTCTTTTTGCGTGATGGCTTTTGCAAATTAAATTTCATGTTAGGGAGATTGTTTTTAAATGGTACGGCTTTGTGGTGACCACAAACTACGGTTGGGTATTTGTTTTAATTGTTGTGATAAGAATATATTGTAAAATTGTTGGTTTATGGACTGTTTTAAAAAAATGTTCTCAAAGATTTAGAAACAGCTTAAAGTCATCAGATATTCATAAATATATTCATTTATACATAAATACATTGTGCATCGTTAATTGGTTGAGCTATGATTAAGTACTGACTGAGGAGCATAAGAAGATTGTCTACGAGTTCCGAAACTTTGACTTTGTGAATCTCAAAGAATAATACCATAACACTAAAGAAATTATTTGTAATAAAAACGCACCGATAGTACCAAAGAAAATAAATTTACACCAACAATTCTGTAGAGAAGGACAGAAAATTCTAGGAAATGGTACAGAAAAGTTTCAGCGACATAAACCAGTTGTTCCGTTCGAATTGTTAGCAGAGGTGACGCAGCTGGCTCCGGCCTCCCCGCCTTCTGTAAGTGGCTTTTATTGCCAGCTGACCGAGTTGGGCCGACGCGCCACACCTCGATAATTTATATGGGTTACATGCCATGAAACTGGGCGCCGGGAATTATAAGGAGGTTGTAGGGATTAGTCTGGTGGGTGTGTTGGATGATTGGTTTATAGTTCATTTATTTGTAATTAAAGCACTAGCACTAGGTCAGCGTGATGGACTAAATTCCAGTTGTAGAGGTGGCCCGTGCCCGGCATTCGGACGCATATGGGCTGATGATGATGAAAACATTCTACTGCTGGGGCGCGCAAAGTATTGTAAAATTCACAGGGCTAATGTCTCAAAAACTTCTTCTTACCTCTTTTGTAGTAAGATTGTGTGTATTATTGTAAATCAGATATCAGAAAAACAAAACAAAAAGTAAACACGACGGGTCTGTATAAATGATTGTTTAGGATCTGAAAACACGACACATGACTTATATCTTAGCGTAAGGTACTTTACCATAGTTAACTAATGTCCCAGTATTCGCAATCAGGGTAATGTCTGTCATACTTCCTAAGCCCGGTAGTATCTGCTTATACAGTACAACATAATTGAACCCCTTGCACTCTTAGGTTTCACCACAAATCTACTTACGTGTGAAATTGTACCGACCCCTACCGCAATAATTTAAATTATAATATTAATTCTCGCCGGCCGTGAGTGCTAACCCTTGTTCTACAAGAACGTATATTGTCGCAATTTTTCTCACACCCAAGTGTTCAGCCCCTTATGATTTATGCAAGTGGCTATGGTGTTGCGTATTCGAAGGGATATGTGTGCGTGCTCCTTAAGTTTCACACATGTGTTTCGAAGGCAGTAAATCATCTGTATAGTATTTAGGGTTGGAAAGGATAACTTTGATGATATTATTTACGACGCTGTTTTATTTCAATATATCTTTGAAAGGTTTTTTGAGTCCCGATAAAGTGAATGTATTGAACTTGATGTAACATAATATGATGCTGGTCAAATAAAGCATATTGTTCATTGCTTGGCGTAATCCGTGTGCTTTACTGAGGAGCCCAACCCGCAGGTATTTTAAAATTCCGTTTCAAAAATAATTGAAAGTCACTCAAATATAATTCTACATTCAAATGAATAGGTAGGTATTGTTCATTATTCAGTAACTGAGATAAACAGAGGAACATCGTCCACACAATTCTTTTTTTCCTCCATTTCCGTAATCAACATTCATCACCATCTTTTGCAGATATATTTACTGCTCCCCAAGTGTTGGAGGTTTTACGGGCAGCCGTAATAAATATTTGTAAGGAAGCGGAACGTCCTCTTTTTGTAGAACTATGCAAAGAATATTATAAAGTGAAGTGATAAAAAATATGAAATGATTTGTGGACATGTAACTATTTAACACAATATTTTGATAAAAAGGTTTTGTATTTTATTAGATAACTTTGTGCATGTATAGTATATACAATCACGCTTAGATCTCTAAGGGAGTCAACGATGGTGGAATCCTAGATAGTAGTTTCGTCAGCTATTTTTTAAGTCCCCCTATTATCGGCAGGGGTCGGCCCCTATTATCGGACCCACCCTCCTTGCAGCTACTGGGAGTTTGCTAATAAAAACACCCAATATAGCACTTTGTACGTCCCTGTAATCGAACTTAAACCGTCTAGAATCTAGATCAATCGGCACATACTTTTGCCGCGATTCTATGGAAATTTAATTTACATCGTAACTGAATGATCTTTGCGTAACTATCTAATGTATGCTTGTACATTGCATACCGAAAGGCAGAAGGATTGCATTCGAAACCCAAAAAGATGTTTAATAAAATGCCACAGGTATTTCCATAGGAAACATATAGTTCACGAGTTCAACCTACATTCGTTGTCATGACATCTCGTGCTAACTGTATCGGGAAAGGTCGGCTAGGGCACGGCGCGGCGAACGGCGCCACCGACCGGGAAGTGGGTTCGAGGCCTCACGACAGGAATCTTTGCATGTCAGGCTTTTGTTTGTTTTGAATACTAGTTTGTAAAGGAATGTTAATGAAACTTTAAAAAAAAAATATTTTGTTTCTTTTAGTGGTGGTAGGTGATAATAAAAAAGCTTACATTCTTATTTATCATCCCCATCAGTCTACATACATAAGTGCCACTGTTGCACGAGCCTCCTCTACGATTGAGAGGGTTTAGGCGTTAGCCCGCCAGCCGGCCTAGTGCAGGATGCAGACTACACACCAAAGAAATTTGAGGTGTGCAGATTTCATCACGATGTTTCCCTTCACCGTTAAAGAAAGTTATTTTTATGCCTAATGAGTCGTGAATCATTATAAGTGAATAAAGAAACTTTTATACAAAACAGAATTTGCAAGTTATATACACTTATCATTGAAAAGTCTATGTTAAGCTTTAATAAGTTCTTACTCGTATTATTCTGATCAACCAGTTATTAAAATAGAAATTCTGAGCAATATATTTGTCTCTATCTACTTCTATACACGTGGCTTGTATTTCCAATTAAGAAAGGGATGATGAATAAGCTTCATCAATCAGAGAACTGTGACAACTGTTCACAATGAGAACAGTAGCGAGGCGACCGACGGGTCTACCCCTATCAGTCAATTAGACAACTATACGAGATGGACTTTATGTAAGCAAGGTATGCCTGGGATACGAAATAATATGTAGGTTCTCTCATCTATCTTTTCCTGATTACTAGAAATTCAATATTAAAATTGCTTTCCAGGCAAGATATATATACAGGGTGTATTTAGTCGGGTTATTATGTCGGGATTTTTAATATTGCCACTGGGTTTGTGATCACCCTCGCTATTGCCTGCCTCAGTTTTCGATCACGGTCTAAATACACCCTGTATACATAGGATTCATAACTTTTTATCTTTGTTGTAGATATTTAAATGTGACAACTTAATAAATTCTAATCAAAATAAATACATTATGATTTTCCTTATCCACTATCCTTATTCTTAACTGTCGATAAATTGTGCCAGATGTTGGTAATTGAGTTTACAAGGACTAAATTGCGGTTATTACTTGGGTCGCTAAGGCGAGTTTTCTGATGGGCTCAGGTCTTTTCTGCTATTACATAGAGTTACCTTAGTCTCCCATAGTATATGTAGCCTACTGCGCGCCGAACTTTTCCACCATCAGTCCATGTAAATACCTCTCCTGGACGCAGACCTCCTCTTCAACAGGGGTATTTACTATTTAGGTCTAAATCCACCAAATTGGCTTACTGAAGGCTGACGGGCAACACACCTAAAATCCCAAGGAATTTTAGATGAGCAGGTTTTCTCCCCGATGTTTTTCTTCACCGTTAAAGTACACGATTTTTGACCATCGCCGAGGTATTCGATCACGCGCCTATGTCACAAACTTTGGTTGTATCAAAGTTTTCAAAGTATTATTCTTTAGGTCTTTATTCTAATGCAAATCGTCAAGAGAAGCAGTAACCATAATTTGTGTGCGTAATATAATTATATTACAAGACTGATGCCCGCTGTGGGTAGGAGATGGATATGCGCCAACCTAATTCTATTCCATATAAGTTAATTAACCAATTTGGAATGTTCTGCAAACATTAATTAGGGGTACGACAAATTTTACTTATGAAGGACGGAACGAGGCAACGACTTTAGACTAAGATGGCTAATATACAGGGTGTATTTAGACCGTGATCGAAAACTGAGGCAGGTAATAGCGACAGTGATTACAAACCCCCTGGCATTAAAGAAAATCCCGAGAAAAAATAAAATTTTTGAGGTTTTCCATACAAACCACATACTTTTAACACCGATGGTTGTATGGAAAACGTCAACATTTTTATTCTTTGTCGGGATTTTTAATATCGCCACTGGGTTTGTGATCACCCTCGCTATTACCTGCCTCAGTTTTCGATCACGGTCTAAATACACCCTGTATATTAAATGAAGTAATTATTGTTTCTGTCTTAGGTACGGCAAGAAATTTAACTTTATACATATATTTTATCTATTCTGAAAATTTATTAGATTTTTTTTTTTACTTTTCAAGGTGTGTAGTACTAAAATCGACTTCTCAATTTAAGTTACTAAATATACATTCCCAAAGTAAGTCAATATTTTCTGAATCGAAGCTACGCCTCTCGATTCTAAAGCTGGTGTATATGCGACTCTACCATTGCACTATTAAAGTATATCTTAATTCTGTTTCCGTTCATGAAGCATGCATGGACTACGTTTTTAGTCCTGTATCTCAAGTTATGCTGTGCATCATCTAAAAAAACATCATATTTATGATGATGACTTTTTCATGTACAAAACCTGGTTATCAGCCCAAGCATACAAGCTTAAGTGAAACAGAAGCCGAACAAAGTAAGCCCCCGAGTAACTCCAACTGAGTAACAAGCGGGAGCGATCAAAGGAATGTTGAGAATTTAACCACTCTAATTAGAAATTCCGGCGCAAAGCCGTCTTTTAGGTCACGTGCCGGCTGCCGAGCCAGGAAGTCTACTTCTTCCCGTGAGGTTGGTAAAATTGTCACGTCTACACTTTATCCTGCTGGTGACCTGATAATTACGTCGCGAAGGTTGGCACTGCCGGATTAAGAATAGGCTTTAATACAACAGAAAGGAGTGAGAGCTGAGTTGAATGAAAATTGACGTCTATTATACTGAAGGAAATTAGATCGAATTTACATTTGTTAGGCGTTTGTAAAATTAATTCTGTTACGGAATATTAGCTTATTGATGAAGAATTTAAATCTTTACACAGAATTGATATTCGTATTTATGGCAGCCTTTATTCATTCTAATGATCAAGTGTCAGTCCATTAAATTGCGGTAATGGAATTGAATGTGCTATATTTTTTCGTTGACAGCTCATAGAAGTGGATACGCACGCAGATATCTAAACTTTGCTGTGGTAGTAATAACCACCTAGTAGTGTTAAAAGAAAGATTAATTACATTTTATTACTAAAATGCGCCATTTTTCTAACCTAAAATCATTCAGGGAGAATGAAATCTACCGCACTATACTCATTACGCACTCGAACAAAATCAGGGTCATTTACTAACTAAAAGTCTCAGTAATGAATTCTGTTAATACATCTTCCTATGATAATGTGACCGCATCATGCGATTTCAACCTGATGAGACGTGATATTCAGATCATAGCGTGCGTAAGTATCCCCTGTCTTGCATACTAATTGCCTTTTTTTGCCCATAAACATGTGATTAGAATCGACAACCACACCATGTTTACCGTCACGTAGTCCCACAAAAAGCGTCATTTGATGATTATGGATGAGATTTTGGTGAAGTCCAGGAATCGAATTGGTTCCAAATTGATGTTTACACAGTTCGATTTGTACGTCATTTTGATGATGTCATTGATATAGGTGCGTCAATTGTTTTTACAGTTTTAGAAAAACCAAAAGCCAATTTTTTATCTTTGTTTAACAAAAGCAATTCGAAATGTAGTATATCGAAATATACTAACCCCACCAATGACAATTATAATGTTCTCGATAAGATAGCTAGGCAAGAGTGATATTGGATTTCTATTAGGAAATTCTCAGTTGTAGTAGGGAGTCTGGATATGTGCCCGATAAACGACATCTGACTCGCTTCCTATTACGGTTTATAAAAGCTCTACCGATGTAAAGTTAGTACAGAATTAGGCCTCTGCTTTCCTTCTTTGGGTTACAGATAAAATTGTGTGGTGATTGTAAAGTTTGTATAACTGAAAAAGAAAAGGATCTATTTAGCCAGCTATAGTTTAAAAGTCATAAAAGAATATGCCACTTTGACTTTAGAAATTTAAAAAAAATTACAGGGAAATATGCTAAGAATTTAGCACTACATGTTCATCATGTCAGCCAATCGTAGTCCACTGCTGGACATAGGCCTCCCCCAATGACTTCCACCGGGATCGGTCGGAAGCCGCCTGCAGCCAGCGACGTCCATGTTGCTGGGCTTCGATACCGCAGGATTAGGATGCCTCTTGCTAAATGAATATTTAGTTTTTAGGTATTCGATATAAATGTTTGTGTTTATACTTCAGAAGAGGTCCTATTGAACGTAAAAGATATGTAAGAACACGTAAACATGTTTTAGATAACAGATTTTTCCCTTTTTAAAACCTAGAACCAATTCGAAGAAAATCGAATGATAAAGATAACATTGAATATAGGTAAATCTCTTGAAAGTACTTCATAATGTAGGGTAAGATAATAATTAAATCAGTCTTGTTGAGTTCCACACTCATACAGATAGAAAATTATCTAACCTTAGTGTAAATGAAACTTAAGTGTTGATGGTCACGTATGAGCAAAACTGGACTAAATGAATTTGAAGATACCGGTAGAAGGTAGAAGATACCGCCTAATATCCAAAATCATCATCATCATCATCAGCCAATCTTAGTCCACTCCTGGACATAGCCCTCCCCCAAAGCTCTCCACCAGGATCGGTCGAAGGCCGCCTGCAACCAGATACCCAAAATAGCCTAGCCAAAATAACGTAAGCCCAAAATTGTTGATACTATAATAATAAATAAACCCATCAGTCACAAACACAGTCCTGACCCCACATTAAGACACGAGTCTTGTGTCATGGGTATCAGAAACTACGAGAGACTTTTGTAGACCACACAGAAATTTGGGATTGTACCCACGGCCTCTCGCAAGCTGGTTTCTAGTAAACTGCGCTACAGGATTGTTGAACATTCAAGGAACAATGCGTGATGTAATACCACGATAATTTGGTTGTAAAATAAAAATCAACGATGCTTATCAAAATCCGTTTCAAATTTAAAACCACAATAAAATTGGTTGATGGACAGTTAATAGGAACCTATAAAGTTTACGATCGCATACTTGGACAAATCTTTTCTGCGGGTTGTGAAGTGGTAAACATAAATTTATTAAATTTTAAGTTAAAAACTCAATGTAAAAAGAGGCCTATGTCCAGCAGTGGACGAATTGAGGGCTGTTGATGATGATGATGATGAAATTTAAATTAAATTCCTATATAAGTATGTACTTTACTTGTGATATTAAGTCATAAACCACATACATATTATGTCGTGATAACCTCAACGTTAAGGCACCCGCGCTGGTTTAACCCCCTCGGACTTTTAGAAGCTATGTCATTATCAATTATCATGTTCGTTAACGGTGAAGGAAAACATCGTCAAAAAACCTACACACCAAAATAAATTCAGTAATTGCTTAAGTGCGTAGTCCGACAACTATTAGTTTTAAGAATAGATCCTGGAACGAAAACCTTCATTTTTGGGTATTAGAATTTATAAAGCAATAATGTATGGTAACAAAAACTTCAAGTCATTATTTGACGCAACCTGTTGAATGGCAACAGGATTTAATTGCATGACGAAGGAAGAATACTACAGTAACTCTTGAAGGTGTGTGTAATTTCATAATGAATTGCAACGCACTTGAATTGAGAAGGTTTCGCCTCAGCGATAAGGCCAGAAGGATATAAAGTTTTGAAGAATACAAAGAGTTGGTGAGATTTATAATAAATATTACATAACCTCAAGCCTGTATTCCCCTAAATATGTGTCGTACAATTTAAAACTCCCGCGATCGATCCCCATGTCGGGAAAAGCATAATTGCGATTTTCCATAAGTCTCCTTAGCAAATTTATAGGAGGCCCGTACCCAGCAGTGGGTCGTATATGAGCTGCTGATGTTTTACGTGGAAATTATACATACCTGGAAAAATGTGGGTACAGTAATGCATCTATGCTTACCCCTTCGGGAAACACGGGTTTGAGGTTATGTAGAGAGAGTTAGTAAAATGTTCCCTATTTATAACAGTATGGTTTAGAATGTTTATCATTCTTTTAATGAATTGATCTCGGCATACATAAATAAATATGGCAATTGACGAGAGATAAGTGTTTCTCGCGACAGACTATTTCGATATCAGATACAGTGCTATCACTACGTCGTGTCAATGTAGAAAGAAGAATATGATGATTGATTTGCAAAATTTATTAGTATTTTCATTGCTCGTTTAAATTGCTAATAAAATCATTAATGCTATTTAAGCAAGTGATGTTTCCTCAATGTATATTATTATTTTTCCTTCTAAAATTATTAGCACACCAGTGTTTTCTCATGGCTCCGGAACTATTTCCAGTTTCCGGGAAAATACATTTAGTGTCTAGAAACTTGTATTTCGAAGGTGATGTTTACTTAGAATACACAATAGTGCTCATAAGGAAACAATTGCATTTGAGAAAAGATTCCTATAGTTTAATGTTTCTAATATTTCCTGAACGATTCGACATGATAGTAACTTAATTATTCTACGATTCTTTTCTTTAGAAGTTATGTGACTGTTGAATGTATTTGTTATTTATATATTTATCATGGTTTCAGATTGTAAGTTTAGCAATTGGAGAGTTAATTTTATTTTCTCGCTATAATGAAGGTGTTACGTTGATATATTTACCATCACAAGCCAAAGTTAGTCCGCTTCTGAATAAAGACTTCTAAGTATTTATAGCTTGGAACTTTTACACTGCGTTTGCTGGCAAAACCAATGTTTTTACATTGATAGACAAATTTTATATCGTAAATATCAAACTATATGAGACTTTTTGCTCTGTATCGAATCCCCGGGCCTCACATTTCATAGGATAATAACCTAACTTTAAAACAATCCTAATGAAAAAACTCAGAGGTATATTTTATCCCATACTTTATACCCAAAGTTTTATTCAAGCAAGACGTTCGGTCATTCAATCGTATAATACGTACAACTCGAAGTCTTCGCTACAATTCATTTACTCCATCCGTTAACGACTTTTTAATGCCCGAACTTTTCTCATTAAACAAACAAGAGGCATATGGACCTGACAAGATTATCCTGATGTATATTCGTGAGACGTTATTTATTAGACTATGGATAATACGATTTTTCCTTCACTTTTTATTAGCTTTTACACCCACGTTTGTTAAGGTTTTCCTAACCTGCTCCTAATTTAGATCGTCACTAATCTGGACTGAAAATTCTAATAACCTCACGCCTATATTATTCCCTAAAAAGGTAGGCAGAAAGGCATTTCTGTACACACTTTTCTCCCAAGTATGTATTAGTTTTCAGACGCCGTGCTGCTATTGAAAGTTTTCTACTTCAAAAACTCAGTTGAGCGGCAAATAAAAATTAAAAATTTGATGTTTTTCATACAACCATCGGTATTAAATGTATGTGGTTTGTATGGAAAACGTCAATTTTTTTTATTTTTTGCGCATTTTTTTTAAAGCAACTGGATTTGTGATCACCGTAGCTATTAGCTGCCTTAGCTTCAGATCACGGTCTGAATACACCTGTATATACTTATATAGTTATCCATCTTTTCCTATCTTGAAGGTACATTGGTACATTATCAAACAAACCTAATGTCTACATGGTAAAATCTACTATGAGATGCGACACACAAACCACTGTGCGATCATTTGCATTTTAAATTTGACAAATGTACATCGATTTAAGGACACAGCTGCTAACCGTTTCGTTTTCCTTTTAAATATGTACGGGTTTTCCTTAACACACATCGCTAGTGCCAGGACTGCCCCGAGTTAGATGTCGATCTGTATCAACAAATAAACTAGAAATTTCAATCGAAAACGACCATCTCTAATCCCGGTCTTAAATGTTGATCACGGTTTATTTACATCTCGTATAGTCTACTACAAGAAATAATAATCACACGAAGTCTTATCATGGGCAGCACATATACGTACTGCTGGGCGCGGGCCTCCTCTACCATTGAGATGGTTTAGGCCATAGTCCATCACGCAGACTTACTGCGGTTTGGCGGGCTACATACCCAATAAATTTCTTAAGCCTTTTTAGGTCTACAGACATCTTATTTAGTATTTTTATACTATATATAGTAAACCAATATGAAGACATGAGAAACTGAAGACACTTAAAGATAGTTTATTTTACTTTAAAATACTAAAAATGGATCGAGATTAGCACTAGGTCAGTGTGTTAGAGACCTTCCTCCTCTTTAACTTAGTTGTTGTCTCTACGGTCTGCTTAACAGATTCAGATGGGTTTATAAAGTGGTCAACAATAATAATACCCATCACTTGACCAATAACCATCATCCCATGCTGTGTGAAACATGTCACAAACAGAGGTTGAAAGGGGAAGATTAATGTCAGCATTATAAGGGACATTTGGTAGGACGCGAGCTGCAGTAATGAAGGAAATAACAAAGAGGATACATAATGACCCCATTATTTTAGAGAATTGACACTAAACGAAGTAGTTAGGAGAGCTGGGACAAAATACATTTCTGTGAATAAATTTGACGCAGTGATGGCATCGAGGTTCAGGCGTGGTCGAGAATCTCGGGGGGGCAGGTTCATACACCAGAATCGCTCCTCTGGCTGTTTCATGTTATTTGTATATGCACGTTGTATGCTTTAAAGGTGAAGGAAATATCGTGGGAAACCTGTTAAACTATCATAAAAAATCTTAGGAATTTCTTAGGTGTATAGTCTATTAACTCGCACTAGGCCAGCATGGTGGACTAAGGCTCGAGTCCTCTTAGTTGTATAGGTCCATGCCCAGCTACTGCTGGACGACTGCCTATATACGTCCCACTGGACTTATATAGGCTCAGTCCATCGCGCGAGTAATTACTATCATCAGCAGCCCATATACGCCCCACTACTGGACACGGGCCTTCTCTACAATTGAGAAGGTTTAGGCCCTAGTCCACCGTGCTGGCCTAGTGCGGGTCGGGGAGTAATCATAGTGAAATTCAATTGTTTTCAAAGCTACTCAAGCGTATCCTGACTAAAAACGTTTCGACTTAAGCCACCAACATCTAAAAACATTCTGCATTTAAAAATATTAAAACAACTCCGCACAACTTTGTTTCACTGGCAAGCCGCGAAATGTTATAAAACCCCGGTCGGCGATGTTCACGGTAGGCGGGGCGCACCTGCCATCGCACCCACTTCCTTCTGAGCTTTATACGGAATAACAATATGCAGTATTTTCATAACTACGCTGTTTTATTTCCTAGCTGATAATATTTTATGAAAACATCTGTTTTACTTTCTAGTTTGACTAAAAACTCTGTGGTTTTACTTATAACGTGATCTGTTTGTTTGTTGGTGGATCCCATTTTATTTGTCTTAGTTCAGGGATCGAATTCGAGGCCTCTTGCCTTAAAATCTGGTATTTAGATTTTTTTTATTGGCAAAACTTAGCCTAAATTGAAACGGAACAGATTGGCGCACTACATGCCTAAGAAAATCCAAATTCAATCAAATCCCAAAACAGACATATTTGTATAATTTTCTTCAGTGTCAAAATGAATTTTAAACACACAAACAAGTCCGGATTGGAACCTACGATCGCTAATCCTCGAGGCCATCCACACATAAACAGAAAATTCATTACTTTTTAATAGAGGAAGGAAGACTTACCCTGTCCTATTAATATGTCATAAACCTTTCAGTAATAAAATAATGACAGGTTCTGACCTATATCGATGGCGGATGCAATATGTGGAGATTCTAGCCCCGTGTACGGAACAAATTAATTATTCATGAGACATTATATTCAAATGTATTCTTCGAAACGTTTTCCTTTTGCTTTGAGATCATCTTCACTTACAATAGATTGTGGTGGCGCTGAACTCTCAAGGATCTTGATGACTTTCTGATTCATTGAATGATGGTCAAATATTGTGGCGTGGTTGGCTAGACACTCGCTTGCAAAACGAGAAACCGCGTATTCGATTCTCGTACCGAGACAAATGTTTGCTCCACAATTATTTGTATCGGGTCTGTGTGTTTGTAAGACGGTAAAATCTCTCGTAGTTTCTGATACACACGACGCAGAACTTGTGCTATAGTTTGGGGTTAGAACTACATAATATGTTTGTGACTCACGTCATTCGATGTTAAATTTGGACAAAAATATTATGCTGACAGATGTATTCTTCATCAACCCATATACGCCCACTGCTGAGCACGGGTCTCCTCTACCATTGAGAGGTTTTAGGCCATAGTCCGCCACGCTGGCCTAGTGCGGGTAGGCGGACTGCACACCTAAGAAATTCCTAAGAACTTTTAGGTGTGCAGGTTTCATCACGATGTTTTCCTTCACCGTTAAAGCAAGTGATAATTCAATTTGAATACACACATAACTTCGAAAAGTCAGAGGTGTGTGCCTGGGGTTCGAACCCGCGACCGCCGAGATTCTCGACCGCGCGCCTAAACCTCGAGGCCATCACTGCTTCACCCACAATGACAGATGTATTACAATAAAGTTACAACATTGCTGCTAATGTATAAAAAAAAAACATTGTGTACAAAGAAAATTCCGAGGAAAATTTCTAGGTCAAATCAAACGCAGTAATGGCAGTGTTTTTTGGAACAGCCGCTGACACTAATGATTACTGTGGACATGCCTAATCGTTTGAATTAATTATATGAATCTTAATTACACGATGCTGTATATAGATGACTGTTGCGTGTTCAAAAGTGATTGAGTGTTGAAGCATTTTGTGAAATAGACGTTGAAATACTACGTCGAATAAGTTACATTATTAATATTAAAAACCTTAGCATTGGTTCTAAAACTGGTAGTTTTAACTAAACCAAGGCTAGGTAGGTAAGAACCAAAACTCTACAAAAATGTGAGGATTAGATATACAAATGGAAATTTGCATTACGGGGTTGTTTCAAACCTGATTCAACAGTTTTAGAGCACAAGTAAGAATAGAGTGTATATTAAGTAATTGATTGATTGTACTTTGAATGAATGTTAAAAAACAGCAATTTTAAAAAACAACAAAATACTATTTGCCCACAAGAATAGGCTAAATACTGTTAACATTTGCTTGGTTGTAATTTTTTTGGTTACATTAACTATGTAACAAACTTTTTAATAATTCATTTTGTTTCCGCACGAATAGATAATTTTGTTTTCGAAATACATTTATAAGGTCTATCGTAATGAAAAGTATAATACGGAGGTCCAGAACAAAAGATCACTTAATTTCCAGAAAGCTCTACTCTAACGGATGAAAATTTCGTACTTTCGGATGTTAATATATTAGTCAAAGAGAGTTGAATAGGATTTTTTGAACACGATTCTAAGTTACAATGTGATCGGAAGCAATTTTATAAAGAAAACACATTGTCTATCCAAAGAGCCTAAACATATTACGCCAATAATTAATCGAAATTGGTGAACAAAATTTCAGAGTTTATTTATTACGAACAAAAATGGTAAATATATTTTTCTGTTCGTTGTACTTTTATAAAAATAATATTAAACTTACATTTATACGGGTAAATCTGGTAGAAGCATATATAGAGAGAAAACAAGAGAAGTTTGTCATTCAATGCAAAACAAAGCTTTGTTTTTCATAGTTTTTGATACTTTTTGTTTTCTTTGAAAAGCTTCAAAATATGGAAAATGCTAACACTTTTTTTTTAATAGTATGAATATTTTTGCGAAAATGCAACTGAAATAAAAAGAGCAATTTTTTAGCGTTTACATTCATAATAACAAATGGTTTTTTAATATCAAAATGGAATGCATTCGAAACAGCTAGAATATACTAAGGTTACAATTACAATAGCAAATTGTACCTACATTACTTTTTAACTAACTTTTTTTAGATAACTTTTATAATTAACTAGCTTTTGCCCGCGACACCGTCCGCGTAGACTACAGGGTTAAGCTCAGAAAGAAAGTAAGCTATAGTTTCTTTTACTCCTCAGGCTCCTATCTATACCCATACCAAAAATCATAAAAATCGGTCAAATGGTTTAGACGTGACACCGAAACGTGCCGGTCGTCGCCTTGTGCATCATCATTGCGCGCTTGATCATTTTTTTAAAACGGCGATATCTTAGATACTCATTCAAATCAAAAGATGTAAAGGGAAAATTTCTTCTAAACTTAATACTGAATAACGCATTTATTTTCATAAGGATTAATATAATCTTTATAAAAATACCTTGACAAACAATGCTTTATTTTTATACAAATTTGGTTAGCATAAAAGAGGTTATAGTGAAGTAATCCTAAAAGATAGACATATGCTGTCGCGGACTTTTTTTTAGAACTTTTGAAGGAGAACAATTCTGTCATACATTATTTCAGGGTAACTTTAACCGTTTCCGCAGCGCACGCGCCGGCAGCTTCCAAAAGGAAAAAAATACCCCCGATCTTGATACATTCTTTATTGCTGCTCCGCTCCTATTGATGATGACGTAGCGTGATGAAATATAGACCGAAGCCTTATTTAAAGTACCTAAGGTTTATAATTATCACTTAGGTGGCAATGATGACTTGATGACAATGATGAGTTATAGGTTTATTGCTTAGGCAAAAAATATATCTTGCTTTTTTAAAGACATTTATAATTTTACCATCTCCAGCACAATCGTTTAGACGCCAGGAACAAAAGATTACGAGTTCGATCTTCGCAAATAAACAAGTGCTTTTGTCATTTTAAAATAAATTAAAAATGATTCTTTCAAAAATAACTGACATGACTAGTACTTTTTTATTTTTTATTAAACATTCATACTATTGATATATTGTTAACTGTCATACATTTTAAAGTGCTAAATTACCACAATCCTATACGTACAAATATATTAAAATCTACATACAGTATAACCCTTTTAATACGATCATGCTTAATACGATTTCTCGCATAATACGCCGCTTTACGCCAGTCCCTGCAACTTGAGACATATTTTCATACATTTCTTACACGCTTAATACGATTCGTCATCCCGTTTAATACGCCCGCGCTCAGCGTACGCGCCCGCACTCAAGGCCAGCCGAGAGCGCTCTAACGGGTGGTTGACGTCGTGTTGGAAGAAAAACAACCCGAGATACTGCAGGGTTTTCCTGGATATTCTTCCATTGATGACAATGTAGCACCGTACGAAATTCAATCAATTGAAGATCTTATTGAGAATGTCAATAACACACAAAACGATGTAAGTGATAATGATGAAGACGAAGATGAGTCAACTCCGGTTTTGTCAAATGCCCAGGCATTATTATCTATTAATGATTTAAGACGCTATGTTGCTTCTTTAGATGAAAGTGAAGACGCGCTGCAAAAGTTGCATTATGTTGAAAATCTTTTAATTGCTAATGCATCAAAATCTTTCTGTCAAACCAAAATAAGTAATTATTTCAAATAATGTATTGAATGTACATACATTTGTATGTAATTTAAAATAATGAGAACAAAATACATAATAATATGTAGTACGTTCGTTTTATTTTCCCTATCCCGCATAATACGCTTTCTCGCTTAAGACGCGTTTTTGGTGGGGTCCCTGAAAAATCGTTTTAAGCGGGTTATACTGTATTTATTTCAATTATAACATAACACAAGATGAGGAGAGCCGAAGATCGAGCCCAGTGGCGTGCCATAAGAGAAGCCTATGTCCAGTAGTGGACGAATTAAGGGCTGTTGATGATAACACAAAAAAATCGAGAAATGAACGCTAATCAACCGTGATTTATTATTATTCCCTAATTTCCTCCTCAGTGACGCGAAACGAAATCTGCCGTCTCGTGACGTTTAGCCGGATCTCATAAAAAAAAATAGCCCGTAGTCCACCCCTTAATGATTAATTAACTGGCTGTAGAGAAATATTTCCTCGTTCAACGTTAGCATTATGTACATTTTATTTACATTACAAATTATAATTTATTCCGAAACATTATTCATGGGAAAAAAGTTGTGCTCCTGAAGGGAAAATGTCGTAAATTTAGACGCGGCTCGTTAAGGCAATTAGTTATGTTGAATTTTATGAGGTTGGATTGAAAACGAATATATTATTACTATAAGTATTTAGACGGAAAATCATAAATTTCTTATGCGGTTTAGAGAGAAAAACGTAAAAAACAGTGTAACTTAATTTACTTAAAACATAGTGCCTTAATATAGAAGTCTTTGAGTAGGTTGAAAATAATCGTCACCATTTCTCTCCATGTCACAATATTTACTAAGTAATTTTACTTAAATAAATTTTATTAAAGCCCCACGTTTCACAATAAATATTCTGGTGTTTTGTTTATATTTAAAAGCTTTTGATAACATTAATTAAATTTTTAATAAATAAATTGATAAAAAATAATATTAAAAAGTACGCAAGAAAATTCAGTACTTGAAGTGGTAAAAAAAGCCTTTTCTTTAATTTGCTTTAGAATAGTTTATTAATTTAACTGAAAGAAACATTAATTAGTTTTAGGGTTCCACAATATGAAGAGAAAAATAGATCTAGTATTAAAATACATGACGAAGTAAAATATTGAAGCAACAGGAACTCTTCGTGACAATTTATGACACGGAAATGCGTGTCGGTGTATAGTATCGATGTGTTAGTCTACACACTCGGCGCTGGCCGATGATGTGTATAAACATATTTTGATAGCGGGAAGTAATTACGGTAAACACCTTAGTATTATCATGCATTGTTTTTATTTGTAAGGATCCAATGAAATAGAAGTGTATGAAATAAACGGATAAGACAACCTTTTTACTCTTTAAATGACAGTTACATAAATGTCAGATAATAAAATTTAAATTTATCGTAATCTCAGCCCCGACAACCCCGTGGCGCAGTTGGCTAGACACCAGCTTGCGAAACGAGCGGCCGCGGGTTCGATCCCCGCACCGCGACAAATGTTTATGTGATCCATAAATATTTGTTTCGGGTCTGGGTGTTTGTGAGACCGCAATGTCTCTCGTAGTTTCTGATACCCACGACACAAGACTCGTATCTTAGTGTGGGGTCAGCACTATGTATGTGACTGTTGGGTGTATTTATCTATTTATTTAATCTCTACTTACGAAACTCTGAGTCAATCGAATTATTTTAGAACAGTTGTTTATAAAAGAACCGTTTTCTTTTTTAATAATAATAAGATTCATTTTGTTCTGTCCGTTAGAGGATAAGAAATGCGATGGGTCAAGCATTTATGTCACCAGTTGTTGGTTCGAATCCCCGACACACGCTATACGTTTTCCATTAAAACTTTTACTATCAAAATTCTGCTATTCAGAAATAGCACCTACTAAAAGAAACTCTACATAGGTACTCACTAAAATACAAGTTGGAGTACTAAATGACATCGGGACGCGACCAGTCAATCAATATGACAAATAATTAGTTCCTTCTTCATAACGAGCGTTTGAAAATCCTTCGATAATTTACTGTGTTGTTTATTATTAATATTTTATTTTAGTGTTTGTCGCTGGAGTTCCTATTGACCTCCAACAACTCTTCTTTTTATAGGAACAGCACATTATAGTACAAGTTTATAAAATAAATTATATTATAATTCTCTTTATTTATACATTTTATTTCTTCTCATTTCTTATGGGTGTTTGTGTAAGATCGGCCTAAATAATACCGTCATTTTTAGCATACAAGCATTCGCCTGAAAGGGAAGGCCCTTTGTTTTCATTGTCTTTTCATCAGTTTTATATTGTAATTTTTCTAAAGTAGAAAGTGGAATAGTCGCACAACGCACATCATATTTATTTAATTTTAATTAACATATCGTTATGGAATTTCCGATCATCAACGCTTAATCTTTAAGTGGGCACAGACTACTACTAACTATATGAAAAGGGATACGGAATCTATGTTTAAGTTATTTCCTAACTTAAAAGAAAGTCCACAAACATGAAATTGCACTTGCCTAACTACTTAACACTTCATTCTTGAAACTGTGCTTGTGTTCTAAATGGCAAGGATTAATTGCAACCAGTCTATAAATCCCTATCCCATTTTAGTCACGAAAACTAGCTTAATCCTTTCATTAACCCATATAGTTCCCACTGCTGGACACGGACCTCCTCTACAACAGAGAGGTTTTAATAATAATTATTCAATTCGGCCCAGCGGTTTAAGCGCAAAAGTCCAGTTCAAGACCTCAGACAAAAGTATGACTAAAAAACAGCCTAAAAATACACCAAGGTTCTGAAATAGGAAGACTAAGACCCTAAAGCGAATGGTTATTGCACTGTTAAGGAAAACTACACGTTAGAAATTCTAATGGCAGTGTTCGAATTTCCTTGTACAATTTTCCTGCACCGAGCCCGAGATGTGCTGTTAATGCTAATATTACTCGACAGATTTTTAGTTCCGCACTTAAAAAATTAAGTACTCTTGTTTCATAAAGGCCTTTTTGGGTCCAGATCTTGGCTTTTTATTGTTTATTTATTTACATAATGGATACAAATTTTATTAATGTGAACTTTATTTGATGGTATATTAAATCCTCCATGTTGGTTTAAGAGAACATGATTACGCCGCTGGATCTAGAGGTCTCGGGTTACATTCTCGGGTAGGGTAGCAGTATACCTCTTTGAGGATACACGTGCGTGTCTCATGAAATAATAAATTAATGTTCTTTCGTAGGTGCTATTCCCCGCAATAAATTCATTTCACATTTCGTTCCATATAATTACTGCAGTGAAAAGGTTAAATTCTTTGATTATACGATAGCAAGATTTTATATTTATTTCAGCTTTGCTTACGACTTTATCAATTAAATCGGCAATCATATTCGGTGTAATTAATGTTATTTTGCTGTATGTTATATAAACGTTGTTTATACTGGATTATTTTTATTGAGTTTTTTTAAAGTAGTCTTTAATTACAATATTAATTACGCCGCAAATATAGTATTTTCGCGATAGTTCTCTAGGTGAACAAAAGCACATTTCAGTGTGAGTATGTTTTTATAATATTTTAAAAAGTCGTACCCCGTGATGCTATACACAAAAAATCTAGGTGTTTTGTTTCTTCAAACAAATGAACCGAATTTGATGATTTTTATGAAGATAGAGAACTACTGTTAACTCCCCGAGATAATGAACCTTTGTATTTATTTTATCATAACTTTGATGTCGATATTTGTTTGTTTTTTTTTTTAAGTAAGTATTCAAAAAACCGGCACTAAACAATCGTAGCGAACTACGCCTTAACCCTTTCCTATTGAAGTTGGTATATAGGTATTATTAAGAAGGGAAAAATCTATGAATCAAACTCGTAAAAAAGTTGCGGTAAAAATTCACCTTATATTAATAAGGAGTGACCATTGTCACATTTAACCTGTGAACTTTAACCATGCGGTCATGACGATTGGGTATTTTTTCATTCTTTCCCAAAGTAAAGAAATAAGTTTAACTTAGGGTAAATATATTATAATAGTGATTGAGTGTATGTAGGTAACGACACATTTCATTTTATTTCATTTCAAAAGTAACCAAGGCGGTAAATGAAATTATAGTGCACAATACACATACAAATTTACAAGTCATATTATATATTTACTCTATGTAGACATACACATTTTGGGGTGATGATATCCGCAAGATGGCTGACAGCGTTTGGATGAGGAGAGGCGAAGATCGAGCCCAGTGGCGTGCCATAAGAGAGGTCTATGTCCAACAGTGGACGCAATAAAGGCTGATGATGATGATGATACACATTTTTGCACCCAAGTTTCACCAATGGTGATCTTTTAGTGTCACGGAAAAGGGAGCAAGCATATTAGAATTTCTTAGGCATACTTCTAAACTTTGTGCTTCTATTGAGTATCTCCAGAAAGAAAACAAAAACTCTTTTCCCTGGAATGTTTAAATGAATGAATCCAATTGAACCTAGCTATTAGTTTGCTTCAGATTTATGTCGAGACTATGTTGTTTTTTTTTAGTTTATAATTTCACTACCTAACATGTAGAATTTTGTTTGTGGGTAACTGACTGATCTTAATAATACCTACGCATCGGAAACAATTATCGCAACAACACATGCGGGGTGGACGCATGCGTTGTATGCCCATTATATAGATTCAACTAAAACACAAGAGAATCAAGAAGAGAATCAAGAAATACGCAAATACCAAAAGGTAAGGTATATAATATAGTGAGGAAAGGTGTACGTAAAAGTTCATATGAATTTCTTAGGTATCTAAACCGCCAACACTAAGTGAAGTTAGGCCCTCTTAGACCTAAAAGAGGCCTGTGCCTAGCAGTGGGACGTATAAATAAAATAAATAAATAAATACACCCAACAGCCACACACATAGTCCTGACCCCACATAAAGTACAAGTATTGTGACGTGGGTATCAGAAACTAGGAGAGAAGGTTCGGTCTCACAAACACCCAGACCCGAAACAAATATTTGTGGATCACACAAACATTTGTCTCGGTGCGGGGATCGAACCCGCGGCCTCGTTTCGCAAGCTGGTGTCTAGCCAACTGCGCCACGGGGCTATATGTAAATGAACTGATGATAATGATACACACTATACGATCTATGCACAGTACCATCCCAAGTAAAATTTGCATGATATCTGTCAAAACTATGGTCGATAAAATCAATACAGGTTATACTTTCACCAATAAAATCGCGATTAGTAGAATTATCAAAGTGGTCGCGGCCAAGATTAACAATTCAACACTCACTTATCAGATAACAATAGCGAGCCTGGCGTGACGTGCGCAATGTCAAGTGCAGGAAATCGATAGCGGTATTTCACAGTTTGCAAGTGTGTTTGTTTGTTGATAGTTTATAGGTTTATTAAAATTTAAAATATATTTTTTTAATTTATTAACCGCTCCTAACTCGAAACATTTTTAATCTTTACCTAATTAACAAAAAATTACATAATAATTAAGGGATAAAGGGCGTTTTTTGTTTGCAAAGATAGTATGTACATTTACCCCTAAATATAATCCATGGGGAGGCCTACGTTCAGCAGTGGACGGCGATAGGCTGATGAGTATGAGAGATGAGTAATCCATGGGACAAGTTATCAGCCCGTACATGTTCAACTGCTGGACACGGGCATCCTCTAAAACTGGTTTTAGTCAACCTGCAATAAATGACATTTTACGATCAAAAAAATTATCCGTATCATTTCTACGTACCCACACTAAGGATTTCGCTGCATGGGAGGTGCACAGACTAACACGAATTTCACTTGCAGAACATTGAAATGGAACTAACCTATGCAGGCCTCACAAATACAAACGAATATGTGGAGGTCTACCAGAATTTAGTTACCCAAACAGAACTAACTAACGGAAGTTGAGTTGCAAAGAAACAAAGTAAGTTATTAGACTTACTTTCTTGTTGTATTTCCTCAAGTTCATTTAGGTTTAAATTCCGAATTGAATGTTATACTAAAAATTTTAAAGAATGAAATGTGTTAAGAGGCAAATGTTATTGGCTTTTTTAGTAGGAAATTCTTTGTAGCAGCACGGAGTCTGGATTTGTCTCCGAAACGGTCATGGGCTTGGTGAAATATGGGCGCAAACATGCATTTATTATCTACGAAATTAAATTATCCTCTATGAAACAACTTATAACCAAACAATTATAAATAATAGTTTCATTTAAAAACACATCCAATTTCATTGCCTTTATAAAATTCTTTATTCCATACTACTACAACTTCTCCCAATCCACGTTTGCTCAAACAAAATCATCACCCACTTACAATCCAAAATAATACTCAAAACTCCATCTATTCTAACAACAAACCAATCCCCTTCCCTACCCTTCTCAAAAACCCAAAAAAAACGTCCCATACAAATATTTGTACTTGGAAGCATCGCCGCGCGCGCAGCTTGAACAAAAAAAGATTTATAAAGAGTTGCAGATAGCGGGCCGCTGCACAGGCGAGTAGCGCGCGCGCCGCACACTTCCTGTACCACGGGCCGACAAACCGACCGCGACCGACGATACCGATTGTGTGTGATACATTGCTCGTTCAGTATGGAGATTGAAGTTACTGATGTACCCGCCCCGAAGCCTGGTGAGTACTTTAAGTAAAAGTGCGTGAAATGTGATCAGGGATTAGGGTAGGGGAACGTGTGTATAGGTTATGTTGTGTTAATATAAATAAATATTGTGTATCACGCCTGGAAATGTATCTAAATAGTGTGTAATATTTTTAAGTAAATGGTACAATTGGGGACCTATATATATGTCGGAAAATAGGAGGAGGGGCCGGTTTGACCAATTTAAATTATAACGAACAAAACAAGAAGAACGTATGCCATTACAGGAAATAACACAAGCTTTAAATGTGCAACTCTATTTATTATCAAAATTAATCTAGTGCCGCTTCGCAATGTGTCTTTGCTGTGAAGAAGAAGCGGCAAGAAACTCCCTCAGCGTGACACAATACTTTACTAGTTGCACTTTATTAAAATAGCTTCACATAATCATTATTTCTTTACAATAAAACAGAAACAATACAAAGACGATATTACAATTAGACTTATTGAGACAGTCCTGATTTGCTAAGAGCAGCAGTGACATCATTATTATGGGAGGACGTTATGAGAAGAGTCAGCTTCAATCATAACTCCTTGTTATTTCCCAATAAATTAGATGTTTACTGTCCGAGCGTAGACGCAAGACTTCGCTCTGTGACTGACCGCCCACGACTCCTCGAGCTATGGTAGCGCACGCCTTCTTATAATAACTTCAACAGGTGGGGGAAGAGCAGTGTTGTCAATTTGTTTTTCCTCTACCCTCCGACACGGCCATCCTACAAGACACACGTCTCTGTGTGTTAATCTGTGGACAAAATTTAAACACAAAGTATCATACAGCTCGGCTAGTCCTGACTCAAACCAAGTAAAGGTCAGAAACAAAAACTCAGATTCTGACTTTTCATAATAATCACTTGACAGTAGAATTTTCAACAATTCTTATCACAGATCAACGATAGTTTCAAAGCATTACTGATTACTCGATTCATGATCTCCAGTCATTTATCACATTAAATCAAACAACCAAGTTATACACGTGATTCATGGCCTTCCAGTAACACCCGTTACCTAGCCATTTCTATGCGCATCCCTTCCGGATCGCAACCAGTTCATACAGAACCCTGACAATTCTCCAACAGAGCTGACTGCAATACCGCGTACTCACGGACTACTTCTATAGTAGATACCGATTTCTACCGAGCTACGGCTACAGTCAACAACTGTTAATCGTCCAATCACCGTGCATACACTTGAACATTATCCACACTGTCATCACTTATGACGCATCACTTATTTTCTCCTTAAATTAATCAGATATGCTTTGATCCTTTGGGATTTTTCTAAGCCAATTATAAACGTTATTGTAAGTTTACTTAGACTTCAAGGCTTTTATAGTATAGCAAAAATCTTAAATCTCAATAATTTTAAATCGCTCTTTACACTTTGGGTCCAAATTCGCCTTATTACGATCCTCGATTTTAATCAAAACAAGGTCAAATACCTTACCTGTACTTTAACCTTTGTACAGTCAAAAACGTTTCTTGTCATAGACAGCAGCTTTCTCCAAGTTTTCTACAGCTGTCTTTCTCACCTCATAGATGTCAACATGAGGTTCTTCCTCATCTAAGTGCAGTGGAGAGCAATCCTGCTACGAAACATCCACTTGTCTGCACAGCGGTGAGCATACTTTTGAACGTGCTCATTACTCGCTCAATCCAACCGTTGTCACGAGAACCACCTGTAACGATCGAGTTCAGGTTGAAATTAACTGAGGTAATATACTCCCTGAACATCTTGATAACAACGCAGCGTCCTTGGTTAGTCAGGGACATCTCTGGAGAATCACCCAAGCACGTAGTAGGTGTTCTCATGGCTTGAATCAGCGTCTGAAAATTGCGGTTCTGTTTTTCCAACAAACTTATCCATTTTTCTTCCCTAACATGGCCGTATCTCGTATTACTTTATCTTACATTTGCCGGATAAAAGGAAATAAGATAATAAGCAACTTTCTTTTAATGTTGACATAACTAAGGAAAACAGTACACGCGTTATCAAAAGACTTCTAATAAAAATACCTTACTACTTTGCAAGGATAGTACCATAGTATTTTGTTTTACTATCAACCCCACCTGAACCTGTGCCTGAAGACGAAAGTCTTCAATAGTTGTGTGTTACCAGTGATGACTTACGGCACTGAGACGTGGCCTCTCACTAAAAGCGTTATGGGACGGCTCAGGGTCGCTCAACGGGCTATGGAGAGGGCTATGCTCAAGGTTTCCCTACGTGATCGAATCAGAAATGAGGAGATCCGTAGGAGAACTAAAGTAACCGACATAGCCCAACGGATTAGCTCGTTGAAGTGGCAATGGGCCGGCCACATGGCGCGGAGAACTGATGGCCGATGGGGCCAGAAAGTTCTCCAGTGGAGGCCACGTACGGGAAAGCGCAGCGTGGGACGTCCCTCGACAAGGTGGTCTGGCGACCTTGTCAAGGTCGCGGGACGTCGCTGGCTGCAGGTGGCTTCCGACCGTTCCCGGTGGAAGTCATTGGGGGGAGGCCTATGTCCAGCAGCGGACGAATATTGGCTGACGATGATGATGATGATCAACCCCAACATTTTCATTGCATCACAGATTTGACATTGCGCACATGGTGTTTTATCACCGTGCTTTTTTTTGCAACAATCTTCTTCTTCATCAACCCATACACGCCCACCGCTGAGCACGGGTCTCCTCTACCGTTGAGAGGATTTAGGCCATAGTCCACCACGCTGGCTTAGTGCGGGTTGGCGGACTACACACCTAAGAAATTTCTAAGAACTTTTTAGGTGTGCAGGTTTTATCACGATGTTTTCCTTCACCGTTAAAGCAAGTGATTATTCAATGTGAATACACACATAACTTCGAAAAGTCATAGGTGTGTGCCTGGGGTTCGAACCCGCGACCGCCGAGATTCTCGACCGCGCGCCTAAACCTCGAGGCCATCACAATTTCATTGCCATCACATGGCCATTACAATTTGCAACAATCACATCAATCAAAATAGGTAATCGTTTTTAAGAGATTATAGGTACTATTGTTGTTGCTTAATGTGCAAACCCATAGTAGGTGTTGTGCCCTCATAATGGCTGTTACTTAATATTTAAGCTGGGCAAGGTATTACTGCACCAGCGGTACCACCTGATGGAATAATTTTAAAGAATATTCTTAGGGGAATATGGAATAATAATGTTAATTAAGCTTTACATAGTTATACCACGAAAAAGCCACTTGGGCATTTATCTTTAATCAAAAATTGACAAAAAGCAATTTTATTTGGCTTGACAAACAACTTTTTGAAAAAGAACCTTAAAGTCATACCTGCGGTAGCAGCACGCTGAACATTACCGTACCTCCAAATTAACCTCATCACAATTAGCTTTTTACTTGATCCTCAAGCAGGGTCGACGAAATAACCTTTAACAGAAAGCTGTATTAGATAATAGGCATTGGTCTACTTCTCCCACTTCCGATGCCGGAAGAGGCTGCTAAAATATAGTTGCGGTCCATACTGCAGCAAGATGCAAGTCTTTCACATATTGTGGTACTCGGCCTCGCAGGCTGCACTGGTAAGAGTAAAAACATTAAAAACATACCTTGAGTTTTAAGGCGTCGATTCCACTAGCCACTAGCTATTCCAGTGTAAGCACTGGAGTATAGTTTTCTTTCGACCTTACCGTTACCTTTGCTTGTGTATATCCAGGTTGCAATTTTGATATTGAAAGTGGCAGGTAATCCCACTGTTGTCAGGTTGCTGAGCGGAAGTGGCAGGTGATCCCACTATTGTCATGTTGCTGAGCGGGAGTGGCAAGCGATCCCACTTCTGATGTCGGAAAATAGGAGGAGGGGCCGGTTTGACCAATTTAAATTATAACGAACAAAACAAGAAGAACGTATGCCATTACAGGAAATAACACAAGCTTTAAATGTGCAACTCTATTTATTATCAAAATTAATCTAGTGCCGCTTCGCAATGTGTCTTTGCTGTGAAGAAGAAGCGGCAAGAAACTCCCTCAGCGTGACACAATACTTTACTAGTTGCACTTTATTAAAATAGCTTCACATAATCATTATTTCTTTACAATAAAACAGAAACAATACAAAGACGATATTACAATTAGACTTATTGAGACAGTCCTGATTTGCTAAGAGCAGCAGTGACATCATTATTATGGGAGGACGTTATGAGAAGAGTCAGCTTCAATCATAACTCCTTGTTATTTCCCAATAAATTAGATGTTTACTGTCCGAGCGTAGACGCAAGACTTCGCTCTGTGACTGACCGCCCACGACTCCTCGAGCTATGGTAGCGCACGCCTTCTTATAATAACTTCAACAGGTGGGGGAAGAGCAGTGTTGTCAATTTGTTTTTCCTCTACCCTCCGACATATATATATATATATATAGGTTAAATAGTAAATTGTAAATATTTAGACTTGAGAAGTGTACCTAAAAAGTGTTAAATTAAAAAAAAAACAAGATTAATTGGTGATTAAAAGAAAATAGTTTTCGAGACTAGATGTCGAAAGACATTTCTGATGATATTGGTGAAAAAATATGTTAATAATAGACAATTTAACACCTGCTCAAACTAACAGATGCTTCGCGAGATAAAATTTGAATATAAATTAAATTGATGATAAATACCATTTAAACATACTATTCGGTACTTTAGATATTATCATTTAAACAATTCGAGACTATAAAGATCTTATTTTATAATATTAGATGAAATTAATTTAGAAAATAAAAGGTGTATTTATTATAACTTAATATAAACCTACATCTATCAGTATTTAATTGAATTATCTTTATTCATGTTGACAAGTTGTCTAAACTGTTACTTGAAATAATTATTTATTCGCTAAGTTCTGTACAACGAGAGCTGTTTAAATATGTAGGCAGTTGAGAATGTCTAGATTTAATGAGGACTTAAATATAAATGGAGATTTAGTACACGAAACTAGAGTCCAAAGTAATTGTACATTTTATTAAAACTCAAACGATTATAGAAAATAATTGTTTTAAAGTTATTTTTTTACAAACATGCAAAAATATTTATTAAATCAAAAATACGTCGCAGTTCGTATTTTTCGATCTTAAACGATAAACACCAATATTATTTATAAAATAACAATTATTTTTAAAGTTTTATTTATTGACGAATCCGGGTTATTTTCAATTACATCCAAATAAATAACTGCAATACGTTATCCAAGCAAGGAAAAACATTTAATCGTGTCTTAATGTTTGATAACAATTTAACATCGGATTCATGGCATATTTGATAACGATTTGTTGACTAAACGTGAGGAATTTTGTTTTGATACAAACCCGGCATCGTCGCCTTTTTGTCTTTTTAACAATAGTACATTTACCTTAAGATATTTAGGGGAAATACGGACGATTACTAAATAAAGAACGTTATAATCGTGTCGAATTATCGATAAATTTAATGCTTTTATTACCTCAGAACGTCTACTGATAGATATATTATCATGTCAACAATAAAACTATACACACTGTCAAAAATCGTACAATTTGCAAAAAAAGTGTTTGGTTTCTACTTGTAAATAAAATAATTATTGACAACTATTTGTCGTAAAAAATTGTGGCCAATATATTTCGTATCAATTCGCACATGGGTTATTTGAATCGTTATCAATCCAATTTCCTTTATTAAATCATAACAATAAATAAATATTTATCAATAATCTTACCGCGTTACGTATATGATAACTGGACGGTCTTTTGTCTTCTAACGCATACATAACTTATAAATGATTTATTATATTATAACAATCGACTATTCACTATCTCCTTTATACGAGAAAAATAAATAATAGTCACACAAAATTCACTTCTTGTTATATTCTATTCCTATATTTAGCTCATAGGTTAAAAACAAATGGAAATGTATGCATTTCTTTAATAAGTGACTTTTAATGCAGATACTTTCATAGCTGTATCTAATGCGATTTTTCATTTTCAATGGTTCCTAAGTTGCGATCCACATCAGGTATGCGTAGTCAACTAAGTCTTAACCACCCTTAGATGCAATAGAGTCACGCGTCCAGTGAGACCTACATACATACTTACATATAAGGATAAAACCTTACACTCAAATTATGCTAGAACATAACGTAGACATCAGATATTATGCTTAACAAAACATCGTAACTGTACGATAAACAGATTTTACGGAATGACAAAAAAATCTGAATGACTAAGTAAAATTCTTTGGATAGTTGTTATCACGATTTCAGGCGCAGTAAAGTAAGCAAGGTGAGAATTCTTGTTCGATGAAATACATAGATATTCCGCGTTTTATGTACTTATACTTAAATGCACAATGTAGGTACTAAAAACAACTAAAAAAAATTAATGACAGTGTTAAAGGTAGGTATAGGTGGTAGGTATATAACAACTCATATTCTCTGTAATTCTTAAATCTGATTAATATTGAGAAAAGTTAATTCTTATGCAGCATTACTTCTTCATCAACCCATATACGCCCACTGCTGAGCACGGGTCTCCTCTACCATTGAGAGGGTTTAGGCCATAGTCCACCACGCTGGCCTAGTGCGGGTTGGCGGACTACACACCTAAGAAATTCCTAAGAACATTTAGGTGTGCAGGTTTCATCACGATGTTTTCCTTCACCGTTAAAGCAAGTGATAATTCATTGTGAATACACACATAACTTCGAAAAGTCAGAGGTGTGTGCCTGGGGTTCGAACCCGCGACCGCCGAGATTCTCGACCGCGCGCCTAAACCTCGAGGCTATCACTGCTTTTCATTTGCATTACTTATTGCATTACTTATAACTGAGTTTTTCTGTGTTAAATTACAATATAATTCAATATTAATATCGATGAGGCTAAATTAAATGGCTACATTGTTAAACTAACTGTTACACACAGACTTTTTACATACACCTTTGTCTTTTTTTTTTTTTTTTTTTTTTTTGTTCTCGAGGGGAAAGCTGTTTATGGCTCTACTTCCCGCCAGCCCGGGGGAGGGGGGCGGGAAGCGTATGTCGGGGTCACCGGTCTTCCAGCCCGGCGCGCGGCGACGTCATATCCGCGCAGGTGTTAGTGCCGGGCTGGGTCCCTAACAAAATCCCTAAACCGGCATACCGACCAAAACCCCCCGGTGGCCATCTCCGCGCCAGATTGGGCGACCATGGTACGTGAACGAGAAGCGCACACCGTTAACCACAGCCGCCCGGTGCGCCTCCGAGACGTAAATGTCTCGGCCGTCTCGGAGTTTTAGGGGGCGCAGTTGCACCCCCACTTCTTGGTTCGGGCGCCTCGGTTGTGGATGGGCGCCCGCGACGTACACAGGCCACAGTGCCGCCGCCCCTCTCGGGGTCACTTTCAGTGAGGACGCGCTGCCCCCACAGCACGTCCAGTGACCCCAAGGGCCCCTTTTAGTCGCCTTTTACGACAGGCAGGGGATACCGTGGTGGGATTCTGACGCCCCCTTGCCACAGGGCAGGGCGCCGGGTCTAATTTTCTCTGTTGACCCGGCGCCTCCTTCTTTGACATCTTTGACGGGCGGGATCGCTTCTTTCGCGATCCCGACCCGCGCTCTCCTTCTGCGACATGACGTACTCGCAGAAGGAGAGCATCGCTCGCCAGGACCTCGGACTCCCGACCATCGAAGAGACGACGGCCGGGAGCGAGAGGTCTTCACCGACAATAGCGCGGAGAGCGCTGCGCTGCACCACCCAGGCTGGACACTCTTCTAATGTGTGCTGGGCTGTGTCGTCCAGACAGTTGTCACAATGGTGACACACGGTCGACTCCTCCTTCTGTGCCACCCGACACAGGAAGTGGCCGAAGCACCCGTGCCCCGACAACACCTGCGTCAGGCGGAACGTCGCCGCACCGTGGCGCCTGTCCACCCACTGGACGAGGACAGGACGCACTGCCTCAACGGTCCTAGCACCAGCACTGGGATTCTCCAGCCTGGTTCGCCATTCCTCCACGGCGGCCGTACGGAGGGAGGCTTTCAGTGCCTCAACCTCTCTCGGGGCCAGTCTGTCCCCGCGACTTGACGCCTCCTCCCGCTGATGGAATAGACGCGAGAGGAATTTGGCGTCAAGGTCCCACGGCAGGGAACCAGCAAGAACGCAGGCCGCCTCGTAGGAAATCGTGCGGTAGCCCCTGATCATCCGCTGCGCCAGCGCACGCTGAGGCTTGCGCAGAAGAGCGACGCAGCGCCTGCTCAGGGACTCGGCCCATACTGGGCTCCCATACAACGCCATAGACCGCACGACTCCCATGTACATCCTTCGGCAAGGGATGCCCGGACCTTCCAGGTTGGGCAGCAGGCCGGAAAGAGCGCCTGCCACCCGCAGCAACTTCGGCTGCATCATCTCAAAATGGGCGCGGAATTCCCACCGACTATCCAGCAGCAGCCCCAAATACTTGAGCTGCTTGCCGATGGGAATCCGCACGCCCTCAATCTCAATGTGGGCCCCAGCAGGTGGTCCCATTCGAGGCCGATGAAAACATATGGCCTCAGATTTATGGAGAGCCACTGTGAGGCCCAGCCGCCGAATTCTCCTCGCCACGTTTCCAGTTCCAACCGCGGCGAGGTCGGCGGCCTCCTGGAAGGTCCCGCCCGTCGCTGTGACGAGCGTGTCGTCGGCGTAACAGAATACGCCGACGCCCCGGGGGTTGGCACCACGGAGCACCCAGTCATATCCGATGTTCCACAGAAGGGGTCCAAGAACCGACCCCTGTGGAACACCGCACGACATTGCTCTTCGATGCCACCCGTCGGCGCCCGGATACACCACGTCCCTGTTAGATAGGTACGAGTGCACCAGGCGCCTGAGATAGGGTGGCACCACGTGGTACCGCAGTGCTTCCTTAATACAGGCCCAGGGCAAGGTGTTAAAAGCGTTGGCGATGTCTAGAGACACCGCCACGACGCATTTACCCCGGGCCACTGCTTCCTCCGCTTGTGCCTTTACCCGCAGAATCGCCGAGATGGTAGATCGGCCCCGCCGGAAACCGAACTGGCAATCAGCCAAGTCCGGGCCGATTCCCTCAAGATGCTCGACGAGGCGCGCATGAACAATGCGTTCAAAAAGCTTGGCAACCTCGTCGAGCAACACAATGGGCCGGTAGGCCGACGGCGACTCAGCGGGTCGACCTTCTTTCCTGAGCAGGACCAGCTTGCCTGTTTTCCACCTCGATGGAAACTGGCCCTGCTCTAGGCATGCGGAGAACAGGCCGCGGAGCCTCGCCCCCAGGAACTCGACTACGAGCACCCAGACTCGTCCTGGGATGCCGTCGAGACCTGGAGCGGAGTTCTTGCTCCGCAGCCGACGCACTGCTGCCTCTAACTCCCCGGGCGACACGCCCGGGGGAGGACCCTCCGGGGTCTCCCTTGCCGAAACTGACGACGACGACGATGCCGCCGGAGTTGTTCCGGTCGTCTGCGACCCATGTCTCGGCGGCATCGGTGGAGGAACGACGACGACATCGGTGGCCGGAAAGAGGGCGGCTACCACGTCCCCCAGGAGCTCCGTTCGAAGACTCTGGGTGAGGGGGGGCGCTAGCGGACGCAGCTTGTTCAGCGCTAGCCGGTACGGACGCCCCCACGGATCACGGTCCAAAGTCCCCAAGAACTCCTTCCTAGCCGCAGCCTTTGCCTCTTTAATGGCCACCCGCAGCGCTCTCCTAGCCTCTTTATAGAGACCACGGAGTAGCCGCTCCTGGTCTAGGTAGTTAGCCTGGCGTATTCGCCGGCGCCGAAGCCTGGCGAGTCGGCGGCGCGCCACCTCACAATTATATTTTAACTGCGCAAGGTCCGCCGACCACCAATATACTTGGCGCCGCGGAGGAAGGCGCTGGACTCGGGGCATCGCCGCGTCGCAGATGCTACTCATTGCTGCCCCAAACCATTCCGCCTCCTCCTCCACCCGCACCGGTGATTCCGGTGCGGGGAGCCAGGCTTGGACCATAGCGGCCAGCTCCAAGGCCTCTCTGTCGAGGCTTTTTTGCGCCCATCGAGGGCCGCCCCCATTCGGGGTGATCGGACTACTGCCGGACTGAGTAGTGGCAGGCGCGGAGACGTCGAACCGAATATAGCGGTGGTCCGACAATGTCTCCGCGCCCACGAGGACTCTCCAGCCCCGGACACGGTGAGCTACGGTATCGGTGGCAAACGAGACATCCACCACCGATCCGCCATTGTGCCTCACGCAGGTATTGATCGAACCCCGATTAAGGACGGCCAGGCCGAGGGAGATCGTCCACTCCTCCAGGACCCTGCCACGAGCGTCGGTAACCGATGAACCCCAAGCTCGAGACTTAGCGTTGAAGTCGCCGGCCACGACTACCGGGCAGGGTTGGCATTGCGAAACCAGGATCCCCAGGCGAGTGAGAAAAGCCTCAAACTCAGCCAAGGGTCTGTTGGGCGAAAAATAAACTCCAACAATCCAAACTCCCCCCAACAGAGCCGCTACGCATCCCCGGTCCTTCGCTATCTTTTCGAAGGGTGGGGAGCCTGCGGCACCCTGGGTAATCACAGCCACCAAACCGTCAAGGTCCCCGGCCCAATTGTCACGGGGAGGGACGAAATACGGTTCGGCGACCACAGCCACGTTCACCAACCACTGCGCCATGGACTGAAGGAGCAGATCTTGTGCTCCAGCGCAGTGGTTGATGTTCGCCTGGAGGATCTTGAAATCAATATTGGACGACCTCCATTTGCTCATTCTCGGCCTGCAATGGGCGCACGGGCCGCGGCTGAGCCGTAGTCCCAGCGGCAGTCCGTCCTCTAGCTTTTTTAGTTCGGCGGACTGGCTTGCAGGCCTTGCTGCCAACTGAATGGTTGGCAGGTTTGTTCATCGCGGCGCACACAGTGCAATGCGGACCTGCGGAGCATCCTCGTGCTTTGTGGCCCGGCTCACCGCAGCGGTAGCACAAGTTGCTACGGTCAGTCTCGGCGGTGCAACGCTCCCGGACATGACCTAACTCAAGGCATCGGAAGCATCGCAGTGGTCTTGGTTCTAAGACAGTAACGCGTGCCGCCGACCACCCAACCAGAACACGGCCAGCCCTAGCCACTCTCTCCGCTGCCTGAGCCGGGGCTCTAAGCCAGACTACCCCCAAACCAGTTCGGTCCGGCCTGATCTCCCCAACTTTCACTACCTCCGCTGAACATTGGGATGCCACGGCGAAGGCCTGTGCGACTTTCTCGGGGGTGACTGATTCGTCAAGCCCCGAGAGTCGTAGTTCCGCGGTTTTGACAGGTCGTGTCACACGTATGTCCTCAGAATCGCGGAATAACTCCCTCAGCTTGGTTGCGAGGGAGTCAGCCTTTGCCTGATTTTCCGGCCCGGGTACCTCTATGATGGTGGCACCAGTGACCGCCTTGCGCCACTTAATAGTAGTCGTTATGCCGAGATCCTTCAACTGAATATGTTGTTGGGCCTCGGCAACGACGCGGGCGTAAGAGATACCTTTCTCTTGGGCCTCGCTGGTCAATGCAATAGTGACCGCGGCAGAACGAGGCGGCCGAATTCGCGGCATCGGTTTCTGTGCCTTACCCTGAAGTCGCTTGTCTACGGGCTCCTTTCCCTTCTTGCCTTTCTTTACGACCACGGTCCACGGTGCTTCCATGGATGAAGGCGCTGGTGGTAGTGGTCGGGCTTCCTTCGAATGCGCTTTTGAACGCTTGGCCTTTTTCCCCTTTCGTAAGGATTGCGACGACCGAGAAGGAGTACGGGTCGCTGAGGGAGCTGGCTGTGTAGCGTTTATCACGCGTAAAGCCGGACGCGCTGCGCGGCTTGCGGGCCCCATAGGCCTAGTCCTCTTGGATAAGGGCGGAAAGTTTTCCACACATTCTTCGCCCACAGATCTTTTCTCCTTCTGTTTAGGAGGCATCTTTTTAGGGGCAGCAGATGGTGAATGCGCCAACCCCGAGGGCCCCTCTTTGATCCGGTCAGCAGCCAACGGAGGCCGAAGTGGCCGCTCTGGAGGTAGGCGACTCTCCATTGCCTCTTGCCGTGCTGAAAACATATTGATGAGCCGTGTCTCCATTTGGGCCACCGCAGCCTCCAACAAAGTAATCCGCTCTTGCAGACGCTCATTTTCTGTTTTGAGCCGCGCGTTGTCCGCCTCAATGCGAGCCATATCCGACGATTCTGGCAGATTTGCAATGTCGTCTAGCATGGTGCTAGCCTCCTTTAGAGCGCGGACAGTGGCACTCTTAATATAGCCTGCTTTTTGGGCCGCTGATCTGACAGTGGAAGCGATTTTGTGCAGTTCCTGCTGTCGTACTGTAAGCTGCTCTTCATCATCGCACACCAGAGTATCCGCCGTCGGATCCAATGTGTCCATCCCCTCTAGTGTCTGCTTCGTAAAGCACCGACGGTCCACAGCCTGTATTTTTGCTGCTGGTTCTGCGGCGTCATCACTTGATGATGATGCTCTTGAGTGAGAGCGCGAACGCGATGGATCCAAAGGATCTGCTGATCTCGCCCATAGCCGACTCCGTATTCTAGAGGAAGCCCGTCTCCGCCCTGATTGAGCAGAGACAGGCCTCTCTATATCCACATCTGGTGCGGGCATCTCGCCCGAACCCATTTTCTCCTCCTGCGACGCAGGTACCATCGTCAAAGATTTTGTTTTCGTTGAAAATTCATCCATTTTAAATCCCACGAGTATGGGGGAAAGGGTGGTCCACCCAGGCAGAGCCCCCTGTACCTGGGTAAGCCTAGCGTGACCCGCCAAGAGGGTCGGCCGGTACTCTGGCGGGGGTCGCACTAGAGACTGAACCTCCCATCAGCCATGCATCCCCTCACGGTGCGCCGCCGCTTGGGATTCGGGGTAACTTTTTATAGAGGTTTTCTCCCTCGCGGCCCGGGCGGTTAAGCCAAGGCCCTCGCGCCGGCCGAACTGCGAGACATGACCACAGCTTCGACCGGATTACGAGTGCGACGGTGGAAATGGGTTTTGCCCATTTCCTGCTCGGAAGCAAAAGATTGTCATCCGAGCCCGCCGACGGCCCGGGGTAGAACCGGGAAGGCCCAAAAGAGGCCCCAGCAGCAGTGAGGATCACCAACAGAAAATGGCGAGAATCGCCGGTCCCCACCGACAGGAATTGGCCGCCGACCAGCATAACGAGTCGCAATCTGTAACAGCTTATGCTGGTCGTCGTTGCCCAGGGTGCACCACGTGGAGGTTTCCTGTTAAGGCACCCCATACACCTTTGTCTAACTGTTAGCGTAAAGAAATTTTAATTGATAGAGCAGATGTGCTATTTATTGTCCTCGTCCAGAAGTGGCATAGGTGAGGATTTTATAAATACTTTGACTTTGACACTCTGTACGATGTGTGGAGTCAGTATAACATCGTCAGCATTGTCATCGAACCTAATCTAGGTCAGATTTTAATATAAATATGAATAAAGATTATTGCACACAAGGAGTCACGCAGAGTTACCCATTAGCACGCACCAAGACCAGTCGTTTTATTTATCTCGTCGCTACCTTATCACATAACCTTCACACGTGTACCATAGCTGCACCAGCATCGGTACACAACGTGACGCTGTCCTCTTACATTGGTGACCCCGACGTGATCACTTACATTGGTGACCCCGACGACCACAAGCAACCTTCCAGACAAGATAACCGTCGTACTAAAGCAACCCTCACGATGAAGATTACTCGACGTCCGAAGCCCAGCGTGGTCAACGAAATGGTGACACTGAAGAAAAAGAAAAAAAACTCCACAAAATAGTGACTCCAAGAAATCAAACAACAATTAAGAAGCCATCCCAAGAAAATAAATACTGCCCGTCTGCCCAGAAAATTCTCCAACATCCACTTTAAGAAATAATCTAGTACTTCACCGTCGTTTTACAAGAAATCCAATTCAATAATTCAGCAAGCAAGATTCAAAACACGTGGCAACGCCTAGACGAGGAATGATTTACAAAGATTACGCACACAAAATACACGCTGCAAACTAAACGTCAATACAAACACCTGGTGTAAAAACGCTGACTCTGAATTAGAATATGACACGACCGTGCAGACAGGTGCATGGAATTTCATCGTTGCTGACATTACGCAACCAATTCAAGCCGCCGATTTATTATTAATAGAAAAACATGATACTACTTCGCTGGACCTTCTATCCAAACTGTTACAAGATGGCAAGACTCGACTTCAGGAAAATGAAAAATTTATGAAGTCAAGCACGCCCACGCCCAGGATGGTCAAATCAATCGGAAACTATGAAGAAATTTCGATACCTCTCGACGCCTTAGCCCTGCCGAAATACGACGTTCACTACACGTCACTGCAAAGGAAGCGACTTTCGATTATGCGGCAATCAGAGAAACCTAAATGGAATCACGGTACCCAAACAACGTACAACAAGCAGCGACACATCAGCTGGTTCTCCTCAGAAAAACGACAAACTAAAAAGTGAAATCCAATGGACTCCCGAAGCACTAGAAGAATTCGATCAATGTAAATCAAGTCTAAACGACGCCTTTACATTGACGACATCAACGACACACTCCCCGCTGTCGCGCATCACACACGCGCCCCAAACATGCGTTGGCGCTGTTCTTCAACAGCATGAAATGTCACTGGGATAAAGAATCTTACAATCCAAACCCCAGCACAAATGGAGATCCGACCAGCGTAATTCTGGAGCAAATATCCGTTTATCTGGAATGTAAATCGAGCCGAAAAAGCAAAATACATCACCAGAAATATTTACACGGATTCTACAAAGGACAATGGCCAATCAAAGCCCGTAGTAACACGCATTATTGGTCGAAGTTCGAATAATCAAAAATGCGACTTTCGGAAACATGTGCAACTGGGACGGAAAAGGCGAACGAGCCTTTAACACAATTACAAGGCAGCAGCAGCAGCGACGTCAACAACCGCAAGAGTGCTGAGCTCGCAGACAGCAAGTCCACGCTGACGACAACGCGATCGGGCCGCGTCATACGCCCGCTAGTACGTTTCGCAATAGAACGGAGCAAATCAAGAAAATATTTTTGAATGTCATTATGTATACAATATTTAATTATGTATTTATTTATTTATTTATTTTTCTAAAAAAGGGGGAACTAATGTGGAGTCAGTATAACATCGTCAGCATTGTCATCGAACCTAATCTAGGTCAGATTTTAATATAAATATGAATAAAGATTATTGCACACAAGGAGTCACGCAGAGTTACCCATTAGCACGCACCAAGACAAGTTGTTTTATTTATCTCGTCGCTACCTTATCACATAACCTTCACACGTGTACCATAGCTGCACCAGCATCGGTACACAACGTGACGCTGTCCTCTTACAGATGCATAACACTCATTATTTTATATGAAGGAACCATCGGGAGTAAATAAATACACCTAAAATAGTGAGAACATACATGCATAGATCAAAAACCCTACATACATATTATATGCATAGTTCTTACCCCACAAAAAGAAATAAATCTTAAGTCGTGGCTATCAGAAACCACGAGAAACTTTTCGTTTTTATCAACATCCTCAGCCGAAGCAAATATTTTTTTATGGATCACACAAACATTTGTCCCGCCAAGGAACCGAATCGGCGGCCTCTTATTTCGCTAGCTGGTGTCTAAAAATCTTCGCCACGGGGGCTGTCAAACTAGTATCTATTTATTGATCTGTAGTAAAACTACGAAATCGATATACAAATATCTTTTAAATAAACAAGTCTTATTCTGACTAAGTAAAATTTGATTTATTTATATTTCTATCTAGGGCTTGTTTCTTTAGTAACAGAACAAAGATAGGAACTATTTAATTTACGAAACATGTTTACCAAATTCGGTTGGTTTCTGGCGCACCTTACATTATTCACTCTATGTCAATATTGTTCGTTCGCCACCCAAAAGCGAGCTACACCTGTCCACAGACCAAGGCTACGTGAAAAGTGACAATATCGAAAAACACTTGTACAGTCAACATTTGGGTGAAAAAACTGCTATACTGCTAGACACTGTATTTTTAACAATTTTATGCAACATCATATTGTATTGTAAGTAATTTTATTCATTTTATATGTAACTCGCGATCGTATTTTGGAAGTAAAGACAAAGAATACTTTCAAGCGCAGGTTTTAATAAGGGAGAAGAATTTTCCGTGTTGCTAATTTTAGTATCTGTATAGATGATTTTAAAAATTTAACTGGCCCAGTAATCGAATCCGTGCCTTCTCGAAGTCGTTCGTATTAAAAAAGTATACAACTTTTCTATACTATTTTTATGAGGAAATAATTATTTGTATGTTAAAAGTACTTATTCAAATCAGTTACATTTCTTAAAGGGAACATGTGTACGTTCTAAGCCAATTTAAACAAATGATCTTGTCTGTATGAACAAAGCACATAATATAACACACTTTCGTCTTCACTAACAGGGCTACTTAAGTTCAAGTTACTTAATATGTAATATCTCCACACAAAGAAACAAAGGTTTTCGCAGCCCTTAATTTGCTCTCATTAAAAAACTTAAGTCTAAAAAAGTTTCGTCACAATGCCATTTTTTCTTTAGACATAATTTCGCATGTTTGTTTTCATTTACATATATTATTTTTCAAAACAATTGCCACGTGTGTCAAAAGAATGCCCATAATTGTTCGAGTTTGTCTTGTAAACATATAAGGAAGACAGAATTAAGTAATAGGTTAAATCGACAATAGAATTTTTCTATATAAATATGTATGAAGTTAACTTATAACTGTCATACTTTCGTAATTGCCTATTACATTTATATTATTACAACCAAACTTAGTTCTGTAAACAAGGTTGTAATAGAAATATCTAGAGATATCTTTCATTTAATCAATCACACTAAGTAAGTACACTAATGGACAAATAAACTATCATCATCAACCCATATACACGCCCACTGCTGAGCACGGGTCTCCTCTACCATTGAGAGGGCTTAGGCCATAGTCCACCACGCTGGCCTAGTGCGGGTTGGCGGACTACACACCTAAGAAATTCTTAAGAACTTTTAGGTGTGAAGGTTTTATCACGATGTTTTCCTTCACCGTTAAAGCATGTGATAATTCTTTGTGAATTACACACATAACTTCGAAAAGTCAGAGGTGTGTGCCTGGGGTTCGAACCCGCGACCGCCGAAATTCTCGACCGCTTGCCTAAACCTCGAGGCCATCACTGCTTAATAAACTATGCAACTTTATATTAAAGATGCAAAAAACATTTTAAATTCATTGACAAATTCCGTTCATTCAATGATTTTTTAAGAATTCCGTTAATTATTAATCGACGAAACGTAAAAAAATATTTTTATATATGTTTGTACGATTATAATCCTTGGCCGATTGTTTATATACAAGATTATTAATAATTTTTTTTTTTTTTATTTTCCTTGTCTTTAAGCATTAATACTGCCATTAGGTTTTATAGTGACAAATCAATGATTTATTGAACGAGCAATTAGTAAGATCAGAAATGACACAGCATAAATGATTTAAATCTTAGTTTTGTTTTCAATCAGCGGGCGTCAACCTTTTGACCACCCAGATTTAAAATGCAGATTTGGCTTCATACTACATAGTAGGTGAATTTTAAAATGCATATATAGTGTTATCTAACTCCATCAATCAACGGTAGAAGTAAACAAATAAAAGTCTTAATGCTATTGGTAAAATCTTTACGTAAATTTGACTTTCTTTGAATAAACAAAAAAATTTACTTGACATTTTATACCACCAAATTTTTTCTACAAAATATTTCGAATAAAGTGGCGCATATTTGCTTAAAATTTCGCACACAATACAACTACAATCACACCTGCGGCAATCAAACCTAGTTTTGTTTATTTTGATTCATTGTACCGATATGATCGTACCTGCATGTTTTCTATTTTTCACTCATTTTTGCCATGTTCTGTGATTTTGACTACACAAACAATTGTGCTTTACTTAAATATTTGATTAAAATGTGTTATATTTTTTACAATAACATGTCGGCCAAATTTTTACCAATGCCCTTGGTCTATTACTTATAACTTACTCTGTACTTGTACTCGATAACTTAAGATATTCTTTTAAATGAGCTTGTTAGAGGAGTTTTCTACATCCTCGTTTTACACGTTATAGTTTAATTATATCTTGATTAACAGTTATATGAGATAGCTCACATTGTAGACTACTTATAATTTCCTTATTGAAAAGTGGAGTATAATTTTTTCGACTTCATAAACCAACCTCAAACATCTCGATAGCATGCTACACATCGAAACCTCAAGGCTAAATTAGCATTTCTATATATATTCAAATTAAAAATATATTACATAATTATCATTGAATTTAATATAAATAATGAATACCCATATGAAATAGGATTAAATATATGAAAGACTGGGAAATATATAACAGTATTTTACATAGTGCAATGTATGCGAGGACTTAATTTGAAGTCCCCGGCGCATTAGATATTCACGGCGCGAAGCAACACTCCATTATACAAGATGTATGGGTTTGCCCTTGTAGTTATCCTCCATACTTCCTCTCCTGTGAGCATTGATTAATCGTTTTATATATAACATTTTGCTACATGAAAGAGGATGTAGAAATGCATCATCATGTATTTTTCTTGATTTTATCTAGATTTTTTAAGCTAAAATTAACTGTTAATTTTTCTATAGATATATATATTTAGTTTCATAGAAATGTTTCATTAAAGTCAATATAAGGTCAATATATAACACGATGACAAATTATATATATAACGACAAAATTATGTCGACTCGGAGAAATAGAATTTTGCCAAGTGAAAGTGTAGACCAACTTGGAAATATAGCGTGGAATCTCTTGATGTTTTGATTATAAGAAACGTTGGATCAAAGATAACCATGGATTATCATACTATCGATCCATAAGTTTTATTAATAATCATTCCTCTTCAACCGTATACAGACATACAGACATCACGCTTGTATTTCCAAAGAGATATCTCTATTTCTCCACATTTTAAGGTCCAAGTTTACCCCATTGCCGTTAAACGGCTTCAAAGAACTAAATTTTATCAAACGTGTAGTTTATTGAACAATGACCTAGAAGTGGTATCGCCGCTTGAAAGTGCTCGGCGATCAGTTAAACATACAAACGAAGGTCGGCACAAGAATGAGACAAATGAAAGTTCATTACAATTGTTTGTTTACATGCGGTAACGGTCACAATTAAATTTTGCCTGCCGGATTCCGTTCACAATTACACTTTCCGAACGATAAATCTTTTGAAACGATATGACAAGGTCTTTGTTAATTGAAATCTACCCTTTATATAGTTACTGAAGTAGTTTCTTAGGTATAAAAATGTATATCCTATTTGAGACAATAAATCGATGAACAACCAGCTTTGAATTTTTAAGCCATCTTTTATTCCACTCTTACCAAAAAATGGGCCAAATGCCTCTTTGTCTGACACTAGACGTTCACTTACATCACAGAGCTAAAGAGACAACCATAGCAATAAATAAGACAAATGAATTGACATTAAAAAAATAAACCCAAAATCAAAGCCCAGGGTTCATAATTCAAAACAGTCTTCAGAGCCACGAAAAAAGCTATTCGTAACATGCTTAGACAACCTAAACTCGTACAAAAAAATCCCAAAAGGTTAGATTCGATCGATTCTAGAAAGTCGTTTGAAAAAACATTATCGTTTCTCACCTACTAAGTGAAGAGTCCTTTATCAAGATCCTCAAGCGCGCCTTAAGGGACTTTCTAGATTTTTCGCTGACTAGCACTTCAACCACCCAAGGAATATTTATGAGATTCGTAGTTTACATTCAAATTGCTTGTTAGACATAATGAATACATTTGCACTCGACAACTTTACATACATTAATATTGATCGGCTGATGCAGTAAGGGACTTTAGAACTTTAGGGATGACATTTTTAAATGAAGAATAATTCAGATACCTAGCAACTGGACTGATATAATCTGTTTATTATTTTATTTGCATGCTGGAAGTAAATAAAATTAAAGGTTAAAACCAAATAAGTGTTCTTGCCTTGTAATAGAAGTTTAGAATTTTTTTTTAATTTTTTTAAATTATGTAAACGTTTACAAAAAAAATAATTTATTTTTGAAATAACGCGATGAAATAATCACTACTGCCATTGGCATCACTAAAATATTTGTACATGCTGTTACAAGCAAATCGGTCAAACAAGCCTATATATCCGAAGAAGTAACCTCAGGACATGGAATTGATGTTATACGATATCAACGTTTAATCAACACGGATGCATTTTCAATAACCGATAATTTTGTTATTAAATACATAGAAACAAACAATTCTATTCTAGAACATAATGCTAATTATGGGAAACTATTCAATCGCATTCTCCGACAATAAGATGTAATTGCTTGTAAAGTGGTGATGACGTCAAAATCCATGAGCAAAAACTGTATCATTATTGCAATAACATACATACATAAGCTCACGCCTATATTCCCTGATGGGGTAGGCAGAGGTGCATTTCTACACCCACATTTCGGCAGTGTATCAGTCCCACGTAATAGGGGGCGAGCCTATTGCCGTTTTTCGGGCACATTTCCAGACTCCGTGCTGCTACTGAGAATTTCCTAATGGAAAACCCCAATAACACTTTGCCCGACCTGGGAATCGAACCCAGGACCTCAAGATCGCACGGCACATACTTGTACCGCAAGACCACTAGGCAACAAAAGGGATGATAAAAGAGTAAATGCAATTTGTAGTGCACGTGGATTGTTTCAGAACCGCCGTCTGGTTGTGAGGTCTCGTGCACGTGCTTTCTTGCGGGCTTATACAACTGTGAAATAAAAACTCTTTCGTATTTAAGATACTTTGTATGTGGGTAATGTTTTTGAGACGATAGCTTGATTTTGTAGCTTATGAGTTTCTCAAACAATGCGAACTGCCTTATTTTTAGGAACTCAATTTGTCAGAATACAAATCTTTAATCCGCCTCCTTGTTTCATATATCTCTTCGGCAAATTTCATTAAAATCGGTTCGGTAGCTAGTTATATTGAAAGAATTGCAAACAAACATACCCATTTATCCAATTATTACTTAAGATCTTGAAGAAATAAAAAAATCTATTTGTTTGAGGATTTAGTTCACCACTAAAATTGAAAGTTCCTCTTACAAATTACATATTACTTCAAAATTAAATCCGAAGTACGTTTTGATTAACATAATTAAAAGTTCTTGGTAGATACGATTTATTGAGATTTTAATACCAGCTTTTATTTTCACATATTTCCGAATAAGGAACGAAAATAAGTGTGATAAAAACTTCCGGATGCCACAGTAATCATGTTTTTCCGGTAGGAAAGTTGTTGAAATCCAGTCTTGTAGTTAAGATTATGTAGCGTGATAATCAAAATTTTACTTATCATTCTTCAAATAGTAGTAGGTCATTCAAAATACACACTTTTCCATAGTTACTAAAGTAATAAATCTGTAAGTAGGTTTGTCTGTTACACTTTGGTGCCAAAACCATTGAACTAATTTTAATGATTTTTGACGGAACTTTGGAGAAAGGTACAGATAATTTTGAGGTTTCCTAGAATATTTTTGTGGCATCATGAAATATTAGTCAAATATTTTGAGTCAAGAGTATTTAATTCGATCACGATATTTTTGTGAAACGATGTATAGTAATATATACTAAATAAATTTATCATCATCATCATCATCATCATCTGCTAAAAGATACTTTGTGCTGGATCCATAGATTTATATGAGACTTGAAAGTGACTAAGTGTTTCATACAATTTCTAATGGTATTACCCAAATAATACTAAAAAATTGCAGAATCCTTTCATTACCCTATCACAATTCGGGTTTCCCATAAACCAACCTTCAATTCATCATAAAAATTAACAACACTAATCTATACCTTAACATCTTAAAAATAAAGTATATAATAGTATGTAAGGGGTTTTGGTGGAGTGCGTCGAACCGGAACAGTTTCTGTCAATCGTCGGCACTTCCTTTTGTCATACAATGGCGAAGCTAATTGTTCAAATACGGCTAAATATAGATTCTATGATAATACCTTTCAAGTGGAAGGTCATGTTATCGCTTTATGAGATCAAAATGTATAACGATGCTTCGTATACAGTATCAAAGTTCTCGTCGCTCAATAGGTACACTAAGGCGGGTCTTTTAAAACAAAAATACAGATCCTAGTTAATAAGCTTTCAATACAAGGTCATCTTATCTAGTTATCTATATACTCAGCCTATCGCCGTCCACTGCTGAACGTAGGCCTCCCCAAGTAAACGCCAACCATCCCGGTCCTGAGCGGCCCTCATCCATCCGCTACCCGCCACCTTTCTCAAGTCGTCGGTCCATCGTGCTGCAGGACGTCCTACACTACGTTTGCGTAAACGCGGTCTCCACTTCAACCATTGTCTGCTCCACCGGCCGTCCGACCGTAAAATGTTGCGTGTTTGTTACGTTTCTCTTCGTTTGAAACATTTAAGCATTTAAGGAATGATACAGTACTGCTTTTTCTTTTCGAACTTGTTAAAATACTTATTGAGTTTGAACTTTATCAAATGTATCATGTAGATTGTATTATAATCTATTATTTGCCATCACATCACACGTGTTGCTCATTTAATGTAACCTTTAATTCACTGCATCTCATGATTATTTGTATCCCCAATAAATTATCCGGGATGTATGTGTATTCTTCTTCTTCTTCATCAACCCATATACGCCCACTGCTGAGCACGGGTCTCCTCTACCAGTGAGAGGGTTTAGGCCATAGTCCACCACGCTGGCCCAGTGCGAGTTGGCGTACTACACACCTAAGAAATTCCTAAGAACTTTTAGGTGCGCAGGTTTCATCACGATGTTTTCCTTCACCGTTAAAGCAAGTGATAATTCAATTTTGAATACCCACATAACATCGAAAAGTCAGAGGTGTGTGCCTGGGGTCCGAACCCGCGACCGCCGAGATTCTCGACCGCGCGCCTAAACCTCGAGGCCATCAGTGCTTCGGTAGTTACCCAAATAGGTACACCAACAGTCCTAAACATGTTCAAAATATAAGGCGATGCAATCTTGCGTCTGTGTGGGAAGCCACAAGACATGCAATTTTAAAAACTTTTTTCTACTGACACAGCAAGTTCGCATCTTCCAAATACTGCCGAATAGACGAAAAACAACTATCTACAAATTTGGCAAGATATTCACGACATGTTAGTAAATCACAAAAATTCTATCAGCTGTCGTATTCAACGTATTTTTACTTTAAAATACATTTTTTAGCGTAGATGTTATTCTTGAATAAAAAAAACATAAACCACCCTTTGTCCCTAGTCTCTCCAACTTGTCTTGTCTCAAACAAGGAAGCAGGAGCAAAAATATTCAATTCCCGAGACGTTGTCAAACTTGCATTGAGTAGTTAGGGCCGTAGTTAAGAACCCTTTGAGGCGTTCCCAAGTTTCTTTTGAACGTTAAAAGAGTTGATGAGCGAGATGCCTTTTGTTCCAACGAAACGGCATAATTGACATTTTATCGTTTGATCTATCAAGTTTCCCTTTAGCTTCGGAATGATTGTTTTTGCACGCGCTTCTAATCATAGTGCTCTTTTGTGATACCAGTTTTATCACAACAAATGTTTTGGCTATCGGGAAATGTTTGATTTGGGACTGGTTTGTAAGGGCATGTAATGGTTTTCTTTAATTAATGTACCAACACAAACTATTATATAGAAATGTAAAAATTAAATCCCCTGCCATTTTACGAGCATTAGTATGCAGGGTATAAACAGACCGTGAATAAACTAATAAATACACGCAACAGTTCTACCAGTCAGTTCTAGTTCTGACCGCGCACTAATAGACCTGTGACGTAGGTATCAGAAACTACGAAAGACTTTTCAGTGTCACAAACAACCAGATCTAAAATAAATATTTGTCTCGTTGCGGGGATCGAACATCATCAACAGCATCTAGCCAATTGCACCACGGAACTATCGGATATATATAGGTATTTTTTTAAAAACAGAACAATGTATATTGTATAAGCAATACAGAAAAAACAATTACAGCCCAAATTATCCGTTCTAATAAACCAGGCTATACTTTATAGCTTATATTACCGTGATTGTGGTATCATAAAGGCGAAATATTATGTGAATTAAATGTTATAACCTTTAAGCAGCGATTACTATAAAGCGAGGCCATTCGCTGCTACAGTTAAGGCACCGACGGAGGCGCCAAAATATAATGAAATAACATTGCACCAACTTAAGGAAGAGGATGTATTCTTATGGCTTTGTTGTTTAATAATTAATTAACATATTTAAAAGTATATTGTTTTTATACAGCATTAAAAAGAATATTTTCATATCTTCGGATCTACTCGTTTTATCACCATCATCATTTGCTTATATGCTGTTATGGATATTGTATGTTATATATTGTATGTTACAGAAATATTGTACAGTTTAAACAAATATGTTACTATATCAACATACCACAACATTGAATATATTATGTAATTTGAAGTAGGTACCTATCCAAAACTGTATTTGTATCTTTAGAAAGAATTCATTCACTTTTCTTGACAGACCGTGACTTTTGCGTCCCACGAGGCTGCGAGGTTATTAACATCTCAGGCTCGCCACACAATAGGAGAATTCGCACGAGATTTTATTATAAATATATCGTAAAATGTAAATTATTGAGGAAACACATACCGAAAACGATTCGATAATTAACGGGTCATGCGCAGTTATTGCTTTTATAACTTCAATCTGTATCAGCTTACAGTTTCGACTGTATTATGTGTTATTACATGATTGAGTCGAATATTGGCTGACAGTTATATGGAAGTTGAAAGAGGAAAATATTGATGTCAATTTTTGGGATGATAGCATGAGAACTGGCAACTTTTATGAATGAAACGTTGTTTTTAATTTCAAAATGTCGTAAAAAGCTAGTTTTACAAAACTTGTTAACTTACGACAGAACACATGGTTGATATTTACTGCATCTTTTGATAATTTGAACGTTTTTTAAAATTACATAATATGAAAGTGCTTTATTAACATAATCGGCATATAGGTAAACCACCCAATTATTGGCACTTTAAGCAGCTACTTCACAAAATCGGTAAAATTTGTATGTAAAATATTTTTTAAACAAAGAAAAAAGTATTTCTATGTGTCTTCTAATCATTAGAGAATATTATAAAGTACTTGTCAGTAATAAATTAAATCGTTTTATTTAATAAAGTGTACCTTTTTAAAAAAGTGCCTAAAATACCAATTGCTGGCATAGTCAAACCTTTCATTGGCAGTGATTATTACCAATTATTGTCACTATTCTTAAAAAACAAAAAAATAACTGCTAGGTCTTATAAGTCTTTTAAAATGTAATTTACGATATCTATACCTGTTGAAAGATAATATGTATCAATTACAATTTGAAATAAACAAAATAAAAGCCTTTGTTGAAAGGAAAATAACATTTACTTGTATAGGAACATAGCATATCAGTTGTACCGCTTATTTTTAAATATGGTTTTAAACTTTTCATAAAATATTAAAAGAAAACAAATAAAAAACCTTGTAGGCTTAAACAAAAGAGTTGAACAACTTTTTTTTTTAAGCGTGACTTTTCGCTTTATCAATCTCATCAGCCCATATACGTTCCACTGCTGAGCACGGGCCTCCTCTACCATTGAACGGGTTTAGGCCATAGTCCACCACGGTGGCCTTGTGCAGGTTCCCGGACTATACACCTAAGAAATTTCTAAAAAATTTTAGGTATGTAGGTTTCATCACAATGTTTTAAGAAAGTTTGAAGCATTTTTTATCAAATCTTCTTTTCTCTTCGGAAACCCTTTTTGGCTACTAATTTTATCCAGTCAACAAAAAGTAGTTCTTCTTCGTCAGTTGTAGACGGACCGTTCTTAGAGCCGTGGTCAGGATGTTTAATTCTGAATTGTATGGTAGTCCGCGGTACGCTGGAGGTTTTTGCAGAAAGTTTTAAGGTCATGCCATTTGATACTTCGTGTAAAGCTTTTTAAAGGTTCTCTTCTGTGTTAATCTTAAAACATGTTTTATTATTGTTTTCTCTTGACTACTTGTGGCTGAGAAAATAATAATAATTGGCACCTTTGTAACCAATGTTTGACACCCGTGCCATTGAATGGATTTTACATAATTGGCAGTGGGTCAACATTTGGATTGGTGTACCTAAAACTTTCGAAAATATTTTAAATGCAATTTACATTAAATTTTGAGACAAACAATGTATATTTTTTAACAAATTCAAATTATTTTAAATACCCTTATATTGGCATGAGTGCCAATAAAATGGATAAATAGATTTTACGCATACCAAATGTTGCCACCCCACAAATAATTAAATGTTGGCGATTAAATTGTAAAGCAATGCTTAAAAAAGGCAGTTAATATATTTAACAATAGGACACAATGAATATGTATAGGAACAACATAACAGGTTTGCAATTTTTGTGAAGATTCTGATAGCTCGTACCTTAGTAAAAAAATAATATTTTGAATATTTTTGACGCACAGGTCGGGGCTTGTCAAACAAATGGCTATTGCGCCGTTATATTTTAATAAATAAAAAGTGTTCGTTGTCAGTTGAGTAAAGAAAGATACTACTGTTTAATTTCTACTAAAAAAAATATAGTTTGGCTACATGAAATCTTAATTTTCTTAAAAAACGGAAGCATGCCAATAAATTGGTAGAGTGCCAATGATTGGGGGTTTTACCTACATATTAAGAGTTATCCGCAGTAAGAAGATATAAAAAATATTTGCCTAATTAAAAGTAATTCCAATTATTACGATAGTCACAGTGATTATTTTTTTTTTATGTTCTCTGAACCCGTGAATTTTAAAGCGAAAAATATTTAAATAAAAGTAAGAGTAATCACCAGCACTAAAGGATAATTCTGCACCCAAAAACCACCAAAATACGACGGATATTGAGACATTTATTGCCTCAGGTAACAAAATCAGCGGAGGCAAGAAATAAAAAACACCAGAGATTGCAATACGAAATTAGTTTGTAATACATTACTTGTACAATTTGTTCCGCATCGACCGACGCGGGGTTTTTATCATTCACCACATTAAACCATGAAATAATTATCACAGACTAGTTTGGAGGCTTGTGTTTGCCTGCCTTAATACTTAGGCACAAGACTCGTATCTTAGCGGGGGTCAGGACTATGTATGTGACTGTTGGGTGTATTTAGGCTTCATTTTTACTGTTACCTCAAAAACAAATCGAAGGATAAAGTGTTCTTGCCATCTAAAACAACCAATAAAAAATCACACAGGTTTTGAGTTACGAACATTTTATTTGTGGATCCTACCTTTTGGCGCTTTATTTTCTCTGTCTACCCCAACAAGAGGCAGGCGTCAGTTTTTTGTATGTGTGTATATATAATGAACAGATATGTTATGCTTATGTAATATCAGTTGTCCGTGTCATAATTTCTATAGAATAAACATTTAAAAACATATCACATTCTAAGACTAAACATTGAAATACATAACATCTTCTTCATCAACCCATATACGCCCACTGCTGAGCACGGGTCTCCTCTACCATTGAGAGGGTTTAGGCCATAGTCCACCACGCTGGCCTAGTGCGGGTTGGCGGACTACACACCTAAGAAATTCCTAAGAACTTTTAGGTGTGCAGGTTTCATCACGATGTTTTCCTTCACCGTTAAAGCAAGTGATAATTCAATGTGAATACACACATAACTTCGAAAAGTCAGAGGTGTGTGCCTGGGGTTCGAACCCGCGACCGCCGAGATTCTCGACCGCGCGCCTAAACCTAGAGGCCATCACTGCTCATCACATACATAACATAGTATTTAATAAAAACAAACAGACATATCTGCATTTAAATATATATTAAATGTAAATGAGTTAATAGGTATGTGTACACCATAAATGCTATATTACTTCTAACAACATACTAATGAAATTCCTATAGTATATAAGCTTATTTGGTCTTTCCTTTGTTGTGAATAACTTACACAATAATTATATTCAAATGAAGTGTTGTATTTACCGATATAGGCCACGCGATTTTGTAAACATGATAAATAGTCTTTTGAAACCCACTTCAGCTATCAACAGTAGCTTATCTCAAGTGTTTTCTAGTAGTACAATTAGCTTATAATTATTAATAGTGCGATTTAGTTAAGCAATAGGCAAAAATTCTGGGAATGTAAAGCCACCTGATGTTTAGTGTTATTTTAAATTTTATAAATGTCCTGCATTTATTTCACTTATTTTTTACATTTTTAAATATAAAGTTTTAAAAAACATTCATTTAAAACTATAAAAATTAAATATTTATACCCGCTTATGGCGGGGTCTACGACCCAAGCCACCGGTGGTTCAGGTCCAAGAGTTAGTATGTGTCGAAGGATTTAGATCCTGGGTTAAATTTCCAGACTATGTAGCATTTTTTAGGACTTTTAAATAGTAAATTCTCAGCAGCAGAGCGTAGTTACAAAATGTGCTCCACTAACGGTAAAACGTTCTATTAAGTTGGACGAAAAACCATTGCAAAATGTAGATGTAAAAAATCACCTACATAATATTATATTCCTTCAAGACTGCAGATCTTAATGAGAATAATATACAGGGTGTATTTAGACCGTGATCGAAAACTGAGGCAGGTAATGGCGATAGTGATTACAAACCCCCTAGAATTAAAGAAAATCCCGACAAAAATTTTTTTTTTGAGGTTTTCCATACAAACCACATACTTTTACCACCGATGGTTGTATGGAAAACGTCAAAATTTTTATTTTTTTGTCAGGATTTTTAATATCGCCACTGGGTTTGTGATCACTCTCGCTATTACCTGCCTCAGTTTTCGATCACGGTCTAAATACACCCTGTATATCATAAATCTAAGTCACAGTTCGGCTGAAGCGTTTGCAATATTGTCTTGACAGCCCCGTGGCGCAGTTGGCTAGACACCAGCTTGCGAAACGAGCGGCCGCGGGTTCGATCCCCGCACCGAGACAAACGTTTGTGTGATCCACAAATATTTGTTTCGGGTCTGGGTGTTTGTGAGACCGAATTCTCTCGTAGTTTCTGATACCCACGGCACAAGACTCGTATCTTAGTGTGGGGTCAGGACTATGTATGTGACTGTTGGGTGTATTTATTTATTATTTATTTATAATAGCATTTAATAGTGATCTAGTGACTTCACGCTAACCAATTATATTACATAAAATGCTATGCGAATAATTTATTGAATATCATAAATGCCAAACACCAATAATATGAGCTAACTATTTGCGACAATTAAACTTTTATATCGGAAATTACTAGCAATAATTTGTATTAATTGTTAACACAAACTGCAGTTATCTTTGTATCAACATAATGGATTTTTTATACGTGTCCGATAGTGTATCAGTCTATATAAATTTAATTTAGGAAGCTACATGAGCTTCAATTGAAAGTCTTAGTCTACCATGCCGGCCTAGAGTAGATTATTGGTCTTTCTATCTTTAATTTTATTCTAGGTAAAACTAGCAATGTTGTCCAACAAATAAATGAATAATTAATTACAATAGTTCCTACACCTTAATTCCTAATATGAAGTACCTGTGTATATATGCCTTAAAGATTTTAAGCACAAATATTTATATGGCTAAATCCTTCCTATTTTCTATCATATTTGTATTTCTTATAAGTTAGGCATATAAACATCCCACTGCTGGGCGCTGGGCTCCTCTACAGCTGATATGGCTCAGATCTACTATCCACTACGCTGGCCACATAAAAAAAAAATCACATATATTTTAAATGTGCAGTATCACGTTGTTTTCCCTCACCGTTAAACTACATAATATGTATGTGATAACTTATTGTGAATACAAAAACTTCGAAAATCAATAGTCTAAACCTGGAGGTCATCAATACGAACTTTGTATTAATATTTCGAATATAACTTGACGAATGGAACAAAGCCTAGGTTTAATCTATGATCGTTAGTGCTCCCGCCAAGACATAACCCGGAACCTTTACATTTTCTGATCGGTGCATTCATTAAATAGCACGTGTGTACTACTGCGGATTTGCTTGACATATTTCAATTAAAGTATCAAAATTCATTTCCACCTTTTCGTCTTTCTTTTCTTTTAAGTATAGTCTTTTTACTGCTTGTTTATGTTATTGCACATTTTCTAAAAAGATTCGTAAATTTAAAAAACCGTTATAATAGAACGTCGGTTTTAAGCAAATTAGTTAAAATTAATATTTTATTAATTTCAAGCCAAAATTAAATAAAACATGTTCTTTCAATCCTTAAAAAATCAATTTTCATCAAAAATATGGGTAGAAAAAAAATTAATATGCGAATTTTTACGTTTCTAAAATCCCATCAAATAATAATAAAAAAATCCTTCCTTGTCTCATTCGCTGTTTCTATTTTGTCATTTTAACGGGATTTATTTTGTAAATTTATTTAATTGTTAAAAAATATCGCGTTCGAAGAATTTTAATGGAAACTCTGCTGGTATTTCTTAAAACAATTAAGTCTCAGATTAATTCATTGGGCTGCCTTTGTGTCACCAGTCAAATGCATCAAGATTGGTTTTTGCTTCCCAAGAATTCCGAAGTCATTATAAGAATTTGTAGAATTTTCTTTGTTTACTTAACCTGTTTTGTTTGCTTTAATAATATTTATTTAAATCTGACTAAAAAATTCTGAATTTTAACCACTGGTATTATTTGGTTTGTATGGAAAACGTCAAAAATTTCATTAATTGTCAGGATTTTTTTAACGCCAATGGGTTAACGATCACCTTACCTATATTACCTATCCTAGTCTCCGATCACGGTCTGAATACAGCCTGTATAGTTTTTCATATAGAAAGACACGTGTACAAACGGAATAAAGTCACTTGTACATAGATAATTGCGCTTTGAATAAGTTTTAGTGAACCAGTCGCGGCGACCTCAGCCCGCGGCCGGCGCTGCTCCCGCCATCTCCAACAATAGCATTCACTTCTAAACCATTCACCGTTTCACATACTACACCACACATACTGACTTACCTTTAGATAATTCGTATTTTGACCTAAGTCGTGTTTGGAGTCGTTTATATACCTACCTTTGTAAAAAGTTTGTCTATCTCAACGAATTGCTAAACACGAGCCACCTTTGTGGGTAAAGAGGATTGGCCTTAGTCCACCTTGATAGACTAATTTTTTATCTTCGTCATCCCATATTAGTCCTGTTGCTGAATGACCTCTTCTATAGCTGAGAAAGGATAGGCCTAAGTCTATCATTGTGGACTTAGTAGGATTAAAGAATTTCAAATACTAAGGAACTCCCTCTTTGAGTCCATTAATAAATAAATTTACATGGATACATAAAATCTCATTTTTAGATTCCATGATGCTATTGAATTTATTTTCTCTACTAGACCCATATCTACTTTACCCGACCATGGAATCAAAAGTACGAACTCTTGATCCTGCCACGGCGTCAAAGCCTATTCGCCCGTTGATAGTTAAGTACACCCAAACCCAACAGAGAGACTTAGACCTAATATAATGCTACAAAGTAACAACATATCTTTAACGATGAATGTAGGTATTCCAGCAATATGGTTCTTATTCAATCTTCTTCTTCTTCTTCTTCATCAACCCATATACGCCCACTGCTGAGCACGGGTCTCATCTACCATTGAGAGGGTTTAGGCCACAGTCCGCCACGCTGGCCTAGTGCGGGTTGGCGGACTACACACCTAAGAAATTCCTAAGAACTTTTAGGTGTGCAGGTTTCATCACGATGTTTTCCTTCACCGTTTAAGCAAGTGATAATTCAATTTGAATACACACATAACTTCGAAAAGTCAGAGGTGTGTGCCTGGGGTTCGAACCTGCGACCGCCGAGATTCTCGACCGCGCGCCTAAACCTCGAGGCCATCAATGCTTTTAATAAAAACAATAAATCCGTGTTGATAAAACTATTGAAACTTCAAGTCGTCAGTGTCGCCCTTGTAATGTCTTATCACCGGCATTGCAGTTCTCAAGTGTTTTCTAATTGAATATGTGTGTCAAACTAAAGTACTACATGTTGTGATAAGTGGCTATAGATTAAGGCTTGCTTGTGTTTTAAAACGTGAAGAGTAATGGGGAAGTCCTTTGTCCTTAGTGGACCAAGGCAATAAAATGTATATTATACGAGTGTTGGGGAGCGGCGTCGTTCGGACGAATAAAAGACTCCTCTTTCCAAAGTAAAAACGCTGTTTATTTTCTGTTCAACTGTCCCCTCGGCGAGTGCGAGCCGAGTGTTACAAATCCCCGTTCTTATATACAATTTTGGTGCTTCCAACTTGTTTCGGGAGCACCCTGCATTGTCGGCCAATCACAGAACAATATTCCGTTGGTTGTTTTTTCTTACATATTACAAATTATCATAAACACTCAAATAGTAAAACTAATATCACAATACAATAATAACAATTACATTAATATTACACAATACATTATTTACATTTTCTAATTAAGAGTCGGCGGCTGTTGTCCGCAACAACGAGTATACTACTTAAAATACTCTAACTTTTCATATTGAAAGCTACTTAAAATGTCTAGCTAACTTTAATAACAAAAAGTGCCAGAAAGTCCTAACAGACCTGCATAGATCTGACACTTATATAGACTTATATACTGGGATAACACACAATACACTATTTTAAAAGAACTTCAAACAGAAATTTCAGTACATTATGAGTTTAAAGCTGTGATGAAAAACATCGTGGGGAGATCTGAATGTCAGAAATTCACAGCTAGATCCACCGAACTACGCTTTCCCATCACAGTAGACGAAGGCTTAACTCCTCTGAATTATAATATTATTTCTCATTCGCTTCAATTCGCATTCAACTAATATCCCGCGATAAGCGAACAGTTAACACAAAACATCCCTATATTTGCAAACATTAGGCCCGACTAATCCGCAAACCAGTCAACCGATATCCAGCTTAGCGTTTACAACCGTGAACATTTGCCCGGATTAACAGACAAACTCGTACAAATTTATATCGATATTGAAACAATAGAATGTGTATGGCTAAATGCGATTAATGCAAAACAGGTCGGCACTAAAATAGAACAGCTGTTAAATGTAATCGTGCATAATTTGTATTTCCTAATGCAAAAAGGCTGTTTTTTGTTATGCAAAACAATTTTGTACCGCGTGCCGCGTTGGTTCGGAAAGGCTTTATCATTTTATTGCTCCAATTCAAAGGTTGAATAAATATCTGATATCTTTTGTCTTTTTTTAGACTATCGGAAATTGGTATTATGCCTTTGCTTACGTAGAAATAACTTTTTTAATGGAATGTTACATTTCAAAAACAGAAGCCTATAATTATTGCCAAGATCACATCTATCTGTATACCATCCAATAAATAAAAATGAATTCAGTAGTTTAGACGTAAAAGGGTTTCAAAGTTAGAGTCACGTTTGCATTCGCAATATTGGGTCAAAACAGAGAAATCCTAACATTTTTACGACACCTGAAGTTTTACATCTGGAATAGATTAGGTGAGTAAGGAAGTCTTGGGGCTAACCATCAGAAATGAAATAGAGAAAAGAAGGGTACCATTGTAAATTTGGTATTATTATTTTTGAAATGGAAATGTGATATTTCACGTTATGCAAATGCATACTTTAAATGCGATATGTTTTGTTGGATTGTCACACCGTAGTCTCCCCTACTATCTGATACCAACGATACTAGACGTGTATCTTATTGTTGGGTCAAAACTATGTGTGACTATTAGGTATATTTATCAATTTAAATATCCATCATAGCTAAGCTGAACCATATATTTCATTGGGTAAAAACGAGCATTGCATTTGATCAGTCTAATGTAATAAATATCGATGACTTGCAGAAACATATTTTTGCTGTGAAACATTTTCGTGTTCAGTCTAGACTAAATGTATTGATTTACGTTTAACGTGAGTTAAGGATTATCTTGTCCTTATATTAAGTACTCTTGTTTACGTCTCGAATGTCTATTCTATTTTAATACACCCATAAAACACATATATATGTAAATAGTTCTGATCCTTCAATAAGGTACAAGTGTTTTGTTTGAAATGTAAGGAAGTAAGAGAAACTTTTCGGTTTCGCGAACACCCAGCCTTGAAATAAATATTTGTATCATAAATACGAATATTTTTCGACACTACGATCGAACCCCCAGTCTTTCAGTACTTTGTTACTAAATTAATCAATGCCAGTATGTCTATATACTGTGATAGCCTTTCGGATATCATTCTATACTTATCTTCATCAAAATATTCTGGTCTGGAAATTTTTTTAGATATCACAGAAATAAGCTTAGTAGTATTCGCCATTTTCATTCATAAATATCAGCTCTTCAGACTGTTACCTACCATAACCCGCCTGATTTCACAGATGTTTCGGCGAAATTATCGATTACGCTTGCCGCACGGTGATTAAACTAACAGTACTTTCAAATGTATTTTTTAGCTTTACACGAGGTAGAGACGCGTTCACATTCAATTAAAGTTTTACTCGCGGGCGACGAAGTTCTAAACTGGAAACGTATTCGCCAAGTGAAGAAAATGTAGTTATTGGAACTATTGTAGAAAACTTATCTGGAGTTTTATTGTTTCATTTATCTGTACGTTTGTAGTACATTTTTCGTCGATATTTTATCCCTTTGATATAACATATCAAATCTACGCAAGAGTGGAAATGTGTCCCATTTTTTAAAGATCAATCTTTATATATCCTGTAACGATTTTCTCTGTCGAGTAAACTAGGGTAATTAAATTTAGAATAACAAATATAGTAGTTTCTGCGTTTACCTCGACTTATCGTCAGGACGAAATTCTTAAGAAAATCAGGGTTGCGTCATATGAAGTTTTCACGAGCCAGTATTGACACACTGTCTAAAAACGACAACGCTCTCATCATCACCAGCCTTTCTCACGTCCACTACTGGACATAGGCCTCTCCTATGGCACGCCACTGGGCTCCATCTTCGGCCCTCCACATCCAACCGCTGCCAGCCATCTTGCGAATATCGTCTCCCCACCTAGCCCGAAGGCGTCATACACTACGTTAGCCGACAAGGCCCCCCCACTTCAAAATACACTTCCTCACATTAAAATACTGCAGCAGCTTCATCGATTTTGAGCGCTGACTAAAAAAAGGCACAATTATGTCCCATTGTGTTGTTTATCGGTGGTTGATTGTGCGTCAAAATGAAATTTAGCTGCTGTAGCGAGGCCGGTCACGTACTAGACGCAGCCATTAGCCATGTTTCAATTAAACGCAGTGACTGTTGAAATTGTAGTTTCTGTTACGTAGCAATGGATTTGGTTGCCACAAACATGCTTTTTAGTTATACAGAGGAATAGACAGTAGACAATAGACATGTCTAGTTACCTAAGTGCGAAATCTAACATTCTGGGCGGGAAACATCACATAAAGATAGTAGTATGATCACTGCTGTGCCACAATAAAAAAGGGCTTAACAAAATAAAGCTTGCTGACAAAGTTGCTTCACTGTTTTATTGTTATATTGTGTCGTGTTAGAGGTACCAATAATTCAATCAGTCTCATTCATTTTGAGCACAATAGTCGTATTGTCGAACACAAGACGCCTCCAAATTACTCAGTCTGGGAATAAATTTCGCCAAGATTCCTTGTTAATTCCTTAGCTACTGATACCGCAAACATGAATTTCTATCATCTCATGCCGAGGCATGAAGTATTTTTAAGCAAAATTTCTTTGTACTGACGGATAAAATTGTGAATTTGTCTTATAATGTACAAAGAACTTAACACAAAATTTTAACGCTGTATTTAATGTTAATGTTGTTAAATATAAATTTAACACGGAATTTTTGTAAACATCACAATTATGTCTACATCAATCATTTTTGTGGACTATTTTCAAAGCAAATATGTATTAAATCCAACATGGCTACTTGAAAATGACATAATTACACGTTACAAAAAACAAGTAGACAGTCATCTACAGGCTATTATGTGTGATTTGGTCGGGACAAAGGCCTTTTGTAGTTCCGGACTTGAGGTCTAATTTATATGAATCGCTATTAAAGTCAACGTCAAAATATTATGTAGGTACATAAAATAAAATAAAAATTGTGACGTCACCAAATGTTTTTTTATGATATTTTGGATTACCGCATATCTATTACAATTTGATGTTAATACGGGAAATGAATGTTTATAATGTAATTTTTACACAATTTTGGCGTTAATTAAGATAATAAATACGCGCACCCAACAACTACTAAAGACAAAAAATATACCGCAACAAATTTGAGCTAATAATAATAAGACTTATTTTAGTTAATTGACAGCCCCGTGGCGCAGTTGGCTAGACACCAGCTTGCGAAACGAGTGGCCGCGGGTTCGATCCCCGCACCGAGAGAAATGTTTGTGTGATCCACAAATATTTGTTTCGGGTCTGGGTGTTTGTGAGACCGAAAAGTCTCTCGTAGTTTCTGATACTCACGACACAAGACTCGTATCTTAGTGTGGGGTCAGGCCTATGTATGTGACTGTTGGGTGTATTTATTTATTTATTTAGTTAATTTCCTAAAAGTCATGACTATAAATTATTATCTTTATACATATGTAATGTTATAAGAGTAATTATAAATTATCATTGTTGTAAAGATATTTACATTTTAATTGCGACTAAAAATAGTTTTTTGATTAATTTTTACAAGCTTTTATTTAACTTCACTTTTGTATGTATGTTTGTATGTTTACAAATCTTGCAATGAAGATTTGAACCACTTCCAATAGACCGATTGTGCTGAAACTTGGTATACCTACGTAACTTGAATGACAATACAATAATATGGTACCATGGAGCTGGTCTGATGATGAGATTGGAAGATGACCATAGAAACATCGGTTCTTGTGGACCGATTGAGCTGAAATTTGGTATGTCTTTGTAACTTCGACAACAATACACAAATATGGTATCATGGTGCTTATCTGACGAAGAGTTGGAAGATGCCCATCGGAACTTCGATTTCTGTGGTCCAATTGAGCTGAAATTTGGTATGTCTTCGTAGCTTCGGTAATAATACAAAAATATGGTATCATGAAGCTGATCTGATGAGGAGTTGGAAGAAGCCCATAGGAACTCCGATTCCTGTGGACCAAGTAAGCTAAAATTTGGTATGCCTTTGTATTTTTAGTGACAACATAATAACAAGGTATCGTTGATCTGGTGTCATGAGAAGTTGGAAGGTGCCCATAGGAACACTAGTTTTCATGGACCGATTGAGTTGAATTTCGGTATGACTACGAAATGGATAGACTTAGAAATATTTCCAACTAAAAAGTTAAAAATAAATTAACGGTGAAAAACACATTTTAAAATCAAGCTTTTATTATGCACGAAAAATTAAAAAAATAAACTAAGAAAACATTCATAAAATTCGTATTTTTTTAAACTTTACAAGTAACAATTTACAAAAGTGTTCGGTTTATCAGTAGAAGTATGATACATAAACATATATTATCTATAACTAGTATATTAATATTCTTAAGTAATTTAAAAGCTTGTCGCGCAATTTCGTTAATGCAAAGACCTCGGCCGCGACGAGCTTTTAGATCACTTAAGAATATTAATATACTAGTTATAGATAATATATGTTTATGTATCATACTTCTACTGATAAACCGAACACTTTTGTAAATTGTTACTTGTAAAGTTTTAAAAAATACGAAATTTATGAATGTTTTCTTAGTTTATTTTTTTAATTTTTCGTGCATAATAAAAGCTTGATTTTAAAATGTGTTTTTCACCGTTAATTCAATTAATATGTACCCAGCAAACTCAGCTATCTACCATAAAACTAATCGTCCATATGCGCGTGGCTTTACTGGAATTAGATCCGAACCAAGCACGGACATCGACTTAGCTATAACAACAACACACAGCCGGTTGCCACCACGAGCGATTTAACTTAATCGCTTTTGCGAAAAAACTGACAATTTTTAATATTTGAACATATTTTACCAAAAGCCCACGATTTACTGGTCCGGTGAACTGCTATGTAAGGATTATATTTAATGTGTCGCAGTGACTAGTTTCTGTAGACCCCTTAGTAATATCTATTGGCAATGTTTGAAGGAAAAGTGAGATGACCTTCAAGTGTTCGGGCCGAAACAAAAGCGAATCAAGTTAGGTCAAGGCCGTGTACGTAATATTACTTCACTACAAAATTAGCACAGAATCTATGCTAGCTAATATTTCTTGTATTTTAATATTATATACTCGTATTTTCAGTCATTTATTGTGTTGGCAATTTTTTGGTCACTAACACCTGACTCATGTGGTACAAGTTAGATAAAAATACACCCTACTGTTTTTTTATTTTTTCTTAAAGCTTTGGTCATCAAAATTTGGTTATGGATTATGTAGATCCGTACCAGTGTCAAAGTTATCAGCACTAAGCTGAGATTTCAATCAAAGTTTGCTCTAAAATCCTTCGTTCGTAAATTACAACACGGGATATTGTGCTCAAAGCAGAAATCCATCTCATCAGATCTACTTGAAAATGTATGTACGTCGTAAGACTTGCCCAAAAAATTGTAGGTACTTTTTCAGATTGCTTTAACCTTTAATTATAACTTAACCGTTTCACGTATAAGCTGTTTATATTCTCGGCGAGGGATAAATAAAATAAAACTCCTCATCTCGTGTTAATATAAAAGAGTTTATGTTGACGATAACAGCACACTCTAATTCATTTAATGGAGAACCCACACACCAGGTGCATCGAGCTCGTAATGTTCATTCTTCGGGAAATGTTTCTCGTATATTACTGAATGAGGAATTAAATTAAATTTTACATCGCTAAGTGGATTACTTACTTTTATTCTTCATTATCAAAACGTCATAGGATGATGGACTGTTTTTAATAGGATTGTACACGTAAAAGTTCATAGAAATTTCATAGATGTATAGTCCGTCAACCCGCACTAGGCCAGTATGCGGGACGAAGGCCTAAATCCTCTCAATGGTAGAGGGGCAAATGCCCAGCAGTGGCACGCATATGGGCTGATAACGATGGAATAATGTCATTATATATAACTCAAAAAATATGCCGGATCATTAGCTGAATTTTTTGTGCGTAGCGGAATATCTGCCCTAACATTTCTCCAAGATTGTCGTAGTTAACCAAGTTATGTTTGTTTCCAGAGAGCTCGATCGGCATGCGGCACCTGATGGTGTTCATAATGTTCCTGGGCACGACGGTGTCGTACGCGACGCGGGTCAGCATGAGCGTCGGCATCGTCGCCATGACCTCCAACAACTCCTACGGATACACCGTGAGTTATATCTATACTATCTAAGTCTTTAGTATCATAAACACTAGTCGCAACTTCGTGACACCGTGAGTTATACCTAGAATATATAGATATTCTAGGTATAACATATCTTTGCTATATATTGTATATTGTATCTTTCCTATCATAAACACTAGTTGCAACTTCGTGCTCATGACTATTATTGGACTATTTTTTATGTTTTTATTTATTAATTTATATCACCATCATCAGCCTACATACCTCTCATTGTTAGGAACGGGTCTTCTGTACCATTAGAGAGTTTACTTGTTCTGAGCCATTTATTGCAATCTGACCCTCGAATTGAGATTCCGTTTCATTTTGTCGTTCGAAAATTCTTCCGTTGAAAATCTTTTGATTCAACTTGAAACACGAGGACCATGTACCTTTGAATTCATTAGGTTTAAAAACTTGTTCAATAACAGCCAAACATTAACATCTTCAATATTATCACCATGCTCTTTTGTACCATCTCATCACAACAGGTCCAATTTTCTTGTCCTAACAGTAAAACCGTAGAGTTAATATGTCACCGAGATGAATCTCTGAAAGTTTCTATAATAGAATTCCAAGTCATCCCGGCACATACTCCATTTTATGCTTTACGACGTGAATTAAGAGTTTTGACGACTTTCCTCGCATACTCCTACTCAAGATTACTCTCATGTTTTTACATTATATCCTTTCGTAATGTCTTGTATGACGTGATTCATCTCTATAACGTGAATAATTTGTAGATGAGTTTCAGTTTATGATTCTTGATCATTCTATTTTCTACTTTTGATAGAGGATGTTTATTCATGCATAGACTAGTCTATTGATCACTAGGCGTTTGGAATGGAAATAGTTTAATTCCTAGTTTCAGAAAGTTGCATTTAGAATAAATCAATAATTAAAAATTATGGTTGGCGAATGTTACGTATATAAATATGTTTCTTTCTATTGCTTTAAAGATACAAGCTGCCATCTGATCTTCTATAAAACTGACTCAAAGTACTAACGCCTTCATTATCTTTTAAATCATAGATAGAAGAATATAAATAAACCAGGCCAGCACAACAATATCATCTGTCAATAATTTTCTGCCATATAAATAAAAAATTATGGCAATATAGAAATACGCATAGCCGAATTTGTTTTAATATGGATTTGTAATAAAAGTTTGCACATTAGGCCGTTAAAGTTCGATAAAACGACAATCGGCGTCGAAGCCGAATCGGTTTTATGTACGAAAGAGTCGTCAATTCGAACCTTTTAGATATTAAAGATATAAAAGTACGCACAAATCAGAATGCTCAAATATTTAATTGTAACTTTATATATTTTTTTTGTAAGTGATTGGTTATTTAGGAGAGGATTATTAATTCTAAACATACCGTCTACAAATTTATATTTACCAAATAATATGCTTATGCTTACGTTTGTATTCATGCATGTGTAAGCAATTTACTGTCCCTCCAGCAAAGTTTCATAGCCTTATTTCTAATCACAAGCAACTTGAAAGCTATTGTAGCTCAAGGTGAGTTCAGTGCAGTCGAAATAGTTTAGACTCAAATTCATCATCATCATCATCATCAGCCGATATTTATACGTCCCAATGCTGGGCAGGTCTACAACTGAGAGGGTTCACAAAATTATTTTGGGCTAATTCTATTTCCATTTACTGGGAAAATTTCGAACCTTTGTGTTATTACAGAAAAAATAAACGTCATTACGTAAACACGTAACAACACTTTGCTACACCCGGGAAACGAACTCAAAACCTCTCGAAAAACACGTAACATTTGCGGCTTGATCAAAACAGTGCAGTCATAAGTCTAATACTAGGATTCAGCTTTATTTTTCTTGTTATAACAATCGCAATACAAATGGAAGAAAATCCGTTAGTCACTACACCAAGTCACGTTTCACAATTAACTTGATGATCCAGTTACTTTGCACAATTCTGTGGCCATTTCTACTTATGTGAGTTCCATCCCTCTGATTAATGATCTTAGATAATATTTTAGTAAGTTTTACCCGCGGCCTTTCTTGATATAGTATAGATGTCGTTTAAAAATATTAAATGGTAGTCCTTTAGTAGTCACTAGGCAGTGATGGCCTTAAAGTTTAGGCGTACGGTCGAGAATCTCGTCGGTCGCGAATGCAAAACCCAGGCACTCACCTCTGACTTTTTGAAATCATGAATTCACAAAGATTTATCGCTTGCTTTAACGGTGAATGAAAACATTATTATGAAACCAACACACCTAAAAAACCTCTTTGTCGCCACAAGCTTGATGAAAGATCTTTAAAAGAGAAAGTATTATATCTATACAATATACAAGTTTCCTAAAAGCTTATTAACAAGCCCAAGGGCTACAGCAGGAGCGGCGAGGTAATAAATTACAGGGATAAACTTCCAGTTGAGCGCAGATTTATACTCCGCTACAGACCTTCATTAATCAAAGATAGCCGATGGCTTAGATTTGGCCCTACGACGTAATCTACAAAAACTTATCCTACTACAACAAATCGAGGCAATCTTTCTTCGCTTCAATATTTTAACACAAGAACGGGTGGAGAAATATTTTGAAAATTCAATAACTTGTCACTTTGAGAATAAGCATCATTATCAAAATAGTATATTAAGAGTGGAGAATGAAGGTGGAGTTGGAAGGTGTCCGTTATCGTCACAGGTGTCTATTGTAAAGACTGTCTTACTCATTTCAATGAAAGTCCTATTTCGGGAATAAACTTTGTTGTAGTTTCTGGTACAATTAATACTTTCTGTTTGAAAATTTGGTATAACGTTTAATGCTTCTGTCTGCAATAATTTGTCTAAAGTGCTTATTAAATTGTCTCTATACATAAAAGTTTATTTGAATTTCAAAAGAAAAAGATAATGACTTTCTTATTTTAAAAATAAATGTACTAGAAATAATATATTCCGGTGCTAAAATATCATTGTAATGTAAACGTTTGTAATTTAAGAAAATAACAAATATCTCCGCAAAACATTTCCGATGAGTTTTCCTCCATTGTTCGTTTGCACCGTACATTGACTCCGCGCTTCAAGTTTTTACCTCCCAGCCAAATTAACTCGAGTCTCTGAGAGCTATACACAAAGCGAACCAATTTGGGAGGACCCTTAAATACCATTCTATTAAACTGTGCCTTCATTTCTTTACTGTTTGTGTACAAAAGTGGAACTGTGTATTTTTGATGACGGCTTGTATCTATCCTTTCTGTATCGTACTTCTTACATCATAAATCGAGCCTTGTTACGTTCAGCATAACGATTATTATAGTACAATATAGAAAATCTTTGTGTTAACATTATTTGCTACAATTTACTGCATTATTCAGTCCGACCTTCCACTATATTACCCAAAAGGCACTATATCTATTCCAACGTTTGTCGTTCCAATAACAACCAATTTAATCCCTCCACATTTTTTTACCATTAGCAGTAACGATGTCTGAATTGATGACCTTCGAAAGCCCATTTGTAAAGATACCGTTTTTATTCGCCATTATGAGGCACCATTAAGCGGCTGAAAACCGAATAAAACTATCAGAGAATCGGCCAGATTTCGGGCGCGCATTTCGCAACAAAAACGTTAAAAAACCATCATTTGGCTCAAATGAAGTCGTTTTACGTACGTGGGCCGCATCCATAACGATTGTAACTAATGATTTGCTTCAAAATGAAAGGATTCAGACAAACTCAGCTTTGAAACATTCACATAAATGTTTGGCACACGTGCTGCCACGTGCTGGCAATGCGATCTTTGAAAGAACAAATTTGTTCAGTACTCTCTGTACAGTCAGTGCTTAATAGAAAGAAAAGACTTCCATGTTTCCTTTGACAGCCCCCCAGCGTAAAATTGCCTTCTTCTGAATTATTATCTGGGGTCTGCCCTATTCCAGCCTATAATCTATATACCATTATTTACCAGATACATTCTGTTCTTTAAACAATAATTTTTATGACAGCCCCGTAGCGCAGTTGGCTAGACACCAGCTTGCGAAACGAGCGGCCGCGGGTTCGATCCCCGCACCGTGACAAATGTTTGTGTGATCCACAAATATTTGTTTCGGGTCTGGGTGTTTGTGAGGCCGAAAAATCTCCCACGACACAAGACTTCGTATCTTAATGTGGGGTCAGGTCTATGTGTATAACTGTTGGGTGTATTTATTTATTTATTTATGATATAACTAAAATAGCCAACCGTTACCATTTTATTTATTTAATTGTTTATTCACACTTTATACTAAGTATACGTGGACTTAATGTCTAGGACATTCTCTTACAGTTGAACCTAGGGTGATGCATTTTACCCACACCTTCCTTTACCCTACTACGTAGTCTACTAGCCTATATATAAAAAAGTTAAATTTTGTTCACAGGTGTTCGACTGGGACCGCAGCACGCAGGACACGATCCTGTCGTCGTTCTTCTGGGGCTACGTGATGCTGCAGGTTCCTGCTGGCATGCTGGCAGGACGGTTCGGCGGGAAGTTCCTCATCTTCGCCTCCATGGCTTCCACTGGCATTGTCAACTTGCTGGTCCCGTTGACTGCTGTTCAGGTAAGGTGGAGTTCAGGTTCTGAATACTCTGTTTCCATGCATTCCTATGTAAATCGTCAAAGCATATACTTGAATCCATACAATATTAATAATAAGTTATTTCGACTAAATAACCACTTTTGTTACTATTTACTATACACGAATTAGTCTTACAATACTTGCTTAAACTCTTAGTCAATATAGAGGTGTTTGTCTTTACGGCTTCAACTTAAGCCAACTTCGAAAGTTTCAACTTTCTTTCCTTTTCTTTAAAACTATTCATTTGTGAGTTGTGACATACCACGAAGTTTCTAGCCGCCGCGAAAACTTTTCTGCGACATTTTCTTCCGCTTACTGATTTATTACGTCTAAGGAAGTTCATTTCTCATACAGTCACTATATAGAGAAAAGTTTGAGACCGTATATTACCGCATGAAAATCAAAATTCACGAATTAAAATTGCGTCTCTCGGTCGTCTGGATCATAAATCTAATGTTTTTTATTAAAATGTTGGTACAACTTTTTGCAGTTGTGGTAAAATGTGTGACACAAACGACGCAATATGTGTTGAAAAGTTATCACCCTAACTGCAGTATTTCATGAATGCGAATGTTTCGAAATTCCGACAAAATAAATGCGAGGGTGGCGTGAATCCAGTGTTGAACAGAATGTATGAAGATTAATATTTGAGGATTATTTTGAAAATAAATAAAATTTTATAGAGACACAAAATAGTGCACAGTAAAGCAAAACCTAGGAACCGTTAATGAAGCAAGCGGATAATAGTTACAGTTTAATTTCTTAAACTCGGGGCGTAGTTAGATAGCCACCAGCATTCGAAAACAAGAGGTCGTGGGTTCAAACCCTGCATTTATATACCCGTATATTTGTTTCGGATAAATATCTCATAGTTTCTGTTATCTACGTCTTCAAGTCTTGTGTGAGGTCGGAACCATGGATGCAATTATTGGGCGGTTTCATCTGGTGATTCAATATCATAACAGGTCCGGCATTATTATTAGGTGTACAACTTTGCTTCCGCCGTTTTTTTTCCGATATTCGAGGCTTTGTTGTAAAGAACTGGTTTAACATTTATGATTCAAAGTATTGTCCATCGCTGGCCACTACTTTCTTCTATCTTTCGGGCAGCATATGAATCCCGAATCGAAAAAACTGGTCATCTTTTGAAGCGATTCACGAATCGATCCAATTTTGTACTTTTTCAAAAGACCGTAAGTGCTGGTCAGCCAGGCTGTGTGCTATTGATCCAAACAAGTGGTATTCCGAGGGAGCATCATCTGGAGAATACAGCGGGTAGGGTAGGACTTCACATTTCAACGATACTAAGTATGTCTTGACCACTTTTGCAACATGAGGCGAGCTGAAAAATTCCTTTATCATGTCTCTCGTTGTATTGGGGCCGTTTGTCCTTCAATGCTTGACTCAAACGCATTAATTTCGCTCGATAACGATTGCCTGTGACTGTTTCAGTCAGTTTTAACAACTCATAATACACAACGCTGAGCTGATCCCACGAAATACTGAGCATGACCTTAGAATCGTGAATTTTCGGTTTGGCCGTCGAAGTGGAAGCACATATGGGATATCCCCATGATTTTCTTTGCTTGAAATTATCGTAATGAACCCATTGTTCGTCCTCAGTGACAATGCGTTGCAGAAATCCCTCCCGTCTTTGCCTTTAAAGCAGCTCTTTACAAGCAAACAAACGCCGTTTCACATCTCTCGGCTTCAACCCGTACGATACCCAATTTCCTTGTTTCTGAATCATCCTCTTGACTTTCAAGCTTTTGAAATAGTTTGTTGCATCACTCCCAATGATCCTGCCAATTCTTGTTGCGTTTGACATGAGCCTTGATCAAGTAATGCCTTTAATAATGCATATTCGGAAGCCTTCTCTCTTCCAACGCCATGCCGGTCTCCGACGCCAATAATACCGTTTCTGAAGTATGGAAACCACTCTTGGCATGCTCTTTCACTAGTAGAGGCCTCATCATTGGTATTTCAGAGCATTCGATGAGCCCCAGCCGCAGATTTCTTTAAATTAAGGCAGAAGATTAAAACCTCCCGCAAATGACGAGAATTTGACTCGTAAGTTGACATGTTTAATCGAGAATAACTTTATGATGCAAAAACAAATTGACTAATATTTTAATGGCGTTATGTTAACAAATACCTAAGCTTATTGTATGACATCTATGATTTATCTATTTCGACTACCACTTACCGCTACAGCGCATATTAGCAAAACGGCGGAAGCAAAGTTGTAGACCTAATACGTTGATCTGAATTAACAGCTGGCTGGAATTAGAAATACTAGTTCCCTGAGTCATCCCCTTTAGTGATACACGCATAACTACATAAATGAAATTATGCTGTACTCAACTATGTATAGAACAAATGTTTTACAAAGATGAAGTTAGAATCGAAAATTGTGGAATAGGCGAAATTCTTTTTGCCTTGTGAGGTCTAATGCTATTCTGGACCTAATTCCATTTTCCTCTTTGAGTCGATAAGTCGAATTGGTTCGTTCATTTTACTTTTTGATTGTGCAATCATCAATAGTCGGATTGTTAGTGTATGTAATCAGACGGAATGATTTTACACAACGTGTATCTTCATTTTTCCATTTCAAGTAACAAGGATCGTTATTGGGAGCGTCCATAGCATATATATTTGTTGTTTAAGCTTTATACTATAAAGTTTACAGGATTACGTATAAAAAATGTTTTAACATAAACTATTACCCATATTCGAAAAATGTAAATTTAACAAAGTAACTCGTATAATTATATGATAATAAATTTCGAGAATTTACTTAGCCTAAAAAAAATATTGAATATTATGATCACATTTAGCATAATTATATATTTTAGGCTTTTAGAATATAAAACTTTATAATATTTTGCAATATTTTCACGGTTTTCATCAACAATTAATTTTGTCGCTAAACGGGCTTTATTGATCAGAAATATTAAGACGTAATATTACTTATGTTATCAGAACAATAAGTACAATGACAATGGTATATAAAATGTACATACAGAAGCCAATAAATTACGCTGAATCCTTCTATCCACATTTATTTGGGACATCTTTTTAACGTAGTGGCTGCTGCGGGCGATCAGAATGGATCGATGTCATCCATCACCACGTTATTAAGGCGAGGCAATGTAATTCTTTATAATTAGTAAGCCTAATGGCTCATTAGCCACCTTTCAGATGTGGTCACGCATCGATTTATTATTTACAATAGTTCATTCATACGTTAATGTTGAACGTGATTTTTTGTTGCACCCGAAATAGAACGTGCTATCATTTTGTAAACAGAATGCGGTAGTCAACATTAGTTAATGCCTGGGTGGTCAAGGCTGGTTGCCGGATTTTAATAATGTAAGCAAGGAGGAGTGATTTAAGAGGGATGATTATTGAATAAATTAACTAAAGTAAAGGCAATTGATAGGATAATTAAATCTGATTTTAGTGACTTTGTTGCAAGTTATTTGCTAGGCAGTCTACGAAACGAGATGACGTGGAATGAATCCTCTAACGTTATACAAGTGCCTGGAATCTGTATAAAAAATATGAACATCTCGAACATAATATAATATTCTTCATCGAGCAAAATTATTCCCTAATAACTAAGAACAGCGGACTCGTAAAATATATTTAGAGAAACCAACAGAATTCTTGAAATTTATATTGTTTCATTCATTGCCTTAACAGAGCGACGGTACTGCGGCCGACATTACGATTCTTTATTACTCAGACGTTTGTCTCCCGTCCCTCAAGCAGAATCGCACCATTCTAATTTATGAAACTGAAGAGACATTTTTCTACCGAGATAAACTCATTTGGGTTATTTGTTCCAGGCTGAGAGGGCTTGTTGAGGCTACCCGCTTTTGTTTTATTGGTTTGCGACGTGTACTGTGAATTGATACATTTTGATTTAGTTGGTGTTGTTGGTCGTAATATTGACAATTTGACGTAGGTAATGCCTTACTACTGAACCAAAATGTGGTTACTTATATTTAGGAACAAAAATGTTTTGTGCTTCGTTCGGATAAACACAATATGAAGTAATAAATAAACATAACGTAAGACTGCTGGGTTACCAGTATGAGCAGATCGGCACAATTAGGGACGTAATACTATTTCAGAGGAAACTGTTTCCTGGTTATAACTTTGCAGTTGTATTTCAATCGTTAAGATTAAACATTTAATAATTGAACCTTTCCCAAATTTTCTCTTCCTCTTTATTAAATTTCTTTAGGTTATTAACCCCCTAACACTCTCCAAATACTGACAATAGTATGAGATGACCATAGCGATGTGAAGTAAAAAGGAATCTAAGGTTGAACAAATACATGGAGCTGATAAAATGTTGTACTTGTATTTCAGGGCGACTGGATAGCGGTGTGCGCGTGTCGTATAGCCATGGGCCTCACCCAGGGTCTGTTGTACCCCAGTCTGCACGGCCTGCTCGGACACTGGGCGCCGGTGGCTGAGCGCAGTCGGCTAGGAACATTCGTCTATGCTGGTAAGATTCTATAAAAACCCTATCTCTTATTATCAAAATATTTCTTTAAATCTTCTTTTTTATTGTAACTAGTAAAGTTGTTAGGAATGATTTTGTAGCATCCCTTTTGTGTAAATGCATGCAAATTCTTTAGTGCAATGGAACCACATATGTTGCCAGCGCCATCTATGATCAGTCACGAAAAACCTTCGGAATCTAAAGAGTTATTGAAATTTTAAATTTACTAAGGGCGTTGTGACCTTACCTTAGCAAGTATCTTAGGCATAATTTTTTACTGGTTTAATGTTAAAATATTATAAAATAAAATCAAGCTTTTATTATGCACGAAAAATTTAAAAAATAAACTAAGAAAACATTCATAAAATTCGTAGTTTTTTTAAACTTTACAAGTAACAATTTACAAAAGTGATCGGTTTATCAGTAGAAGTATGATACATAAACATATATTATCTATAACTAGTATATTAATATTCTTAAGTGATCTAAAAGCTCGTCGCGGCCGAGGTCTTTGTATTAACGAAATTGCGCGACAAGCTTTTAAATCATTTAAGAATATTAGTATACTAGTTATAGATAATATATGTTTATGTATCATACTTCTACTGATAAACCGATCACTTTTGTAAATTGTTACTTGTAAAGTTTAAAAAAACTACGAATTTTATGAATGTTTTCTTAGTTTATTTTTTAAATTTTTCGTGCATAATAAAAGCTTGATTTTAAAATATGTTTTTCACCGTTAATTTATTTTCGACTTTTTAGTTGGAAACTAGTGTTCCTATGGGCACCTTCCAACTTCTCATGACACCAGATCAACGATACCTTGTTATTATGTTGTCACTGAAAATACAAAGGCATACCAAATTTTAGCTTAATTGGTCCACAGGAATCGGAGTTCCTATGGGCTTCTTCCAACTCTTTGTCAGATCAGCTCTATGATACCTTGTTACTATATTGTCACCGAAATTACATAGGTATACCAAATTTCAGCTCAATCGGTCCAAAGGAATCGGAGTTCCTGTGGGCTTCTTCCAACTCCTCAATAGATTAGCTCTATGATACCATTTTTTGTATTGTTACCGAAATTATGAAGAGATACAAAATTTCAGCTCAATTGGACCATAGGAATCGGAGTTCTTATGGGCATCCTCCAACTCCTCATCAGATCAGCTCCATGATACCATATTCTTGTATTGTTACCGAAGTTACGAAGAGATACAAAATTTCAGCTCAATTCGATCATAAGAATCGGAGTTCCTATGGCCATCCTCCAACTCCTCATCAGATCAGCTCCATAATATCATATTTTTGTATTGTTACCGAAGCTACGAAGACATACCAAATTTCAGCTCAATTGGACCACAGAAATCGAAGTTCCTATTGGCATCTTCCAACTCTTCGTCAGATCAGCACCATGATACCATATTTGTGTATTGTTGTCGAAGTTACAAAGACATACCAAATTTCAGCTCAATCGGTCCACAAGAACCGATGTTTCTATGGTCATCTTCGAACCTCATCATCAGACCAGCTCCATGGTACCATATTATTGTATTGTCATCCAAGTTACGTCGGTATACCAAGTTTTAGTACAATCGGTCTATTGGAAGTGGTTCAAATCTTCATTGCAAGATTTGTAAACATACAAACATACATACATACATACAAAAGTGAAGTTAAATAAAAGCTTGTAAATATAACTAGATTAGAATTCCTCAAAAAGCTTTAAAGTATGCAATATTTAAAGGTTTTATTGTGCCTATTTATAGTTTATACAATATCATTCTAGATAACAAAACGCACACTATTTTACTACCGTTTTAAGCTTTGTGTTACCAACAACAAATACACAATTATTCGTAACACTGATTCGTATGATTATAAATTTGAATCTAAATGCGATGCAAAGGTGTCTGCAACTGTGGCTTGTTTAATATAAGTTAGACTCGAGTTTAATGGCCGCTATACACGGTACGATTTATCTGTACGATCCGTTGCGTCTAACCGATCGAATCGACGAATCGATGGTGTATGTCAAGATCGTTAACGATTTTCGGGCGAAATTTGTGATGCGATCAATCGTATCGATTTTCATCAGATGGATCGTACCGTGTATGGCGCCCATAACATTGCTTCACCTCGCTCGTATTTCGCAGCTCGCACAGTTAAGCACTGAGCGACGTATTAATATTACAAGACCTCGTTAGAGACTATTAATCATATCATTAATTAGTACTTGTACTCTCCTGAGCCTCTTTGGTTTAGGTCAAAGGTCAAATGTAGTATCTGCGCGTTTTCAAGTGGTTTCATTTTGCTTAGGCGGTGAATAGAGATAGAATATCGTAATAATTAATATGAAGGTTTGTTATTCTGATTCAATATTGCAAAGACTTAAAAGTTTTGGATATTCAGCACTTACATATGATAGTTGGGTAAGATTATCAGAAAAAAAGATTAAAAACAAACTTTATGATGTATTTTTCTAAACAAGCATATCGTATCTTCCCTTCGTCTTTTTTTATATACGAGCAGTTCAAATATTGAATCTAAGGACCAAATTTTAGATCAAATAACGTGCTTATAGGTTTTATAGCAGTGATGGCCTCGAGGTTTAGGCACGCGGTCGAGAATCTCGGCGGTCGCGGGTTCGAACCCCAGGCACACACCTCTGACTTTTCGAAGTTATGTGTGTATTCATATTGAATTACCACTTGCTTTAACGGTGAAGGAAAACATCGTGATAAAACCTGCACACCTAAAAAGTTCTTAGGAATTTCTTAGGTGTGTAGTCCGCCAACCCGCACTAGGCCAGCGTGGTGGACTATGGCCTAAAACCCTCTCAATGGTAGAGGAGACCCGTGCTCAGCAGTGGGCATATGTGGGTTGATGAAGAAGAAGAAGAGGTCATATCATTCATTTCATTTTACAAAAGATTTGAGGACGTCAACAAAATTTCAATTAAATAAAATTATCAGTATCAGTATTCAGTAAACGAGCTTTTATTTCCTTTTCTCATTTCCACAAGTCTATTCTTATTGCTTTAACATATTAAGTTGTATTTAAAATAATGTACATAAATTTAGCTGATAACTAGGTTTTCCTAACGGCGCTTTTAAATGAAACTGAATTTAACATAGTACACAAATATTTCACGAAGGAAATTTATTCAAGCACATTAGTAATTCAAATAAATAAATCTATGTCACTGTAATAGGCAAATAATTCAGAGCGATAAAACGGGACACAAAAAATAGACATATTTGTGTAACAAGTAACGCAATATTTTTTAGTGCATGCAAATTTAACTCTTGTTAACTCTCCAGTACTAGTGAAAACGCGTGTAGTTTATAGATACAATTAAATTTAACGCTACTACTTTGTTAACAATAAAATAACAATAAGTTCTCGACGTAAATTTTAAATACATTATATTAGCATCCTAAATTCCTTCTTTGTAAGGGTTTGTCAATTTAAAAAATGTATGTACGAAAGATCAGTTGGTATTTTTGGTACTAGTAAAACTAAATCGAATGAAATATTACTAAACAAATAACGATCCGACGTGGAGGACGTATATGCGTTGATGATGATGTTACAACTACATATATAACTCTACTACATACTCTAAACTACATATATGTAGTTATACTACATATATGTATGTAATATATACAGGGTGTATTTAGACCGTGATCGAAAACTGAGGCAGGTAATAGCGATTGTGAATACAAACCCCCTGGCATTAAAGAAAATCCCGACAAAAAATAAAATTTTTGAGGTTTTCCATACAAACCGCATACTTTTAACACCGATGGTTGTATGGAAACCGTCAATATTTTTATTTTTTGTCGGGATTTTTAATATCGCCACTGGGTTTGTGATTACTCTCGCTATTACCTGCCTCAGTTTTCGATCACGGTCTGAATACACCCTGTATATATACATATATGTAACATAGAACTTCGTAATAGTGAGCCAACGATTTTGACGTTGCAATTTTTTTAATATTTTTCGGCCAAAATCCAAGCAAGCTCCGTCTTGAAATAATTCAGGAGACGTGTTCGTTTGAATAACTCAATTGGAAAGCCATAAGCGGCTCGCGGTCGGCGGTCGAGGCGGCGCCCACAAGTCCCCAACTTGAACGAATGAAGCCAATTGTCTCGGCAAAGTGTCTGGATTGCTCTCCCACTCCCTAATAGGCCATAATTGTATCGGCCGAAACTTGGTACTTAGGCACGGAGAGAATTAAACCGCGGCCGATGTATTCTTTCGACATGTATTGTGTCGGTTATTATAAGAAACTATTTTGGTATAGGAGGAATTTGGTTTTATCGTAGAATATTTGATAGTTAAAATCTAGGCATGGTGGACTGCAGGTGTAACGTGCCCCAAGAATAATTTTCGTACATCTACTGTAGGAGTAAGTCGGCATATGAAATTTTATCATGTCACTATGATCACTCTTAATTAAAAGAAATATTTTTTATTAAATTAAAAAGAAATGTTATTCAAGTAAATAAAGGCAATAAGTTAATGTAATAATAATAAATAAATAAAACTGAATAGCGCCAATTGTTTAAACAAAAGTACTTTCACATTTCGAAAATTTCATTTTGCAAGACAAATACGAAGCTTCTTAAATACATACAGCTCCTCGCTGTTTCATATCATATTATATGTATACAGCACTCAATTGACATTGCAAATAAATTGGATGGTTAATACGAGATGAGAGCAAGCAGTTTTACGATCACTGGATTCTCCTGTAACCGAGTTCTTGTATGCAAGAATGCACTCTATTCCATACGAGAACTTGAGATAACTTCCTTCAGTACACCTCAAAGGAGTATTTATAAGGAAAGGCTACCAAGCTCCACGGCAAATAGGTTCTTAATAGGAAAGCTAACGTCAAAGGGATTGTAAGAGGTCCAATCTTCAAACCCTGGGTGGATATAATTGGTACGGTTAGGCTTAAAAATAAACTCTGTGGTCAGAAAACCTATTTTAAATAATAAATTACAAAGAGATAGTCGATATATTTTCTTTAATCGATACTTTTGGTTTTTGATGATTTACCGATACTATAAAATTATAGTAGACTGATACATGTATGACTGGTATATGTACGCTATTTAACTAAGTACACGAGTGACTAATAAGTTTAACCGTAAAACGCGTTATTGATATAAGAAAATATTGGTATAAGTTGATAAGTTTTTGTCGCAGAAATGAAAAGGTTTTTAAATCCATCTTTCCGCAAGAAGTGCACGGAAAACGTTTTAGTACAAAATTCTTTGATCTTACTTTCAAACTCTTAACGTGACTTCAGGGAAACTTAAATGAATTCTTGAATTTCAACTCTTTCGCCATTCTAAATGGATGTTTTTTCATGTAAAAGTTTTAAGCACCGTCACATTGTTTCCGGAGCATACACACAAAACTAAAAGCATCCATGAATTTTCGGATGCAATACCCGATCCTAAATGCGCGTATCAATTATAGTACCAAAACCTGAAATTCTAAATGAACCATGGTGGAATACACCTCTATCTAACCCATAAAAAAAATTATCAATTTAAATAATTATCTTCCCGATGCGTCTTGAGAGGGTATAGGCCATAGTCCACCACGCTGAACTAGTGCGGGTTGGCGGACTACACACCTAAGAAATTCCTAACAACTCTTAGGTGTGCAGGTTTTATCACGATGTTTTCCTTCACCGTTAAACCCTCTCAATGGTAGAGGAGACCCGTGCTCAGCAGTGGGCGTATATGGGTTGATGAAGATGAGTCTTACTGAACATGAACCACCTACTTATATTCCTCATCATTAGCCCATATACGAGTTCGTCCCTCTGCTGGACACTGGCCTCTTCTACCATTGAGAGCGTATATACTTACGTATATTACTTAGAGGATCTTGCCTCTCTTAGTCTAGGTTCCTCACTAAACCCTCATCTCTCTCATCAGGTGCTCAACTAGGAACAATAATAGAGCTGATGACTTCTGGGATGCTGTCTGCAAGTTCTTGGGGTTGGCCCTCCGTGTTCTACGTGGCCGGCATCACGTGCCTGGTGTGGTCTGCCATATGGCTGGTGGTCGGCGCGTCCACTCCTGGCACCAGCAGGTGGATCTCCAAGGAAGAACGCAAGTACATCGAAACTAACGCTGGGTCGGATGATATTGGACATACTGTGAGTATGAAAATTGTGCATATTTTGATTGGAACATGTTTTGTTAGTTTTCGATCCGGTCAAAACTATGTAACTAAATATATAACTATATAACTATTTCATAACAGCAAATATGCAGGCTGCTGTCGTGATGTAGCTGAATAAAATAGAATAAGGGTTTACCCTTACCCTCTACAAATGAGAGTAGAGGAAGTCCGTTCCCAATAGAGCGATATAAATAGACCGATAAGATACATATACCAAGTAATTGAAAACTTAATAAACTGTTAGACACTTACAAAATTTTATCAATTCCAAAGTTTCGAAGAATGTACTTGATTTACTTCAGCATAACCACCAATTAGTCATTTGCAAAATTTTATTAATACCACAGTTTCAAAGAATGTAATTAATGTATCTTTGCAGAAAATGCCAACACCGTGGGGCAGTATTCTCACTTCCCTGCCGTTCTACGCGATCCTGCTGGCGCACTGCGGACAGAACCTCGGGTTCTGGATGTTGCTCACCGAACTACCCTCGTACATGAAGAACGTGCTGCACGTCGATATTAAAGAGGTAATTGAAAATATCTACCGTATTTTATACATATGAAACTTTCGAGTGCTGGACAAAGTAAAATAGTATCAAAAGCTAACAGTCATTTACATCTGAATTGTTTTGAAGTAGTTTAAAGAGAATAAAAAACAGCAATAAAAATGACGTCACTATTAATTCATTTCAACTTAAAAGTCTGATGAGAAATTCATATTTCAAATAATTTTGGTTGTTTTAAAATTGTTCATTAAGTTTGCCAATAGAACTTTATCACATAGTGTCGCATATTATTGCACAAAAATTCGCAAGGGGCCTTAAATAAAACGGAAAATAGTAAATGCCATCTTGCAAGTTTCATCTCGTGATTAAACATGTTCTTTAACGTGGCCAGTGTTGCAAGCTAACTTGTGATTAAATATTTCATCAAGCGCCGTCTTTCAGCTCAAAGCCTTGAGGCCTACGTAAGATGACTTACGTGCACGGGCCTTCGTAGAATTTAATTTCAAATCTGCTGGGTAACATTTTGGGTTCCTTAAAAATTCACGAGCGAAATATTCCAAATTTTGTTTTTGAGTTTTAAAATTGTTTAATATCTAAGTTTATTTATTACATTTTTTATTTTTTTTTCCATTAGAGCATGTATTTGAACCACCTACTATGTGTTACACAGCATAAAAAGGAACTGAGTAGATTCTCCGTATGTTGCTTATAGATGTCAAAGTTATAAGAATGAGTATACCATTGCTAGTACGCTATAAACATTAGCACGTAATTGTGGTTAGTTTAAAGAGCGGCGCAATTCTAAAATTTAGCGAATCCGAATTTTAATTCTCACGTGTTAGGGGGGAGTCAGTTTTCATTATCAGATACAATTCCATGTCCTGAGATGCTCTAAGCCAGGAATTAATCATAGGAAAATCACCTACGTCACTAAAATCGAAGAGGCTAAATTTTCCAACTAATTTAGCAATACTTATTGGTTACAGAACGGCAAGTTATCAGCACTGCCATACGTAGCCATGTACATCCTCAGCTTCGTGTTCAGTTGGACAGCAGACTTCTTGGTGAACAGAAACATCGTGCAGCTTGTCACTTCTAGGAAGATATTCAACACCATCGGTACGAGCATTTATTCAATTAATTACTTACATCACCATAATCATCAGCCTTTCTTCTATGGCACGCCACTGGGCTCGATCTTCGGCCCTCTTCATCCAACCGCTGCCGCTACCTTCAGAACATCGTAATACATGCATATATAACCTCACGCCTGTATTCCCTAGACTAGGTTGAGATGTATTTCAACACCTACATTTCGCCAATTATGTATCAGTCCAAAGTAAAAGGGGGCAAGCCTATTGTTGTTTTCGAACATATTTCCTGACTCCGTGCTGCTACTGAAAACTTACTAATGGATAATCCCACCAACACTTTGGCTGACTCGGGATTAAAACCCAGGACCTCTTGTACGGCACATATTTATACCGCAAGACTAAAAAGCAGTCGATTTATCACTTCGGTACTGAAATTCACGCTAAGTTACCACTATCGCGCTATATGTCAGTGCGAAACGAAACATGTTGATAGACCAATGTGTGACCAGTGAAATTGAAAATTTATGATTTATTATGCTAAAAGTAATATAAGGTACATAAATTGTAAATATTATTCAGAGCTTACAGACAAAAGGTAACATAAGACGGCTCTGAATAAATGATTGTTCATTACAAAGGTAATCTTTCGCAGAAGCTGTCCATATTTCAAAGGCCTTACTTATTATAATGATACCTTTTAATAAAATATGGATATATTTAAATAACTTATGACGTAGTTTTAAATATGCCTGGTACGACAACGATGACATTAACAATATTTACACTTAAAACTTAATTTTAAATTTGTTCTTAGTACTTAATAAATTAATGCGAAAATGACTAACATACACCCCTTTGTTTGTTTACAATTAATTTCAGTTTCATAGATATTATGATATTGGCCGAATAGACTATGAAATATGCTAAGAAAAATAAAAAAGACTTCCACGAAGTACTTAAAAAACAAATGACGTAACGTTGAGGTACAAATGCACCTCCATCTTCCTATTCAAAGATGCAATTATAATATTAGTATAATGACATCGTATTTTTGTGTCTGCAGCTCACTGGGGCCCAGCGGCAGCACTTTTGGGTCTATCGTACCTTCCTGCAGGAAACTTGAGCCTCGCGGTCATCATCCTCACCTTCACAGTGGGACTCAACGGCGCTCACTACGTAGGCTTTATGGTAAGTGTTGTTATTGTCAATAATATTAGAACTAAAGTCATTTACATCATGAAGTCGTCCAGATTCTGTACATCAGTGTCGACAGTGGTACCGACATTAATGAAAGCAAGCTGTTACTCTTAGCGTGTCTCTATGGGATCCTAAGTTTTTCTCCAGGCAATGATATCGATCAAAAATAAAAAAAGAAGTTGGGATCGTACATTTCACCGGCTTACATTTTGCTAGATATAATCAGACTTGTTTTAAAAGGTAGTAGTAATTCCATAAATATACCCAACAAACCTTAAACTAAAACTTAAAATAAAATGTAAAAGAAATCCACTTAAATCAAAAGGCTACAGATTCAACTTTCAAAAACATACAGGATCATTACAGTTTTTACAAAAATGTCTATAAATTTCCCGATATTGCCCCAGACGAAGTTGCACGGGATCGTTAAACCGAGTGCTCTAAGCGCTTCATCCAGCGTGGGCAATTAAATAGCCAAGCCGTATGAATTACGGCTCTCCTTTCTCTCAGTTTAGAACTTAAAAATAATTGGAAATGTCAAATACATACAGGTGTTATTAACTACGTAGTTCTTTAAGTTGTGTAATAAAACGTGGCTCATTTTTCTTTTTTAATTTCTATAATGTTATCAAAGTGTTACAGTAAATTAAGTCTGTCGTAGAAATAGCACGAAATTCTAATGTAACGAAAGAATACTAAAAATTACAATATGAAAACACTAATAAATGCCATGTCGGTAAAAAATGCAAAATATGTAAGTAAGAACACCTTCATTAAAGTTCTATCAAGACTAAAGGCCAATCACAAAGCCACAAATAGAATACAGATAAGCCAGTTTAATAAATACTAAAATGCAGCTTATGTATTGTCTATATAATTTTCTCTTCTCTCTCTTCCAGCTTTCCCACATTGACCTTTCACCGAACCACGCCAGTACGCTGATGGGTATCACTAACGGAGTCAGCGCCATATTTTCCATCATGGCTCCTTTGAGCGTCTCCATTGTCGTCCAGGACCAGGTAAATATCAACTTTCGTCGAGAAAATACCAAAATATCAGTTAAATATTTATATTCTGCCGTCTCTTTAGATGGTAGAATTGTGATACCTAAACTTTTAACAATTATGGGTACAGCAATGGATTCATTGCTATCGCTAAATAACCTAAATTGAAGATAATTTTCAATGGCGAGTTATATAAAAGAAGAAATGGCCGCTACTAAATATTACCAATCAGTAAAAAGGATCCGATTAATTATAATTTATGACCTCGGAGAATTTTGTGATTTTACTAGAATTATATATCTCTTGCATTTAAAATACATTGACTTGAACGGATATTGTAATGCAAATCGCACATGTTATTTCAGGGTGAAGCATCGGAGTGGCGTAAAGTGTTCTTTATCTCGATAGCGTTCTACTTCCTGAGCAACCTGTTCTACTTGCTGTTCATTTCTGGCGACGTTCAGGAATGGAACGAACCGAAACCAACTCCTATTGGTAAGCATGATTTACAAAACATCTATGCAATGTTTTTTTTATAGTTGTATGCCCCTACTGAGTCTTTATAAGTTGAAGATTTATTGACCAGGCCTTTGATAGGAATATCCTCAGATAGTTTCTTGATGTACGATGCATCGAAACACTAAACAAACTTTCGTAATAACTTCAAAATGTTTGGAAAATCTCGCACCGTAAAATTCAAGGGAAGCGAAGTTCCCAACCATCAGATAAATTTATCAACTTTTAAGTTATTGGAATCTCTTTTGCAATCCAAACTTCATTATTTGTTTAGCCGACATAAATGCAATTATTAGGAAGAAAGCAAGCGGTAGAAAGTAATTTTAATATTACACCTGACATAAAGAATTTTTGATATACTTACTAAAATTTAGCCTGTTTATTCAAAGTAGTCGTAAAAAGAATCTGAAGTTTATTCACCACTTCGTATTTTTACACCGCATAAAATTATCTAATTCAGGCTCGCAAAATTTTCTGCAGAATATATCCTTGGGTTTTGAATTATCCGTCTGATAAGCTTTTGTAGACATTTTACGTTGTCCATCAGCCCTGAGCACAATAATTTGACTTCGCCGTAAAGGTTTAGCTTGTTGACATAAAGTTCCCTTCGTAAACAACTCGTAAAACGGGAACACTTTACATTTTATATACGGTTTTGCTTGCCTTGTATTTCTTTCACGCTGTTCGGGTTTTGCTTTTACCTTTGCTATCAAACTTTGTTCATACTGTACAAGACTTATTAAGTTGATATCCTTGTACTACTGAAGATTTGAAAAAAAAAACTTAAGTTGGCTTATTATGAATAATAACGTCATTTAGTAAATTTTAGCGTATTCACAATAAATTATCGCTTGCTTTAATGGTGAAGGAAAACGTGATGAAACCGGCACACCTTAAAGTCCTTAGGAATTTCTTAAATGTGTAGTCCACCAACCCGAACTAGCCTTGGTGGATTAAGATCTTAACCTTCTTAGTGGTAGAGTCAACTCGTGTCCAGCATTGGGATGTATGTGGGCTGATGATGATAGTAACTTACAATTTATTCACTTTCAGAAGAAGGAGTGAAGCCCAAAAAGGGAGAAGAGAGCAACGCTACTAGAAGGAGAAGTATAGCAGAACACAAGTTTTGATGAATTATCAGAACACGTATGTTGTAAGCTAGTCATAATTGTACAATATTGTGCGCAACAAGTGATGAAGTACTAGAATTAAGTTCTTCAACATAACCAAGTCAGTAGAAAAGTACCAAAGCGAAATTACGAAAAGAATTCGATTTGATTCATGAATTTAGCCAATAATGTTTCGAAGTACTAAAAATGTTTTGACCAAAATCAAGCAACAATAGTTATGGATGGTTCATTTCCAACTGTGACAATTTTTCTAAGAGAATAAGTATATGAAACTAATTTTCAACGGCTTTCAGTATGAAGGTTAGTAAAATGAGTTTTAAATTTTCATTGGGTTTCTCACATTCACACAAAACCATGACCGTGTGTCTATTTAAAGTGCCAAATACTTTGATCGTAAAGTCCGCCTTTTCAAATATTATGCATATATCCATGCTAGCTCAAGTTATTTTGAATCAGATGCTGGTAAAACTGATACTTTTGAAGTGAGCAATCATTCCCTGCCATTATTTTTTGTTGCCCGTTTACAGAGTAAGCCAAAGACATAATTATTTTTTTTGAGCAGATTGTGATCCATTGTGCCTTAAAATATTGTAATATTTATTTGGACAGTAATGTAAATAATATTTATTGCGATGTCACGTCGACGATGTAAATAAAAATGTATATAATTGTACCTGTGTTTATATTTACCCTGACTACAGTCTTAACGCAAACATCTTTTATTAGAATTTCTTTAAATGTTGTTATTTTTTCGATGATTTGGTTCTTAGTTTGCTAAGTAGTATATTTGTGGAAAAATACGCTTTAGTAACATAAGTACGGCTACACATTTTATTATAACCACGATAGGTTTATGTTTTTTTAAGAGTAACATACAATGTGAATCATTTCAATCAACCGTAATATTAGTCATTGATAAATTTTTAAATATACATAAATACACCCAACAGTGCCACAGATAGCTTTAACCCGCCTCTAAAATTAAATTTTTTATCGTGTGTATCAGCAACTATAAGAGACTTTTACATAGGTAAATTTTACTTTATACAAACATTTGTCTCGGTGCAAGGATTGAACCCGCGCTCTGTCCTTTCACAAGAGCGCCTCACAGTCCGTTGCGCCTCAGAGCTGTCAATTAGCGATAAACTGACAGTTGTTGAGCTAATTCATACGTTAATTAGAATGCTTCCGAATCAATAATTATAATCTAATGAACTCAACAATTTGGATCAGGGCAAATTCACATCGCATCAAAGCGAGCGCTGATCGTTGGAGGTGAGACGCGTCAAAACTTGTGTCAACCACTCGACATCCATATACAAAGATACACAGCCTCACGCCTGTATTTCCCGAAGCGTTAAATAAACGTACGTTTTTGCACGCAAATTTCGCCACGTAGGCATCAGTCCCACATTATAGGGCCGAGCCTATTGCCGCTTTTCGGTTTCTATTCCTGACTCTGTGCTGCTACTGAAAATTAACTTAACCCTTTACATTTAACTTACCCATTAACACTTTACACGACCCGGGAATCGAATCCATGGCCTCTAGATCGCACTTGTGTCACGAGACCACGAGGCAGCACTCGATATCCACAAATCGCCAATTACCCGTAATTCGCACTCGAACATAACTTGTCGTAACTAACGTAATAATCCCGCGATGTTGATTGAATGCTCATTACTCATGTAAACTTGATAAATTAGACATTCTGTGGGCAATTAGAGACTAATTCCAACACGCCATGTGCGCTACTGGCATATCAATTATTTTATAATATTACATAAGTATCCTAGTGCTGAACATAGGAATTAGTTCGTGATAAGAACCCTTGGATTCCTTGGGTTTTATATTTTTCTTTACGGTTGAGAACATTATAATTTTTAACTAAGAACAAACAAATAACGTCATAGGCTCGCCTCCTATTGTGTGAAACTGACATACTTGGCGAAATGTGGGTACAGAAATGCACCTCGGCCTACTTTTTCGGGAAATTTAGGATTGTGGTTATGTATTATCAAAACACATCGAAAGAAGATTTGAAATCCGCGAACTAAAAAACATTATCTTGGAAAACGGGGCGCCTAATTTACCTATAAATAACACTCACGCATGTATATCTGAAGCGATGAGCAAAGTTTATACATTTCACAATTATTTCATACGATAGTACTGTACCTTACCAGAAATCATCATTGTGTTTCCTGTCTCGCTTTTTGACATAGAGCCTCTTTTTATTACTTCCGTAGTAAAACAAAATATGAAACAAAGTGATGTAAACAGAATTATTAATAATATTATGTTAGATTCTAAATGAAATTCATGTTTGAAATATCACAAATGTATTTGCACCGACACACGACAGCGCAGGTTATAATAGGATTATTCGCCGCTATTGTGATCACAACACAACAAACAAACAGTTTGTTTTTGACAAGTTTTATTTTAGAACTAGCTTTGTTCGAATCTATTTAGTTGCACAGCAAAAGAATTGTAGGCAATATGATTAAAAATTGATGTCAGCAACGGCTTTTGCCTTTTGCAATACCGTATACATTTCTTTTTCATTGCGTAATTTCTTATGCGTGTAGTCCGCCAACCCGCACTATGACAGCTCGGTGGACTAAGGCCTACACCTTCTTAGTTGTAGAGATGGGCTGTGCTCAGCAGTGAGATGTATATGAGCTGATGATAATGATGATGAATTCTGATATAACACAAAGCGAAACTATTACCACTTTTGCTTACCCATAACAGAATCAAGACCCCTTATCGCTTGCATAAATGCTGTGAATTTCATACAATAAAGAAGGAATAGATAGCTAGTTTAACATAATTTGAAATATTTTATATTAAATCCCCCTTTTTAAAAAATAATAACCTATCCTTATATGTTTGACTATCACATAAACTAACTCACAAACGTACTCCAATCAGTTGAGTGTGTCCGATCGATTTACGTGATGGATGAGACGGGCTGACACACGTGATCGATTCTATACTTTAAAACAATACCTTAAGAATACTTATATAAGCGCTTTATATTCTTTAGATCCATGACCTAAAAATTAACGGTGAAAAACACATTTTAAAATCAAGCTTTTATTATGCACGAAAAATTAAAAAAATAAACTAAGAAAACATTTATAAAATTCGTATTTTTTTAAACTTTACAAGTAACAATTTACAAAAGTGTTCGGTTTATCAGTAGAAGTATGATACATAAACATATATTATCTATAACTAGTATATTAATATTCTTAAGTGATCTAAAAGCTCGTCGCGGCCGAGGTCTTTGCATTAACGAAATTGCGCGACAAGCTTTTAAATCACTTAAGAATATTAATATACTAGTTATAGATAATATATGTTTATGTATCATACTTCTACTGATAAACCGAACACTTTTGTAAATTGTTACTTGTAAAGTTTAAAAAAATACGAATTTTATAAATGTTTTCTTAGTTTATTTTTTTAATTTTTCGTGCATAATAAAAGCTTGATTTTAAAATGTGTTTTTCACCGTTAATTTATTTTTAACTTTTTAGTTGGAAATATTTCTAAGTCTATCCATTTCGTAGTCATACCGAAATTCAACTCAATCGGTCCATGAAAACTAGTGTTCCTATGGGCACCTTCCAACTTCTCATGACACCAGATCAACGATACCTTGTTATTATGTTGTCACTAAAAATACAAAGGCATACCAAATTTTAGCTTACATGGTCCACAGGAATCGGAGTTCCTATGGGCTTCTTCCAACTCCTCATCAGATCAGCTTCATGATACCATATTTTTGTATTATTACCGAAGTTACGAAGACACACCAAATTTCAGTTCAATTGGACCACAAGAATCGGAGTTCCTATGGGCATCTTCCAACTCTTCGTCAGATCAGCTCTATGATACCTTGTTATTATATTGTCACCGAAATTACATAGGTATACCAAATTTCAGCTCAATCGGTCCAAAGGAATCGGAGTTCCTGTGGGCTTCTTCCAACTCCTCAATAGATCAGCTCCATAATATCATATTTTTGTATTGTTACCGAAGCTACGAAGACATACCAAATTTCAGCTCAATTGGACCACAGAAATCGAAGTTCCTATGGGCATCTTCCAACTCTTCGTTAGATCAGCACCATGATACCATATTTGTGTATTGTTGTCGAAGTTACAAAGACATACCAAATTTCAGCTCAATCGGTCCACAAGAACCGATGTTTCTATGGTCATCTTCCAACCCCATCATCAGACCAGCTCCATGGTACCATATTATTGTATTGTCATCCAAGTTACGTAGGTATACCAAGTTTCAGCACAATCGGTCTATTGGAAGTGGTTCAAATCTTCATTGCAAGATTTGTAAACATACAAACATACATACAAAAGTGAAGTTAAATAAAAGCTTGTAAAAATAATAAATATTCTCTGAACACATACAAAAAAAAACATTCTAGTATTTAAGTTACTTAGAAATTAACTACCTGTAAACCTAGTACCAAAGAGCTAATACGACAATTAGCATGCACGTCCCACTACTGGGCAGGGGTCTACTTTACTTTCCATTGAGAGGGTTTAGGGCTTAGTTCACCACGCTGGTCTAGTGCGATGTTGGCGGACTACACTCCTAAGGAATTCGTAAAAACATTTTTTATACCTAATCACGATGTTTTTTTCACACTTAATAATGTACCAAGTATCAATTATATTTCTTCGATTTCAAGTATCAAAACTACGTTAAACTTATCAACGTACGTCCGATAATTCTCAAACAAAGTTCAAGGTGAAGGACATGGGTATTGCCGAAGGACGCATTAATTCTACCAAATGACCCTTCGAGAAGTTTCTAAACTACAATTTAATAGGAGCGAAGTTTTGAATTGTAACAAATTGATCGCTATTACGTGGTATTGTGAATTCAAGTCTGAGAACAAAGAAACTTACGTAACCTAATAATAATAGCTTTGTAGACGTTGCATTGAATTGCTAAATTCTTGGTCAGGCGCGTTATATGATGAAAGATGATTATGATTTTAGTTGCCCTGGGTTCATATTCAAGGAACATGAAGGAAGGAATTTACGATAAGTATATTGTAACTATTTTAAAAGTTGCACTGATACCTGATACTGATACTGATACTGATGTGAGGAGTTTCTCGCTCTTAGTTAGTATTCTATTTTATGAAAAAGATCATATATTTTACCGACTGTGAATGAAATTTTGAAAATTATGTAAAATTTGTAAATTTTAGCGAAATATACTGAAAGCTCTATTTGAACTACTAGCATTACACTTGCCAAAATATATAGTCACTACAATACCTTAATTTATTTTTTACTCATTTTTCCACAAAACTAATCAAAATCCTTTCAAACCAACAAAGAACGCATTATCGCATCCCAAATATAAAACCTGTAAATAAAGAAATGTATCTAGCAGTTATATGTTCAAACGTCTTTATAAAACCTTAGTAGACAACCTCAACATATCAAAAAGGATAATTCAAGTTTTAAGCTGGACCGTAGTTCCCAAAGGCGGGTCGCAGCTGTCTTTACCATAATGTACTCAGCATATGCCTTCGTATATATTAATAGCAGAAGTCACAGAGTGCCAGTGTGGGACTATAAAGCCTTCAAAATGTCTTTTGAATGCAAAAACCGCGAGAATGCTACCAGTTTCTTTATGCTTTTATTAAACCGTTTGAGCATATTGTCTTGAGTCGGAAAGCGTTGGTTTATAACTGTGAAATATCGCTTTGCATTGTTGTTGATTCACTTTGAATAAAATTTTAAATGTTTTTTATAATTTTCGAGGAAAAATGTAAAATATGCGTTTTAGACGACTGCCTCATGGTCTCGTAGCGCAAGACTGATACATAGATATATGGCAAATGTAGGTGTAGAAATACACTTCTGCCTACCCTATCTAAAATATAAACGTTAGATTATGTATGCATTCAGTATGCGCCGTGCGATCTAACTATGTCGATACTATATCTATCACTGTGGGTGTATCAATTGTGTGGTATAACGTTTTCTAATACTATATACCTATTCATTTCTATTTTAAGACTAATGCTATTTGTAGAGAAAAATTATATATTCAAGTCAATAAGGTGAAGACTACAGCCCTCTGCCAAGAAACCTGTTATCTCTTCACCCTTGAATTATTTTATTACATTTACCATCTTAGAAAACAATTCTGAAACAGCGTACAAATTGGCTGCTGAAATTGTATCAATTTTATAGCTGTTTTATGATAATATTCAACAAAGGGCGAATAGTTTATATAGTGGTAGCAGTTCTATAAATAATTCATAAAATTCTTCAACAATAGCTACGGATGAAATAAATGATTTTCAGCTTGTAAACACGTTATAAATATTCTGATGCGGTCTTATACAACATGAGTAGGCGTTATAAATGTTAACTATAGCTACACACCGTGTAGGAAATATTTATGGATACAATATTTTTAATGTCTCTATGTTGTATTCATTACCAACAGTCCATATACGCCCCACTACTAAGCACGCGCCTCCTGTACAAACGAGAGAGCTTAGTCCTCAGTCTAAAGCGCTGGCCTAGTGCGGATCGGTGGATTTTACACCTAAAAATTCCCTTAGAACCTGTAGGTGTGCAGGTTATCCCTCAACCTCTAGACTATCCCTACTTGTTTTAAAAATATTGTAACTCAAAAAAGCAGAAGTATACCTCTGCCTATTCCTTCATATACACGTGAAGTAATATTTCAAATTTTATCATCGAAAAAGCAATTGCCAGTTTTTCATTTCAACTTTGAGTGTTTTCCATTTAGTTTCCATTAATCTTTCTGTATTACTGTCAAACTGTTTCAGTACTTGGGTAACACTAGAGAGGAGTACTCCTAAAGTGCTGTATCCTCTGTGACACAAGAGTCAACACTCGTGAACCCAACTGAAACAGGTTCTGTGATACTCGAAATGAAATTTTATACGTCTGCCATAAAATATATTGGGTTTTTATTGTTTGTTTAGTAAACGCTGCGTAATGGAACAAAAATATAGATACGAATTTCTTGAGTGATAGTATCTCCCGGCTATATCAAGGACTTACAAGGATAATTCAAGGGTATATATGTAGTAGGAATAAAGTGTTAAAATGTCTCCATTTATAGTTGTATAGTTAAAAGTCTACATTAGTTACACAAATTTACACCCATAAAAATAAATAGAAATAAATTTAAACTAATAAAAGTTTAAGACTGCCTCGTGGTATCGCAGCATAAGTATGTGCCGTGCGATCTAGAGATTCTGGGTTTGATTCTTGGGTCGGTCAGTGTTTTTAGGTTTTTCTATTAAAAAATTCTCAGTATCAGTACGGAATCTGGAATTATGGTCGAAAAACAGTAATATGAATGCCCCTTATTACTTGGGACTGATACTTAGCGAAATTTGGGTACAAGAATGCATCTCAGCCTCACCCTCTTCGGGGAATGCAAGCGTGAGGCTATGTACGTAATAGAAATATTATTCAAACTATACAAAACAACTAAAACCTCAAATCCAAGTTAAGTTACAGAAAGCTTCTTTCCCACAAATTCTGAGACTTGATACAAATATTTGTAGACCAAATGTCTCAATGCGGTTGAAACCAGGACGTGTCGTTTCAACCTGGCCTTTAGCCAAATTAACTAAGAAAGTTAGATTTCAAATACAGGGTGTGTAAAGACCGTGGTCGAAAATTAAGGCTAAAAGAATCCTATTAAAAGTATTTAAAAAAATCGTTTTCCTAACAACCACATAGCATAAAAATAATAGAATAGCATAGTAATAGCATTAAATTAGCAACACCTGATACATTTAATAGCTACGGTTTTTAGGAAAACGTCGATTTTTTTATTTTTCTTCGGGTCTTCGTTTTCGATCACGATCTTTATACACCCTGTATAAAAACAAACTAACATATCTTTAAAATCTCTACAGAAAAATCGCCATTCTACCTATACAGGTATTTACTAGGAAATAATTGAAGAAAACAGCCTGAGTGCAGTTTCAGTGGCGTAGAGCAAAATATTTTTTCTACATCAAACGGTCGAAACGCTTCCATCTCGTTTGTATTCGATTTGACGTGCGGTGTACGGAACTCACAAGTTCTAAACATCATTTATTCCTTCAGTTAGGTTTAACTTTTACATTTCGACGTCTTGTCCTACTAACATAAATACGTTTTTAAGATGGTTAATTAAAAAAAACTGAAATATAACCAAAATTAGGCCGCTTTCGTCATCATTCCCAAACAAGAGATCAGTTCAAGGATGTTAAGATTTTGTTCTTTGTATTCGTGGGGGTGAAAACGCCTCAAAGCCAAGATGTGCTTTTTAAAGAACCTTTGGTACTCCGAGATTTTCTCAGTAATCTTTTGTTGTAGATCGAATGTTCAGTGTAGGTACAAATAAATTCAACATTGGTATCAATAGGTCTATCGCAGTGGCGGTACTTCCATAGAAGCCCGAAAGCCCGACTTGCCTTACATAGTTCCGAATAACGAACTTAACGATTGTTAATTAATAAAATAACGCTATAAACGTGAATGTGAGTACTAACCGGTAGGTATTTATTAGTCCTACGTACCAAAAAAAATATGCTGCTACTAAATAAACATTTGGGCTTGCCTTAGTTTGACACCCTAGGCACGCCACTGGTCTATCGATCTTCTAGTTAACAAAATTACAAAATTTTGTGTACTTTTCCGTTAGATCAGACACTGCACAAAAAAACTAAATTATTTTCTATTTAATATTGCAATGACTGAACACGCATCAATTCAAACAGATTTTAAGGTAAATATATTTAATACGAAAAGACTGTAGAGCATAAATCTAGTTACAAATCACATAAATATTTTACGAGACATAAATAGAGTTTGGTAAACTAATAGGTGTAACTCTCAAAGGTAACGTTTTCAAACATTGATATATTTTATTTTAACATCTTGGGGGTCAGTTAGTATGAAAAAGATTAGGCACAGTTAGAAATCCAACAAAAAATGATAGCCTGTTGGTTCAGTATCAGAACAAATATGCGAGTATTCGACAGTTAATATTTTTATCCAGTCTTCGTTACGTGTCTGCAAACTGAAAATAATATACTTCATGCGTAACTATTTCTTAAATATTTTATGACGCACGAAACTGGTAAGTACTATTTAGCAGATATTCACAATTAAAATAAAGAGATTAAGAAAATATAACGAGTATCTGTCTTATATTGTATGTAGCAATATTTTGATACAATTGTGTTTAGATGGTTACATAATACAGGGTGTATTTAGACCGTGATCGAAAACTGAGGCAGGGAGTAGCAAGGGTGATCACAAACCCAGGGGTGATATTAAAAATCCCGACTAAAAATAAAATTTTTGTGGTTTTCCATACAAACTACATACTTTTAACACCGATGGTTGTATGGAAAACGTCAAAATTTTTATTTTTAATCGGGATTTTTAATATTGCCAGGGGGTTTGTAATCACTACCGCTATAACCTGCCTCAGTTTTCGATCACGGTCTAAATACACCTTGTATACAAAATACAAATACTAAAAACGAAATATTTTTGTTTGTCTTTACGGTGACTTTTATACTTACGAAACATTCGTATCTTAGTCTGAGCTCATACAAAAACTTATAACAGACACATAAGTCATGATGCTTTAGGATACAAAGTATTCTATTCCTTTCAACAGTTGAGTGCAGTCATAATTCTAACACAATGCAAGATTTTATAAATCCAAGCAAAACAAAGTAAAATCAAGGAATTTTCTTTGTTTATTGCAACGCTATTTCTTTGCGGTAGCGAGCGCATTTGGGAGCATATTTTCGAAGTTCTTGCAACATGTATGGGGGCGCCACCGCTGTCTGCTTTAAACTTATACCACACACACATGGCAGCGCGCCAGCTATGAGTTTCAAGCGGATTTATTTACTTTGCGGTGTTTTGTCGCTTTACATTGGTGTTATGTTGGAACCACGAACAAGCAGTGTTCTGCCTGTCTCGTTAGTCAGGCGAAAAACGTGGTAGTAGGTTTTCGGTTACATGTAGAAGAGACAGCGAAAAAAACTTTCCCCTTGTAGGGGAACCAAAACTACAATTTATAGAGTGTAATAAAAAGTAATACGCACAACCCGCACTAGGCCAGCGTGGTGGACTATGGCCTAAACCCTCTCAATGCTAGAGGAGACCCGTGCTCAGCAGTGGGCGTATATGGGTTGATGAAGATAGAAGAGAAATACTATTACGTCTAGGATACAGACGCATGGACTAGCAAGCACTGCCTCATAAAAATACCTTACAAACGTACCATACATAGTTCTGAGCCAATAAAGGTTTTATAAACAAAATAATCCTCAACAATGCAATAAAGTACGTTTCTCTATCGTTAAAATCTGTCGTAATGAGGGAAAAATAAATTATCACGCATATTTACTGATTACTTAATGAAACTCAATCTAGTGGAAAAACGCAGCAAAACGTTGCCACACATACCGATCGAACCCTGAACACAGCCTATTAAATACAGCCCACTTAAATCGAGGCTGCACTTACACCACCGAGCCAATCAACAAAGATATTAAAATGCTAAACTACAAATATGTTTTAGTTCGCCTAACGTTGAAAGCGTATACAAAATCATAGATCGCGATCACATGAGACGGGGTAGGATGTAAGCCCCACTAAACATGTCACTCGCTAAGTAGACTGTACGCTGGAATAAATTAAAGTAACCGCATCACCGCAGCTCACTTACGCCGGATAACTCGCTCCTTAATGAAGAGTTATTCGCGCCGGCCATAGTATTAGTTTTGCACCAGCCTTACAAAGGACGTGCTTTAAATAGAATACATCTTGACTGTATATATCATGTATGTATATCTATTTGTAGCTATATACATATTTATGTAATTTATGTCAGCAAGCATGTTATATACTACACACATAAGAATTTCTTTGTAGAACTTTTAGGTCCTTAGTGTTTTGGATTTCTTTCATTGTGGAAGTTCGTGATATTTAATTTAAAAATCACAAATAATATAGAAATTTTATAGATGCAGTCCCGGGATTGCGATTTCTAAACAACAATAGCCTATATTTAATACTGCAACGTTAAAAAAATAATATCTTAAGAACTATTAACAAACTATAAATACCACAATAAAATACATTAAAATTCTAACTGTAAGTAAGTAAGACATAATTTTTCTTCACTGGTCACCCCATAGCGAAATCACAACCGCTGCCGCTCATTACTCGATTAGTGTTCCAAGGCACGGTCACTAGCGAAACACTGCTTTGAATTTTAAACAACGGTTACAGCGGTAACGGAATAACTCTCTTTTAATGGCCCCTTTACACTGAAACACTGAATTTCATAGTCCTCTGGCGTTTCACTTCTCACCTACAGTTTTGATTTAGTATGCATCTCAATGGCAACCAGCAGAAAAATGAAATGAAAAATACGCTATTTCTTGTTTTTAATTCAATTATTTTATGTAGTTATTTAGAGAATGGCATTAACGTAAAATAGTTAACAATACAATTACACATTATGGTTTTAATATGACTCAGATTAGTTAGATCTTAGATCATTTATCATCATTAGATACTATCAAACTCAAATTGACTATCACTTCTATACTAATATTATAAAGACGAATGGATGATGATGTGATTGTTTGTTTGTTTTGAATACGCTTCGAAAGCACTGAACCGATTTGATCGTACATAATAATATTTTTACGATCAGCTACCTCGTTGGTGCGCTGTATAAATCTGTTCCTTACAAAATAGGGCCTCCCCTGGGTCCAATTTTCGACACGGTAACAATAATATTGGGTTGTAGTAATAACCAATTTGGCCGAAATAATAATTTGGACATAGAATCACATCTACGAGTACTAACCCTTCAGGGATGAAGGCGTGTATGAGTAATATAAATTTTTAACAGCACAGCTGTCTTGGGATCTGCTCTCGTCGAGTTCTCTACGCATTATTTTATGAAATAAGCGACGAATGACAGCCGCCCGTCTAGAATACTAATGTGCTCAAGAAAATGTACCACGTATTTTCACTATGAAACATTTTTATATTATCTAGGTCTAAGTGAATAATGCTTTGAATTTAAAATAACTTCGGTATGGTAATTAATTGTTTATTAATCTTATACTCGCACACAAAGTAATAACATCATACCTGGGGATAAGTATAAAACAGTTCCAATAGTATAGTCTGGTAAGCAAAGACTAAGGCAATTAATAACTGTCCAAGTTACGGCGGTTTAATGGCAGCAGACATATACGATATTTTAATTTTAAATTTTTACATATCGATTTTAATGTAATTTTTTAAGACAATACAATCCGATTTTATATTATTTATTTTATATCAGGTTATTTATTTATATTTATATAAGGTGAGCATTGGTACAAAGCGTTTTTCATAATTCAGTGTCCGAGCAAACCAGCGTTGAACCGCTAGTGAAGAAATATAAAATTAAATTAAGACACGCTTCCCTTGAAGCGTCTTCCTCGCAATTTATTCTTCAAAAGTCGGTCAAAGTCCAAAGAGATCGTATTAAAAATGTTTTGTTGTATCAAAACAGTTTGTGTGGCCGTTAAAGGAGGTCTTGTTAAAAAAAGTTTGGATCCCGTCTTCAGTACAAAAGGAGGCTAAATGCGAAACTTGAAATCCCGGCCGCGATCTGCTTGAACTGGCAACTTTCACTAGACTTGGAGCAAGTTTATCAAGTTCGCTTGATATTGTAATTTGTAGGTCAGTACTTATAAATGATGATTATAAAACTGATGAAGATAACTAAGTTTCTTTTCAACCCAAATTACATCTTTATAACAATACTAGCTGTTGCCCGCGACTTCGTCCGCGTAGACTACAGGGTTGAGTTCAGAAAGAAAAGAAGTTATAGTCTATTTTACTCCTTAGAGTCCTATTTATGTCCATACCAAAAAAAAAAAACAAATTGGTCAAATCACGTGAAAGCGTAACACGCCGGCCGGCGCCTTGTACATAATTATTGTGCACTTGATGATTATTTTGAAACTGCGATATCTTCTAAGATACTCCTTGAAATCAAATGATGTAAAGGGGAAATTTCTTTTAAATTTAATATTTATACTAAATAACGCATTTATTTGGATAAGAAATAATATAATCTTTATAAAAATACCTTCACAATCAATGCTTTATTTTATAACAAATTTAGTTAGCATAAAAGAGGTTATAGAGAAGCAACCCTAAAAGTTAGACATATGCTACCGCTGACTTTTTTGTCGACATTATCAAGCTCTACAACTTTTCTCTAGGACTCAACTATATATCTCCCATGAGAAAGGCAGCGTTTGCAAAAAACGGCATCGATCGCCCGTTTTTTCTCCGACTTACTCCACAAATCCTGCTACAACGAAAAAGTATTATCTTTTTTCGGACTAATATATAGCCTATGACACTCACAAAGAACGTAGCTTTCTATTGGTAAAAGAATTTTCAAAATCGGTTCAGTCGATCCGGAGTTTACTTTTATACAACGTCACAAACATACAAACATACAAACTCACAAACCTTACCTCTTTATAATATTAGTAAAGATTATTTAAATGTGAGCAAAACCTAGACTTTAGCATCCTGATTCATCCCTTCACCCAAGTTAAACTTAAAAACTAGTTAAGCCTAATATCTGTAAACAACACAAGAAGATCTTTAACAAGCTTCTAGTTAAACAGTGGAACTAACCTGAATTTGCTTCATTATTCAAATATATCCGGAGTGGATCTGAAGCTAGGATGAGCTGTAGCTAAGGCCTACCCATATCTGGCTCCCAGCCCAGCCAGCTTAATTAACAGTCGCATGCTAACTAGGCACACAGTATTTACAATGTATTGTGTAAACTATGAGGATGTATCTGCACTACATAGTAGTCTGCTTTAGGAAAAGATTAATAGTGAAAAAAGTCAAAGTAATAGGGTATTTGACAGCCCCGTGGTGCGATTTACTAGGTACCAGTTTGCTAAAATATGGCCGCAGGTTCGATTCCCGCACCGAGGTACATGATTGTATGATCCACAGATGTTTGTTTCGGGTTTGGGTGTTTGTAATACTGAAAATTCTCTGGTAGTCACTAGTCAGATACCCACGACACAGGACTTGTATCTTAGTGTGGCGTCAGAACTATGAATGCGAATGTTGGGTGTATTTATTTATTTATAATTTAAAGTAAAGTGCAATATGCTGTATTAAAATTTAATTCAACATCGTATAATCCTGTAAGCCTCAGTAAAAGATTTCCCTTGTTATAAACCCTGCCACATTAATCCCAAGCAGTTATTGCGTTACATCATAAGAATGGAGCTGAGAAATGGTTGCAAAGCGAGACAGATGTGTGAATAAACCAACAGGATAAGGTGTGTCTCGCGTGTGAGACAAGTTGTGTAATAAAATGGTGCGAGAATAAGGGAATTTCTTTATGAAGATTTTGCGTAGATTTTTATAATGTGAAATAGATATTGGACAGGGTGTATTCAGACCGTGATCGGAAACTAAGGCAGCTACGGTGATCAGAAACCGAATAGCGTTAAAAAATCCCGATGAAAAATGAAATTTTTGACGTTTTTCGTACAAACCACATACATTTAATACTGATGGTTGTATGGAAAAGTAATTATTATTCCGGGATCTTATTTAATGTCACTTTGTATATAATTGTCGTGACTTTTACCTGCCCTGTATCATTGTATTTTCTAATACGTAAAATTACATTATCACGTAATACAAACACAGCTATAGGTTACATCTGCGTAGCGTTTTAACGACCCAATACTAGCGGAAAATTATACATTTAGTATGTGTTTATCTCTACACTATTCATAAGTATTAAAGGATATAAAGCACGTCGTTTGAGCGCCATCTTGTCGCGACAGTCGCGGAAGTTAATGGCGAGAAGAGCAATTTGAAACATTAACCTCCTTTAGATTATATTTTCTAACATAACATACACTGAGAAGGGGCGAATTTCTTCACACATAAATCGCTAGGTATGTTTTAAGTTACGTACTAGAGAATGAAACTATAGTTGCTCGGGATTATTTCTTGACTTAACCTTTAAGTACACGCGTTGTTTCAGATAACGTAACGTCACGCGTTAGCATTTAAGTGTATATTCAAACTTACTAGATATTTTTTTAAGACCGTTTAAGATTTTAAGAAAACACATTATAACATTTATGAAAAGTATTAATTAATCAGAAAACAATCAGTTTTTAGACAGTAAGGAACATTTTTATCAAAATTATAATCTCATACATAGAATTTTTAAGGCACATGTTTAATGTAGTAAAAATTAACAAAAGAGTCAAATTCTGACTAATGTAATATTTTTTTCTAATAAAATAAGAATATAAAACAAGTAATCGTAATAAAAAACTAAAATAAAAATTATAGAAAAAAAAATGACAGTTCTTGAAATGTACTAAACTAAATTAACGTTAAAAATTATTCTTTGGGTAGTCATGGTAAACAATAAGTAACTTCTTCCGAATGAGGCTTGCAAATAGCTTTCTTGCAAGACTTACAGACAATTGCACTTTTTTTATCCTTGGATCATCCTTGAATCTATGTATTAATGCACGCCTCACGGTCACTTATATCACCCACCTCTTCCAAAATATTCTCTTGAGGGTTGTCTCCTATGCCTTCGCTTTAAGAGTCACTAAAATTGTAAATAATTTGTACAATTTGGTTTTCGGTTAGACGGCGACTCATTTTTCCATTAATACAACATCAATTCTGAAAAAGAAACAAATAAAAACATAACTAGAGTGAAAAAAGTTACTACGTTAAATCACGGGTGGGATCTGCAGGTATCCCCACGTAAGTAAAAATGTAACTTACCGAAGCAGAAAAGCGACGAAAGTCCACTTACCGACAGGTCTCGCGACGCACTGAGATTAGCCGAAAATACGCGATCGTAATTTGTCAATTTTAAAAAATACCGTTAAAAAACAGTGCGTGGGGTCTGCACAGACCCCGCCCGTGATGTTAAAGGTTAATTCCGCAACTTAGGATTTTCTAATAAAAATAATTAGTCAATTTAAACCTTAATTAAAAAAATAATCTACTTACAAAACGGGCAATCAACGTGTTTCAGAAAAGATTACAGAATTATTACAACTTTGAATTATTATTAATAGGTACATGACCTCGCGGACCGTTGATTCAATGAACTTATTTTTGGACAAATATAAATATATATATTTAAATATATTAAAAATATACATAAACAAAGTCATAACACTCCCCTTCATCATTTACATCCATAAGCCGCACTATTCAATTCTCGCATTAACAAACTACCAAAATTCCAACGCAATCACCACCAAGCGATTTCACAAAGCAATTTTGCGTGCATTTTTACCAGCTTTTGTTTTATTTGCACGTGAACACGGTAAATAACAGCGGGGCTGCGTCTCTCATCGTGATTTACCTTCTGTCACGGGCACGGAGGCCCCGCCTGATGAAGCGACGGAGACTAATGAGAACTATGAACGGGAGGGCTGAGACATAAATATATTCTTTTGTTTGCATCACAATGTTGTCAAATTGCCTGGCTAATATTGCTTCATTGTTGTTTCTTGTGCTCATTAAAACTATACTTACATATACGAAGATCGAGGTGAGTGGAGATGAGAGGCTTGTATCTAGTGGACGTAGGAAAGGCGGCTGATGGTGATGATTCATATAGCTTACAAGTTGGGACCTATTAACCTTCTGTCATAAACAGGACTTTAATATTTGTGGTGTATACAGAATTCGTGGGGATAGAAGCCACAACCGTTAGCTCCCAAAGTTAGTCCTTGTATAATGCAAAATTCCATACAGGACGACAAACAGTTCGACGGAACACGGCGATCTAACAATTGATTAGGAGGCTCTCGATTGGCACAAACACACGAAAAATATGGAGAAAAAAACCAAGGCAGTGCCATAACCGAAGCGTGCGGCCGACGGGCCCGAGGTGTCCACACATCATTCACGGACATTTGCAGTAAATGGAGCGGGTAATACGCACAGCGACATTAAATCCAAGGGGCTGCCTCATGGCGCTCACAACAAATACTTGAAGGTCTACTTGTAAATCTTTCCGGTTCATATGTCCTCACTCCACAAACAGTCCCGTTTGGGAGGAATTACCGCATGGAAAGCAAGAATTTCGAAAATATCAAGGTGAAATTTTTGTGTGTGATGATTTAGATAATTAAAAAATCACTCTAAATTTTGAAACTATGTGTAATTATATTTATTGATCAAGATATCAGTGAATCGCCATATCAGTAAAGGCTGATTGTTAGATAGATATGTACCGTCTTATCTATTATGAACTCTAGTATCAGATTTACTTGAATTTGATTTATCACGAACTTAATTCGGTAGTAGTTCATCAGGTACCGAGGTATTTCTTAGGGAGACGAAAAACATATTTGGGACCCACACAAGTACGGATAACACAAGTCTATTACCTCTTAACTAAATACCTTTTAGGTCCGTGTCCAGCATTATTCCCAACAATGTTATGGTTAAAAAAAAATATCTAAGTGTGTAACTGTAACATAATTTAAAAAAGAAAACAGCTAATCTTGAAATACGTGAGGATTAGATTGTGGCTTCACAAAATGCAGGTAGCTGAATTAATTACAACATTACTGCCTCACGTTTTAAGATATTTTTAATTAAACAGGGCATTAATTATGAAGTAAAGCTTTCTGCCTCCGTCCTTGTCGGCCAGCGGTAGTGTCCTGAGTGTAATCAACTGAATTATATACTACGGTAATGTAAAGAGAAGTTTTATAAAACATACATTTAGCTATTTATATAATTTATCTAGGTTAAAGCTAGGGTCGTAGTCTCTGTCATTTTGTCAATGTAACAAGATTTTTCCTTCATTTTTTTTAGGTTTCCCTTCATCATTAAGACAAGTGATAATTCATTGTGAATAAACAAATAGCTTCGAAAAGTGCCCAAGCCTCAAGGCCATCACTACTGTTGTAACAAACACACTTGGAGTTACACCAATTGTTATTTCAACAAAATGATAAGTATTACCATTATTGTCTAACTAAGCTAATGAGAAATACAATGAATAAATTGAAATGATTCACCCCGGCAATTAAGGAAGTTCGGCCCGAAGGTGAGGCGCTAATAACATTTCGTTACACCGAAATCTCTTCGAACAAGTTTCCTCGGAGATTTTAAATTAGTCAGTTTTAGGCCGAGTTGAACTTTTCTAACTTCCCAAGATATAAATTAACGCCAATGTAATCTAATTAGCTTTTTGTGGCTCCCTCCCTACTTTTTCTTGGTTATTTAAGTATTATCTGGACTTTTCGGTGATTTATTACGGGCTCCAATTACCATAAAAATATTGTACATTTCACGCCTTTGTCATCGAAGAGAAGACAACTAAAAGTGTGTTGTATTCGTAGAACTATAAATCGATAGCTGTATTTCAAGTCTCAATTATTAATACACCGCATTGTTTTTTTACTGCGCTATTTTTAAGATTTCCTTAAGTACCTAAGTATAACCGGACCTTCCTTTTAGCCTACATCCTCTTCACGATACTCTATTTGGCTTTTTACTTATGTATCATGTTGTCATTACACCCAGCCAATCACAGGACACCTTGATACGATTAAAAGGAAATAGTCCGAATTTTGATGAGGTCGAGTATCGCCGCTAGTTTGTCACCTATGCAGTCTACTGCGATGACGATGTCACACATTTATAAAAGTATTTCAAATTTTAAACCCTACCCGAATCACGAAGAAGCGACCATAATATGATAGTCTCATCATAGGTTCTACACGCTCGTCATACTAACATTTCCTTTCAAGTTATATTCAACTGTTGTGCCAACATAAAACATATAGGTAGGTTTTAATATAGGTAGGATTACAGTACCTTTTCATAACGAGCATCAACATGATTGCAAGCATATGTAGTGTTGAAACGCGATGCAATCTCGTCTGCGTTTTATTTTAATAACCAAGTGTTACGTCAGATCCAAGAGTGTTGGAAATTAATATTCTGTTTGCATCTGAATTTCAAATGGAAAGTGTACTTTTACACGAATATTTCGAATGCATCATTACAGGAACACAGGTGTATATTTTTTGGAGTGGTGTTCAGATGGGAATATTTATAACAAGTAAGCCTCACATGTGTTTATTTCGTATTTAATGAAGTGTCCCTTTCTATAACGTGAAAGAAAACATAATGATGAAACTTGCACACCTAAAAGTTCTTAGGAATCTCCTAGGTGTGAAGTCCGCCAACCCGCACTTAGCCAGCGTGGCGGACTTGGGACTAAACCCTTTCAGTTGTAAAAGAGGCCCGTGCTAAGCAGTGGGAAAATTTTCGCATACTCTGGCTGAGTAAATTAATATATAATTTAAAGTTGCTATAAAACTTTTGGTTCGGACAAGCCATAACAAAATTACCCGATGCAAAAGCCGATTTCTGACGAGCAAATTAAAATCATAATTCAATTAAAACTTGGCTGTGACTTGTGGAAGAAGACGGACTGATATCGACTCAAGAGATATTTTTTTGAACTAGCGACCCGCCGCGGCTTCGCACGGGTGCAATGCTGATATTTAATGGATGTTATCATACATATAAACCTTCCTCTTCAATCACTCTATCTATTAAAAAATCGCATCAAAATCCGTTGCGTAGTTTCAAAGATTTTTGTTTTATCTATTCAGTATACATATTTGTCGCCATATAAATCAATACAATAAGCATTCACCTTCACTATTGTTCGATAAAAAATTGTTTTTTTTACTAAAATCATTAATTTTTAATGTGACTCACTCATTACAACTGGTATAAAAAATGTGATGTTAAGAAAATAAAAAATAGGTATATTTGACAGAATATAATTTTTTGAAACAAAAAGAATTACTTATTGCATTTTCTTCCTTATATTGCATAATATATTGACTTGAACAGAAAATATGTTATCACAAAAATATTATAAGATATTTTATTTTTAACTGACACTTTTAGTTATTTAGAAGGTCTATATCCAACGGCAAACTCAAAAGCTTAAACAATGTGTAAGTAATATTGTAGTCGCCACAACTCGGACCACTTAATTGTGGAGTCGCCAAGCCGCGAAACCTTCTGCTAAACCTACTTTAAAGTTGGGGAAGCCGCTCGATCACCGCCGAGTGTTCTCAACTGCGAGTGCACTCTGCGTGTAATGATGATATTACGCAATAGGGGCTGACGCCCTATTGTAAGGAACACTTAGCAATGAACAAAGTAAAGTAAGACACCCATTTTTCGTATTTTTAATTTACATATTGACATATACAAACAGCGTTTGTCAGTTCATCCCAATCCTCTATCTCACTCACTATTACAACCGTACACGATGAGACTCAAAAGAGCGACCCCGCTGTTCTAATACGGGGAGATAGGACAGTGGCCCTATCTTGCCATACCTCACGACGCCTTTCAACATATCTGCTCATAGTTGATGAGACTGATTGCAGATACGACAAAGGAAAAAAAAAACATATTGACATATAACCTGATTGGTTCAAGTGTGTGACAAGCAATCTAATGGTTATGGTTTTGCTTGAAAATAAATAAGATTAAATTTTTTCGTTGGGATGTTAAATAAACGCATGCTTACTATTTGGGCACTACAGGCGTAATTGTTGTGATATAAATTGTTGTAGCCTAGGCACGGGCCTCCTCTACCATTGAGAAGGATAAAGCCTTAATTCACCACACTGCCTATTCGCGGACTACACACTAAGACTATCCTAAGAACTTTTTCCATTGTATAATATTTTCCTTCGCCGTTAAAATAAGTGATAAATAAATTAAATACACACATAACTATACTGACTCCACATAACTCCCTAAAGCTAGAGGTGTTTGCCTGGGGTTTGAACCCGCGGCCGCAGAGATACTCTACCACGCGCCTAAACTTCGAGGCCATCACCACTTTCTATTGTTATAAACAAAAACTTAAATTTGATTCCATTGCTGGCTATGTACATCGCTGAGTCGCAGCTCCATTAGCCCGCGCGACTTGGCGCCGACGTGTAATGGGCGTGATTCCAACACATCGCTCACTATCTTTTTACACGTGAATCGCGAAATGTTCAGCGTCACATAAATAATGTCGCTGATCGCATGTATTATAGCTGTTTCATCGCTATGGGTATTACAGTTTTATGACTGTTGAAAGTAAATTTTATATCATGTAGGAAAAACAGAAGGTAATAAGTCGGTCTACGGCGAGTTATTTACAATATTCGCGGCTGCAGGCAGAAATGCAAAAAATACGACAGACAAATATAGCATGTTCTTGTGTATTATAATATAAATAATTAAAATACCAGAATAGAAATAATTTAATTCACCTTACATAAAGCGATTTAAAGTAAAAGTACGCCGACTCACTCATTTCCAAGACATCCGATTATTCAGAACGAAGCGCACTTTGTGCCCGCACGGGCGCAAGGAAAAAAACAATTTCCTTCACATCTTCGCTTCTCACGTGACTTACTCTTAATGTTTCTCACTGGAAAATGTTATTAATGGATATTTTATTCCATTTTTAACATACATTTTAATTTAATGTTCCAAGCTATTATTTTTCAAATGAACTGAATTCTACATGAATATAATAAGAATAATTTAATTATTGTGATAGTTTGTTATGTTATGTAAAATTGACTGACGTGGCACGAATGAAAGGCAGGTTTTAGAGGGATCCCAGATTCGATTACTGGGTCGGGCTAAGCGGTTATTTTTGTGAGAATATTTTTTATATAGGCAATTAGTTTAATTTTCATCACGAGAGGTATCAATATCGGTGGCATATAAGACTAAACTTATTTTATACTTTGTAGATATAAATACTATAAAACTATGAACCATAAACTGCACTTTTTAAAATGTTTTGACCTTTATTAAAAACTTTGCTAAACGCCACCTGTCCTATTAATACAAAACTATTTCAACAACTCGTTCATTCCACCGCCTTGTGGGCTTTCAAGAATCAGGCTTTATATTAAGCAAAATACCTTCATTAATTTAAACTAGATGGCAGCACACGACAAATTTGAGGTGTTTTGGAAAAGTCCTTACATATCTTTTGCAGAAATTTTTGAAGAAAAGTAAATCTATTACGATTTTGGAACTTCGTTTTTTAAATTAATGGGATACTTCCGCCTAAAATCTTGACGAGGTAGAATTTTTTTTTGTACCTACGTTCCTATAGCTGCTAATGGATGGCGTACTTAGCAGTATTATTTGGCCATGCCTTTAGACTGACATTCTTCGAAAAACCACAATATCAATTTATCCCAAACTTTCAATACAAGCAAAGATTTCACCAAAGCAAACTACAAACTTCGTTAATAATAATAAGAAAAAAACGTTTACAGTATATTTCCTCACAAGTATTTGTAAAGACACATCCTATTATTATACTACGTTAAGTACTAATAAAGAAATTTATTAAATCTCTATTATATGACGGTTTATTAATCACTAATCAGTAATTATGAAATAAAGTCAAAACAATCATGTATCTTCTAAAACTTACTACAGCATTATATTATAAGTTAATAACATAACTGCCTCGTGCTGTTATGACAAAACTATATAAATGTACAATGCAATCTAGAAGTCCCGGGTTTATTCCCAGGTCAAGCAGTGAAATTGTTTTTTCCCCTTAGATATTTTCCAGTAGCAGCACGGTCTGTAAATGTGCCTAAAAACCTGGAATTTTACACCGCTGACCACCGAAAAGTCTCTCGTAGTTTCTGATACCCACGACACAAGACTCGTATCTTAGTGTGGGGTCAGGTCTATGTATGTGACTGTTGGGTGTATTTATTTATTTATTTAAATATGAGTGTAGAAATACATCACTGCCTACCTCTCTAAGAAACACAGGCGTGATGATATGTATGTAATAACGTAATAAAAATATCTGACAACAGCATTCAATATTTTTCCTTATTACGTTAACCGTCGCGAACTAACAAAACAATTTCGTAAACGGATTCGCTGTTTGTGTATAAAATTTATTTGTCTCGGAAAGAAAAACGGAGAGCTGGGTGATTTATTGCGCCCAGAGATAAGCCACGACGACCCAGTTTTATATAAACTTCACCATTTTCCATTAAACAACAGATTTTAACTTCGCAATTGATAAGTCTTACCTTTTCAGTTACTTTGTTACGGAAAATATGAGGTGATGTAAACAACTGCGGGAATGTATGTATGCATGTAGGTATATATGTCTTATTCTTGAAAACTTTTTCGCTCGCCTCAATATTTATACATAGGTTTTATGAATTATGGTAAAATAATGCAGAGAATCTATTTAAAAGTATTTCTGAAATAAAAAAAACTATAGTTTTATGTACACTCTTACACGTATTAAATTTGTATTTCTGATTGACAGTGGTCCCACGTTGTACAAAAGTATGTCGTGCAATTTCAAAGTCCCAAGTTATTGTATTTATCTCAGTAAATTCTCAGTAACAGCACGGTGTCTTAATATATATTCGAAAAATAAACAGATTCGCTAATATGTCCAACCTAAAACACAACTGAAACGTGTAATATTCTAGAAACCCTTAAGTTCACTTCGCATCCAGTATGATGAATAGCCAAAGGGTCGAGTCCAATGACAACGTATTACATATTACGTCAGCAGTTTCCCCCCAAACCGCTTCCAATAAATGTAGCTACTATTAATCATCCAGTTTCGTAATAAAGGACGGTATAACGATGTGTAAAAACATCGTTTAGTGGAGGCTCGCGTGTCTAATGCACTGGCGATGGAGGAGGAAATAATTGGTTCGTTTGTTTGGTACTTAATAAATCTCTGCCGTATCACGGAAAGTACGATGCTTTTTGTGTAACAGAAGGCTTCCGCAATAAGGCAATTTGTGTTACTGCTACGGCTGAGGAGGATTACTTTAGTAGGTATCTAAGATTAGATGAGAAATAAACAAGAAAAACGAGATAGTACACAGAGTAATTTAAAGAAAGTATATGGCAAGAATTGAACCCACTACTGTTAAATTCAATCCATAAGTTGCTTACTTAAGGTTGCTAGGCAATAGTCGTGATATGGATTGGAGGGATAAAGCCGTGATAATTTTTATCTGTAGGTAATGTTAGGATCAGTGCAGTCACTTTGCATTGCTAGTATGAAAGTGTAGAAGATCGTAAAACGGCACTAAAAAAGTTCTGAGTCACAAACAAAGGAATTTTGCGGCAATCACGTGCAAATTGTCGAATATTTGTATGAAAATTACGAGGTCGGCGTGAGTTTCAGTTTGCGAATTTCGATATTCTCGGGTAATTTGGATTTGCATTGCAATTTTGCTTTGGTATCACGAATCATACATTTTATCATTACCTATAATAAAATAGTTCGGATAGTGTCGCTTTTATAAATTCAAATTTAAAAACCGTAGGTAATATTAGACTCTGATGGACTTTGATTTGAAGATAAATTCACCTCAAAATATGTATTACTAATTCGGGGAAAAGGTAAATATTGTAAAGAATTTTACTTCATTACATTAATTGATAAAAAAATAGTTTATTGAAAGAAATACAGATCATAAGTTAATCAAAATTTATTTATAGTTGACGCGACAATAGGCCTAGGGGTCAACTCCACGTCATCACATAAAAATTATACAAAATCTCCCTCAATTGCAAATACTCCCAACAACAGATATATACAAAAACTAAAGTTAACATGGAATGGACAGCCTCGTGGCGCAGTTGGCTAGACACCAGCTTGCGAAACGCGCGGGCGCGGGTTCGATCCCCGCACCGAGACAAATTTTTGTGTGATCCACAAATATTTGTTTCGGGTCTGGGTGTTTGTGAGAGCGAAAAGTCTCTCGTAGTTTCTGATACCCACGACACAGGACTCGTATCTTAGTGTGGGGTCAGGACTATGTATGTGACTGTTGGGTGTATTTATTTATTTATTTATTTAATCAGAATGTGGACACCATCAGCACCGCAAATGTGGTTATTTACGTTACTAAATTCTCCTACAATTCATTTAAGCGACCGCCGGTGCATTCCTTTCTATACAAAGTAAATTAAAGTGTTCCATTTAAGTCGGCGCAATCTTACACCTCGGGGAGCAACTCGCCACATCTAGACACACTCACAGCTCTTTTGATGCTAGATATCTGGTTTATTTACTTAAGATTCTATTTTAATTAGTGGGATAGTGATAAGATCAAATAAACTGGCTACAATGAAGAAGTCTTTCTAAGACAGTGTATACTAACAGTTATAAATTTTTGGAAGTAAGGTAGTCATTGTGGATTGTGTACCTATAATTCATTGTCCTGCCTTTTACGCTTTATTGTAGAAAATCCTAAATATACGAGTAATTACTCGTATAAGGAGTATGCAAGTGCATTTTGCACACGTTATTAAAAGAGATCCTATTGTTGTCTCCAAGCTGCTACTAAGAATTTCTTATTGACAAAACAAAGACTTCGCTCGCTTAGGATATCGAACCTTACAACAAATATCATTAATCCTCCTTTGCGTTCTCACAAATCAAATTATACACTCTTTGCTAGTACTTTATCTTTTTCTTTTCAGAATCAATAATTATAAGGTAATTAGCAACCGCGTTTCCACAAATAATTGAATACATTCCTTGTTCGTACATTTTTTTATTTCAACAATAAAAACAGTTTACGACGCCTTAAACGTTAGAGATTACACGATAAAATATCACAGGCGACAGGAAATGTTTGGTGGACACAAAACTCGCAGCGTCCGTCCGGGCCGATACGTGCCGCATCCTGGAACTTCTCGCTTCCGCCTGTTGTGCAACTTGCAGCGACGGGAGAGAGGGACCTTCTATTGAAGTTTAGAATAACAAAAATATTCTGTACCATTTATGTATCTTACACTTTTGAGTCTTTAAATGTTTTTTCTTTATCGCTTCATTGTAATGTTAATCTCCCAAAGATATGTAATGCTGTTTTTTTTTTAATTTTGGGAATTTTTGTCGAACAAAACGTATTTGGTATCTAAAGGTATGTTGCACTCAAATACTTATTATTTACTGATCAGAAACAATTAAGATAACTCTCATCGACACATCGTTATCAGCCCATATATGACCTGATGAACACGAGTGTCATCTACAACTAAGGGGGCTTAGTCCTCAGTCTACCCATCAAAGAAATTCCTATGGACTTTTTACAAGTTGACGACCGTACGGTTAAGTGCTATCACGTGTTTTGTATTATGAACACAATCGTATATACGGCGCCATCGCCGAAGAATTTAATGGCGAGAGACTCCCGTTTCTCGTCTCACGCTGTGCTTAATGATCCGATAACAACAGTAGCAAACCAGTTTATACAACGGTTGAAAATTATCCATTCGATGTATTTTATTATAATGACCTGTACAGGCTGTATACAGACCGTGATCGGAAACTAGGGCAGAGTATAGCTACCGTGATTATAAAGCTATTGGCGATATAAAACTTTCCGACAAAAAAAAAAAAAAAAAAAAAAAAAAAAAATTTGACCTTTTCTGTACAAACCACATACATTTAATACCGATGATTGCATGAAAAATGGCAGTTCTTTATCGTTTTTAACGCCATTGGTTTAGTGATCACCGTAGCTATAGCCTGCTTTCGTTTCGGATCACGGTCTGTATACGGCCTGTATGAAGCACTCAAAGACGCTACTATATAATGTGGAGTCAGTATAACATTGTCAGCATTGTCATCGAACCTAATCTAGGTTAGATTTTAATATAAATATGAATAAAGATTACTGCACACGAATGAGTCACGCAGAGTCACCCATTAGCACGCACCAAGACCAGTCGTTTTATTTACCTCGCTGCTACCTCATCATACCTCACACGTGTACCATAGCTGCACCAGCATCGGTACACAATGTGACGCTATCCCCTTACAGAGGTATGATGAGGTAGCAGCGAGGTAAATAAAACGACTGGTCTTGGTGCGTGCTAATGGGTGACTCTGCGTGACTCATTCGTGTGCAGTAATCTTTATTCATATTTATATTAAAATCTAACCTAGATTAGGTTCGATGACAATGCTGACAATGTTATACTGACTCCACATTAGTTCCCCCTTTTTTGAAAAATAAATAAATACATAATTAAATATCGTATACATAATATCATTAAAAAAAATATTTTCTTGATTTGCTCCGTTCTATTGCGAAACGTACTAGCGGGCGTATGACGCGGCCCGATCGCGTTGTCGTCAGCGTGGACTTGCTGTCTGCGAGCTCAGCACTCTCGCGGTTGTTGACGTCGCTGCTGCTGCTGTCTTGTAATTGTGTTAAAGGTCCGTTCGCCTTTTCCGTCCCAGTTGCACATGTTTCCGAAAGTCGCATTTTTGATTATTCGAACTTCGACCAATAATGCGTGTTACTACGGGCTTTGATTGGCCATTGTCCTTTGTAGAATCCGTGTAAATATTTCTGGTGATGTATTTTGCTTTTTCGGCTCGATTTACATTCCAGATAAACGGATATTTGCTCCAGATTTATGCTGGTCGGATCTCCATTTGTGCTGGGGTTTGGATTGTAAGGTCCTTTATCCAAGTGACATTTCATGCTGTTGAAGAACAGCGCCAACGCATGTTTGGGGCGCGTGTGTGATGCGCGACAGCGGGGAGTGTGTCGTTGATGTCGTCAATGTAAAGGCGTCGTTTAGACTTGATTTACATTGATCGAATTCTTCTAATGCTTCGGGAGTCCATTGGATTTCACTTTTCAGTTTGTCGTTTTTTTTTTAGGTGAACCAGCTGATGTGCCGCTGCTTGATGTTTCGCTGCTTGTTGTGCGTTGTTTGGGTACCGTGATTCCATTTAGGTTTCTCTGATTGCCGCATAATTGAAAGTCGCTTCCTTTGCAGTGACGTGTAGTGAGCGTCGTATTTCGGCAGGACTAAAGCGTCGAGAGATATCGAAATTTCTTCATAGTTTCCGATTGATTTGACCGTCCTGAGCGTGGGCGTGCTTGACTTCATAAATTTTGCATTTTCCTGAAGTCGAGTCTTGCCATCTTGTAACCGTTTTTTTCGAAGGTCCAGCGAAGTATTATGTTTTTCTATGAAAAATAAATCGGCGGCTTGAATTGGTTGCGTAATGTTAGCAACGATGAAATTCCATGCACCTGTCTGCACGGTCGTGTCATATTCTAATTCAGAGTCAGCGTTTTTACACCATGTGTTTGTATTGACGTTTCGTTTGCAGCGTGTATTTTGTGCGCGTCATCTTTGTAAATTATTCCTCTTCTAGGCGTTGCAACGTATTTTGAATTTTGCTTGCTGAATTATTGACTTGGATTTCTTGTAAAACGACGGTGAAGTACTGGATTATTTCTTAAAGTGGATGTTGGAGAATTTTCTGGGCAGACGGGCAGTATTTGTTTTCTTGGGATGGCTTCTTAAATGTTGTTTGATTTCTTGGAGTCACCATTTTGTGGAGTTTTTTTCTTTTTCTTCGGTGTCACCATTTCGTTGGCCACGCTGGGCTTCGGACGTCGAGTAATCTTCATCGTGAGGGTTGTTTTAGTACGACGGTTTTTCTTTTCTGGAAGGTTGCTTTCAGTCGTCGGGTATTCTTTTTCTCTGCGAAGGCTGCTTTCAATCGTCGGGTTATCTTGTCTGGAAGGTTGCTTGCGGTCGTCGGGTAATTTTCTCTGCGAAGGCTGCTTTCAATCGTCGGGTTATCTTGTCTGGAAGGTTGCTTGCGGTCGTCGGGTAATTTTCTCTGCGAAGGCTGCTTTCAATCGTCGGGGTCACCAATGTAATTGATCACGTCGGGGTCACCAATGTAGGTGATCACGTCGGGGTCACCAATGTAAGGGGATAGCGTCACATTGTGTACCGATGCTGGTGCAGCTATGGTACACGTGTGAGGTATGATGAGGTAGCAGCGAGGTAAATAAAACGACTGGTCTTGGTGCGTGCTAATGGGTGACTCTGCGTGACTCATTCGTGTGCAGTAATCTTTATTCATATTTATATTAAAATCTAACCTAGATTAGGTTCGATGACAATGCTGACAATGTTATACTGACTCCACACCTCACACGTGTACCATAGCTGCACCAGCATCGGTACACAATGTGACGCTATCCCCTTACAATAATATAAGAATTATTAATAATAAAACCCCACTATCAAGTTTTACATTATATTTGATCCTATGTGAGTAGGATTACCCGTGTAAGTAGTGGGGCTTATCTTAAGAGAACATCATCCCAGACGTTTCAGGTCGGGATTACAACTCATCGTAGAATAAACATTTCGTAAGCAGTATTAATGGGATCTAGAAGCGATTGCCTCGACATTATCCCAACAGAAATTACATTTTCTTATTTTTGTTAGTACAATTTAATTTAAAAAGAAGGCTAAGTAAACAGCGAGTTTATAAAGTTCAGAGTAAAATCTATCAAACACAACTAAGGGAGACCGTAAATGTCATTGATATATTATTAGTCCAAGATCCCAGTGCCGCCAGACCTACGTTATTTTAGCAAAGCTGAAATTTCGATGATTTATAGTCTAGTATGTACTGAGGAGGGTATGCGTACTTACTAGCTCGAAAGCGGGGCCCTTTCACAGGTAGCGCGAACTAAAGGTGTCTGAAAACTGTACCCACCTACGTTAAAGTAGCAAGGTTCATATTTAAATATATTTTTGACAATGTTATCAAAAATAGATAATCGTTATTGCAGGACCGTTTCCGTGGGCCATTACTTCCGCCAGACGTTATAAAAACTGTTTAAAAATGAGGCAAACTACGTCATTTTAGCAAGCCTAAATTTGACATATACAACTACGTGGTACTATTTCCAGACTGTTCCTAAGCAGCCAGACCAATCCAATGGGCCAGTTATTGTCCCAGACACCTCAAAGTTTCCCCTGTGAGTGCGAGCGTGAGGGCGTTATTCGTGAATCGTGCGCTATAATTCGAGTGAGAACACTACATGGCTTTATAATACAGATAATTTAAATGATGGTTATATTATTTATTGAGCTTGTTTAAAATTTTAAATAAATATAGTTATGATCATTCACAGATATTAAGATGAAATAAATTTAAAGCAATAGGTGTGTATTATTTTTTATTAAAATTTTGATTGAAAATGTTACAATTGTTATTCATCTCCATTGTCTTCCTTGCTCGAGTTTCTACTTCCCTCATCAAATTCACATTCATATTGAATAATCAATTCATCTTCACCACCATGGTCATCGTCATTTGGCTCCTCTGTAAAGATAAATAATTTAATGAGGTTGCGAACAGCTATCAACATAATATAAAAATAATTTAATGTGAAAGTAAAATACCTGATTCATTTTGTATTGAGTCGCTAACAAAACTGAGCAATTGATCACCATCAAACCAATTAAAATCATACTGACTATCTTTCAGTATCCACCCATTGTTCTCAGGGCTGAGGGTGCTGGATTACTTCTCATGAGCATTGTTCCAGATACTTGCAATATAATTTGCTCGTCGAAACTGCTGCAATAGCTCACTTTTGCAAGGTGTTAAACTACTTGCATCAAAATTTCTTAAATTGTTCCGGTTGAATTCTTCATTTACAATGACAACTGTATATTTAATAATAAAAAGTTGAAGTCGAGCAGCATGTACGTCAACTATTCCTGAAATACTGTATAACTCGCAGATAAATTTCTGTATTAAATGAAATACATCTTCTTCTTTATTTTTATTAACGAATAATTAAAGTTCAGCGAATTTCATAAAAGCTTGGTGATATTCTGGGCATCTTTCCAATATTTTGAACGGTTTTTGCTTTCCTTTCTTAAAAAAAAGCAGGATTGTAGTCACATCCTGTTATTGCATTAAAGCCTATTAAGCTCCTACATAGAAACGGTCATAGATCTTGGTTAAATCAACATATCTTTGATTGTTCCCGGTGCCTGTAAGTACCCAAACGTGTAAATTCAGGTCTTTCAAACGATGCATGTGACCCAGCATTATAACTGCTACATCAGTATCAGAAAATCGGATTGCAATGTTTTCCTGAGTATCTATATTGCATACATGATAAATAATTTTCGTGTCAGCCTCTTCATGCTGTAGACACGATAAATTTTGATCAATACTAGATACAACTTTATTGTTAATGACAATGAAAGAATGGCATGAAATTAATTTTTATTAATTTATTGCCAATGAAAGGTGCTATTTCATAAATAATACACACCTATTGCTTTAAATTTATTTCATCTGAATATCTGTGAATGATCATAACTATATTTATTTAAAATTTTAAACAAGCTCAATAAATAATATAACCATCATTTAAATTATCTGTATTATAAAGCCATGTAGTGTTCTCACTCGAATTATAGCGCACGATTCACGAATAACGCCCTCACGCTCGCACTCACAGGGGAAACTTTGAGGTGTCTGGGACAATAACTGGCCCATTGGATTGGTCTGGCTGCTTAGGAACAGTCTGGAAATAGTACCACGTAGTTGTATATGTCAAATTTAGGCTTGCTAAAATGACGTAGTTTGCCTCATTTTTAAACAGTTTTTATAACGTCTGGCGGAAGTAATGGCCCACGGAAACGGTCCTGCAATAACGATTATCTATTTTTAATAACATTGTCAAAAATATATTTAAATATGAACCTTGCTACTTTAACGTAGGTGGGTACAGTTTTCAGACACCTTTAGTTCGCGCTACCTGTGAAAGGGCCCCGCTTTCGAGCTAGTAAGTACGCATACCCTCCTCAGTACATACTAGACTATAAATCATCGAAATTTCAGCTTTGCTAAAATAACGTAGGTCTGGCGGCACTGGGATCTTACTCTATATGTATTTATATCAGTTATCGCGCATTTTAATTATAAAAAGGATTGTCCCTTAGAATGCACATAAAGAACATATGGATACACACACCAGTTTTACTTGTTTGTATTATAGATAAAATAGAGTGATTGAGAACATAGGTAATCCTGTCGCGGGATTGACTAAGTGCTACATTTTGAGAACAACAAATGAATAAATATGAAGGACAGATAGTCTGGAGGAGAATGAAGGTCGAGGATTTATCTAAAAAAAATTGTTTATTGAAGTATTCACTCAAAAAAATGTTTTATTTTACCGTTCTCGGGAATCGAATTTGGACTGTCTTGATTGGATAACGACTTTTTAACACAATTTGCTGAGTTTAATTTATCTCTATATTACAAATCAACTAAAACAGTCAAATTGTTAAGGCATGAGTCATGACTAACTTACAAAGTTACATTCACATTTTGAGTTCTAGCATAAGTTTATAATTTTTTTTTATGAGATATATTATGATTACCAAATTTACACTATTAACACACGTACCAAACAAAACAGCTAGTAGTCTTTCTATTTTTCATCGTAACTCACTGCAAAACCGAATTCATTGTGCGAAACTCGAGAGGGAAAATAAAACTGTTTGCAATTCTGTTGCGAAGTTGTTGATACATGGGCCAAGTTGGGTCCAGCGAGCCCGGGCCTCGGCGTCTTTGTAGCCGCTTCTTGAGGGACTGTCTTATTGGAAAATATCTTTTGTGGAGCATTTCTCGGATGTGCGCGGATGCCGACTTGTTGACAGATATTTCATTCTGTACGTGGACATGAATGTATCCAATTTTGTTCGAAGAAAGGGTGTTTAGGGCGTCAAAAGCGACGGGATTTCATTCACTATTTCTTATTAGATGGCTTTATTTTGTTTTGTACGTTTATGTCGTGTTTTAGTTGTAAAGTTACGAGATTTTATCAGGACTTTAAGTCTTAATTCGATTGGTACATTAATTTTATAAGAAAATTTTAATAATTTGAATCGATATAAAATTTAGATTTAGCCACATCTTAATAATGGAATATGTGGATTAGATTATATTCGTCAGCAATGTCTTAATTAAAATATTCTTATTACTTGTTGTTTATATTTAAGTAAGGCTTGAAAAACAATTTCTTAAATCATATTCCCTTATTCATAAACTTCAATTACGTCTTTCTCAACTATAGAATGTTGAATAACAATTCAATTACACTAATTCAAGCAATCAAATTTGTATACAAAGATAGTACAATACAAAATAATCTTAAAGCTAGCATCTAATTTACAAAAGGAGAACATAAGTAACAGAATTATCTAAAATGAGAATCTTATTTTAAACTTACAAAATAACGTTGAGATATTCGCGAGTCAGTTGGCTTAGATCCATGAGTGCTTGGGTATAAAAATGGTGAGTCTTCGAGCGCTGTTGGAGCTTATCAATTAGTGGTCCGCTGCGTCGCAGGATAATGTTTAAAAAGTAGACGCTGTGGGCCGAGCTCATTAGTCTCAGTCGCTGCTCGTCTTTCACACAGATACAGATAATACCGAAGTGGATAAGCGTGACTTTGGTTAGAAGATGGCGTTCCGTACATTTCTTGGGTATTTTTTACCGGTGCTGTTATCATATTGGCTGCTGAATGTGATTGCTATGCAGTTAATATAGTTTTAATTAGTAATGATTAAATCAGTGCTGATGATACAAATATGTCTGTTGACATCCTTAATAAATTTAATGTGGGATACACTGTCATAGTTCGCGAATAAAAGACCGGCTTCTTGACGGCAGATCGGTCTTGGTCACTTCATGTGACTATAGAAAGGTTATGCAACCGCATTTTTGAATGCATAAATGGACCCAATGACAAATAACATTTCGGGTCAATCACCATCAACATCAACAAAAGTTGATGGATTTAGCATAAGGGAGAGTCCTACATTACCGGCCGGCATCCAGTACTGGCCAGTTGCAAGTTCTCTGATTTTATTATAGATAGCACTGAAACTGTAATCGCCATTTGGGCAGGATGCTAATCGAAGGCAAAGACCCAACCGGCGTCGATTTTTCGCGACAGATTTACCGTCATTGCCAAAAAATTTGTTGCGTGTAATGGACGCACGCTGCGAAACTAAAATTCATTGGCTGATATGCGGAGTTTGGAGAACTATTTTAAAACCACTCAATCCAGGTATGTATAACACATTTATGTGGTTACCAGAACTGTATTTTAAATGACCCGTTGTGCATTATTTATTTGCCAGTAATCGGACCTATTGTTTATTTCGTTTCCTACAGTACCGGCCACAACATTGTCCTACAGTACCGGCCATTCTTTAAATTGATTTTTAATGGATTTATCTTGCTTGCAGATTCACAAAAATGGAAAAATATCAAAGTGAGGGTAAGACAAAGAAAAAGAAGGGTACCTGCGATCCTGCGAACATGCATAAATCCATGGAACTGATGCTAAGTAATGCAATGAGTGCACGTCAAGCCCCTGATCGCTATCGGGTACCACGAACTACATTAAATGATCGAGTCAAAGCTATTCATAATAATCAAGAAATGTCTATTGAGCCAGTTATGGGTCGTTTTCACAAGACTTTCTCACCTGAGCGCGAAGACATATTAGTAGAATTAGAATTAGAAGAATTTTCTACCCGGAAAAGATGTTAACAAGAAAAGTAAGAGTTTGTTTCCAGGAAAAAAAGCTAATAGAAAAGGTAAGAGTTTGCTGTCAGGACGAGTCGTAAGCAAGAAATCGAAGAAAGATAAAAACGAAAACTTGATTGCTCTTAATAACTCGAACGAAGGGACTATTTGTCCTTTATGCCTTGAATCTCATGATGAGGATTGGATACAATTGTAAAAGTGGAAATTGTGAGGCTTGGATCCATGGGGCTTGTGCATTCATATCAGAGTTATGAATTCAATATATTTGTGATTATTGTTCAATATAAATGGACATATATTAAACCAGAACGTTAGTGGCCGGTACTGGAGGCCAATTTTTTAAAGTCTGATTATTCCTAATTTTCTAGTTGTAATAATAAAGCTGATTATTTCTAAAAATACCTGTATTTTTTTAATTTTATTGATAGTTTATTAGTTCCTGTATATATTACAAGAGGCATTGAGCATGTAACCTTAGGCATTTCGATTATATTGTTGATAAACCTTAAGGTGACGGTACTGTAGGACTCTCCCCTACTTACCCAAAAAAAACTTTTCGGAAATTTGTCTAGTATGTACTATGGTTTCTTCATTATTTATTTTGATTTTATATTTTATAATATCAAAACTAAGTTAAATAAAAACATTAACATCGGTACCATACTTCACAAGGTAGAATAGTCTTGGCAGACCACAAATCTAGACCGGTAAATCTACCGTTTGTAATATTTTTATTTAAAGTAACATTCCGCAGAAGCATAACGATGCCCCTGGGGTTAAGTCCAATCAAACGATACATCGAGTACAAAAGTTCATTAAAAATAATTAGATTCGTATCGTCTTTATATTTAGTGTAACGCGATATTACAAGTACAAACAATCCCTTTGTGAGTCTCTCATTACTGAAGTTTAATTACAAGTGAAGCTAGGGATCATCTTTAATGTATTTAATTATAAAATTCCGTGTAAGATAAGGATTCTGGAGGAAATATACTGAAATGTGAATAGGCAAAAGCGAGTGTTTGGAATTGAGCCAAACTTGCGGCCGACCGCATGTCTTGTGACAGGGAGACATATACCTTACTTTTACATATTACCAGATTGCTTGAGAAGTACAGTAATATAACATTCTCGCAATGTTTCTACTACTTTCACCTTTAATAAGTTATTTTTTTATATTTTGTGTGTATCAAAATTCATTATGAAAGTCACGTCATACGAGTCTCTAAGATTAGAACAACTCGCGCTCGTGTATCTGCCAAACTATTAATGTAATACAAGATGTTTTATAAAAACTACGTGACTAGTACATATTTGCTACATTACAATCATGAATCAAATAAAACACAATAAAAGAATCAAAACAAAATGTACAAAATATTTTATGCGTTTATACAAGTAATTTGCTCTTGTGATTCATAAATCGCTTAGTTTGTGGAGGAATTTGCTATTATCACAAAAAATTAATATCAAACATATTCAGCGCGCAATGCTGAAAGATCTCATTAATAAATAGCGCTGTATTTTATTGTTCTTTTGTCGAACACGTAATAATAGATTTGACACCCTAAAGTATGTTAATTGTGTAAAGAAGATATAAGTAACTTCGAAAGGTCGAGTGTGCTTTGGATTTTAATCCCGAAACGTAAATATTATGTCTATAGATACGAGTCTCCTCTGTCGGCATACAATTTGATTGTGTTTATTTGGCCACATACCCGCACATCCAAGAACAGATAAAATAACCGTATAAGAAGTTAAGTGGAAATAGGTAGTGTCTAGTAATGCCGTGGTTTCTCTGTACAGAACCTTAAGAAAATGATACCGCAGTGGCGGCTGCAGATTGCGGCGGCTTGAAGCTTTCATTAAAGCCGCGTTTGAACATAATTGTAGCCGGCGATTTTAGGCGTTAGTTAACTTTATTTACGGTATGTTTTTCTAAAATACTTGCAACCTCATTTCTTGAAATTCGTCTCGAATTAGTGCGGACATTCCAAAAATAATACCATCTGGCTAGATTTCACTGAGTATTTTTAAAGTAGCACCACGAATATTGTGTATGCACATGTAGCTTCGAAAAATCAAAGGTGTGTGCGAACCTTAAAATTTACTTTTAACGGTGATGGAAAACTTCGTGAGGAAACCTGCACACCTAAAAATTCTTAAGAATTTTATGTTAGTCCACCAACCCGCGCTAGGCCAGCGTGGTGGGCTAAGCCCCGAACCCTCTCAGTTGTGGAGGGGACCCATGCCCAGCAGTGAGGCGTATGTGGCTTGATGATGATGTTCATTTTTTTTTCATATAATACAGCTAGTTATTACCAGCAATCGTGTCATTACGAAATCGTACTGTACCGATGTTATCAGCCAATCTAATTACAATGGACAGTGGTTGTTATGTTGTGGTACAATTGTACCTGCCAGGGGCGGTATGGTAATGACGTCAGGGTACGCGCCACATTACCATCCCCTGTTTACAACGTGCAGCAATAATTCCAGTTTAAATTACCACCATTTGCGGTCGCCACTCGGATTAGATCGGCTTATTCATACAAAATTGTTAAGTTCTGTTATATTGTTCGATTGTTGCATCGAATTCGATGGATTATCTGCAGTTTAGATTGAATTTGAAGGTATTATAATTTGGCATACAGCTAATGTTAAAAACGATAAAGAGACATTATATACATAATACAAATCAAATCAATCTTTAATTTTTTCTTTTAAGACCTGACTAATAAGGCGTGTTTAATACCAATCAAAGGTTTGCTATTGTAAATATTCTATTAGATGTATCATCAAGCAGCCTCTCTTACGTCTCCTATGGCACGCCAGTAGGCTCAATCCTCGGCCTTCCTCATCCAACCACTGCCCGCGCCTTGCGAATATGCGTCTAGCCAGAAGGCGTCCTATACTACGTTTGCCGAACCGTTTCCCTCAACGGTCATCTATTAGAGTATTGTTAGAACTTTATTGAGTACAAAAAGATATAGTTTTTTGCTTCACTGATTTCGTATAATAATTTGATGAATACTCTTTTCACAATTGACAATAAAATGTCATGACAATTGTCAGTACAATTTTATAATCTATACATTTAAACATAAATCAATTGTATTGTATTGTACGTGAATCGATAATTTATAGTATTTTTTAATATTTTTATCATTTCAATCGTTATAGTGAAACGACACTATGGTGGATAATCTTCCATTGATTCCGAGTAAAGAGTAAGTAGAAACATGTAATAGTTGAATAAGCAGAGCTGATAAAATAAGGATGTCGAAATACATCTTTGCGCACTCCTCGGGGATAGATTTTATACACTTGAATCTTTCTAATTTCTTAGTAAAATGCCCAGAGGCAAAGCCTTAATTATTCATAAATGTATAATAAATATGTAGTTAAAAAGCTGATTTAGATGTTACGTAAATTTATCTTGTTATGTTTTAGCACTGTGTAAAATAGTGAGATAATCTCTAGAGATTGTTTGTGTGATGATCTAGACCAAGGAAATCATGATTCTTCTATTCCCACGTGTAGCTTGGATAGATGCCAATTTGGAATAGAAGACCGAAGGTATTTTTCAAACCCATATTCAGTAGGCTATGACAGAAATTCTTATATCCAATATAGCTTTTCCCGGCAAGAGAATTCAACGCTTACTTTTCAAACGCTTGCCATACCTACACTTTCGCCGTGAAATGAATTGATGAGTTTTTTTTTTGGCGGTGGGTGAAGAAACGTATAGACGTATCCGTAAATCGACTGATTATAAATTCGCAATTTTAATAAATGTACAGTTTATTTTTACTTCACGACTTTGTTAAAGAATAGTGTATCACTTATAAATGTGACTTAAACATAATTTATACACCTTCAACTGGCTGACATTCAGGAGGTTCAGAGCAGGCTGGAGGACTGATCTGCGACGAGGATGAGCGGACTAGAAGCTCAGCTCCACACCGGCGTACCTGCTAAAGACACCGTGGCACGCGCAGCCGAGGAGTTCAGAACATTCAGAGAACTGATGTTCAATATGCTGCGGTTGCTTCGGCAACAAATCGCTGAATGTGCTCGTGTTCTCGACGTAATGGAGACCAAACATCGCCGCAAAACACTTCTTCTTCTGGGCCACCCCGAATCAGATAAGGCTGACACTAGTGCGGATGTCTTGGAGATTTTACCTAAAAAGTTGGCGCTGACGAACATCTCATCGGCCCATATTACTAAATGTGATCGAATTGGGGCCCGGAACAACGAACATCATCGGCCTTTGCTTGTGAAGTTTTCCGGTTTCCAGCAAAGGTCAGCCGTCTGGAAGGCTAAGTCCAAGCTGACGGGTTCATCCTTATCCCTGAAGGAGTTTTTGACGAAGACTCGGCAGCAGATTTTCGCTAAAGCTCGTCAACATTTTGGTATGCGTGCTTGTTGGACCCAAGATGAAAAATCACCACACGGGAGGAATACAACGCACTAATACAGAAGCACAAAAAGGCAACAAACACCACTACGCATGCGACCAAACACGGCCCCGATCGCTCAGGGACCTCGAATTTAAACGCGAAACCGCGAAAAACTTAACTGCATGCAAGAATACGAAACGCATATATCTCAGTGCCATTCCCGTTGTTTACAGCAGTAGTCTTGGGTTTTTGTTTGTTTTTAATAATTTTTATTTTTTCGTCTACTCCACATGTCATCCAGATATTATAGTGTTAATGTTCCGTTCAGAAACCTTGATAAGTAATCACGATTGGTGTTTTGTCTTCGTTGGTATTGTTATTATGTTTTTGGGTTTTTCCTTTTATATCGTGTCCTTAAGTGTAATGACTGGCGGGTGGTGCAGAGATTGAAGAAAGCAATACTTGATACGTTTTATGATATATATTTAATTGCTAAAATTTTAAATTTATATACTAATATTTTATAGTATTTTATTGATATATAATATATATTTTACATAATGATATCTGGTTCGACTGTTAGAGAATGCCATGCTTGGCATTAAGTCAACCTTACAAACTTTGTATGAAGTGTAAATAAATTAACTAATCAATCATATGATGTATACAAAATCATTAATCATAAGCCTACTATACATACATACGTCCTCCTACTGAGCACGGGGCACTTCTCCTGTTAAGATGTTTTAGCCTTATTCCATCACGCTGACCTAGTGCGTATTGTCGGACTACCCATCTAACAAATTCTTAAAAACTAATTAGGTGTGCAGGTCTCATCATGACGAACTCACTATCCAAAAACAATTCAAACCACCACAATTTCATATGCAATTTCCAACACACGAGAGCCTTGAATAAAAGAAAGTGCAAAATTTTCGCCGCCTTAATTGCGTGACCAGATGTTTCCATTTCAATAATTCGCTTTGAATTATTGTATAAAGTTTGCGGTTGCTGTTTGTAGAGGGGTGTGCGCGGACGTGCGGCCTGTGCTTCGAGAGGTCTTTCGAGAGCTCGACTATCTGCCTCCTCTGGCTACTGAGAATGACAAGCCACATGGTGGAGAGGATTGCTCACTGCCGAAACTGGATCACTGGGTATGTTTATCCTAAGCATGATTTTTTGTCGAAGTATGTTGAAATTTTGATTCTTTGTGGAGCAAGAATGATTAATACAATAAAATTAAATGAAATAAGAATATTCTTTATAGGAAACAAGGATTGCGTAAAAAACCTGAAAACTTTCCGTTATTCTGAATTAGGTTCGATTTCCGTTGAGTCAACAGTTGATTCAATATTAACAACTATTTTCTTTTTCCTTTACTTCCTGGGGCGAGAAGCAAAGTCTACTCGCATTAATTTGAAAGCAGTAACTAATATATTGGGTTTAGAGTTTTAGTGATAGTTGGGCAACATTGCACAATAAATAATTAATGTAGCTTAAATTTGGAAAATTTCCAAAAACTACCGTAAAAACGTTGAATACTTTAGGGGATTGCCGTGAAATACTGTGCAATCGGGTGCCACACTCTGCAGCGGTTTTAAACTTTTTACGAAGCGATTTTAAATTATTACCTTTCGTTTGGTACGCCGTGGCCGAGTAAATGCGAACCACATTCATTTACTTTATAAAATGTAGTTACTACTATGGCTTTGAACATTTTCTTTCAACCCCTCTAAAAAAATAGTTTTCCTTCTCTGCATGTTAATTATTTCAGTTTGTTTTAAATAATAACTTAAAATTAAAATATCTACAAGCATAAAAATAAGAGCAGTAGATAAAGATTTAAAGATCAAAGATTGATATTCGGAATTTCCTGCGGCACGCAGAGGCTTTGGTCTTCCATAAAAGTACCGCAACTGAAAATCGTATGTAAAATGTACATTCTTTCTCCAGGTAGAAAAATACAAGTCGGAATGTAAACAACTATGGATCAGAGAAGACGAGTTGAAGCAACATCGGGCGAAAACAATCTCTCGAAAGCCTCTGGCCAACAAATACAAATTGCAGCCGCGCAAGGTTGAATATGTTAATATCCCTGATTGGAAGAAAAATTTCGGCATATTAGGCAGAAAGGATCTTATGCCTTCCATTAAACAGAGTGCTGGAGGTAAGTACAGGTTCTCCGTACCATTAAGACAAATACCCTTTTATGGTTTAGCTCAGATTAACTGTCAAATAGGAGAGGAAACATTAGAATTTATTTATCCATCAAAAGAGAAAGGATTTATAAAACTATTGTATTTTTATCTCAAAAAGCTTTGGTTAGCGTGTTCTATACATTCACATGTACTTATGTACGAAAATACATAGAAATTAATACGACGTTGATAAGTGTAAACAGACAAACAACCTTCGCATTTACTATATTAATAGGTTTCCAAATGGAAATATGACTCGTACGGGATTACTGTGATGTATTATGTAATCCGCGGTGACGATGTGGGTTGGCGAACGAACAAATCACAGAATTCATCAGATTACAATAACTCAGCAACATTAAGCCCATTTGCAAATATAATAATGTGCTTACATCTCAGATTATGTGGAAAGTTCTCGAATAACGAACACTAGCAGGGATTATTAAGTGGTTACGTTTCCTTGGGCCTACGAAAAAGTAGTGTAGTAAAATATTCATCTGTTTTTTTAGCTAGGGTTAGCAGGGCAACCAAAGCATAACATCATTATGTAAATCTACATATTTCGCTTTAACTTAGTGATGAAGGATTATTTGATTGGTTATTTTTTTCGATTACGAAATGCTAATAAGGAATACTTATTCTTGAAAGCGATCTCTTACTGCGGCAGACATATAACACATTTGGTGAAACATGAGTGTTGGAGAACACACCTGCCTACCCTTTCATCAATTTTAGTGTGAGTACGTATGTGTGTAGAGTATTAGTCGATTTATTGCTTCTTAATTCATTCTGAATAAAGCTAGTAGAATGTGTGGTAACGCACATCTATTTTTGTGGCTTTAGGCACGGGTTTAAGTTTTTCTTACATAGAATTTCCGACAGGCGAGAGGAGTATGTGGGTGAGAAACATCCTGACCCCGAGTTCGTGTGACGCGAGCTCTGTGGAGCTGCGCCGATCGCCTGTCCGCCCGCCGATACAACTTCGTGATGCTGATGATTTTACTTTGCAATCCCTCAGGTATTCCATTGAATTTTTTATATATTTTTATTGTTACTGATGTGCAATTGATTAGGCACCAGCTTGTGACACGAGATTTTTATGAACACATAACTCTCGTTTCGTTTTCTTGGTGTGTTGTACAAGACCACTCAGTGACAGTGCATAGTTACCATTAGGTCGCCGTAGCAGTGTCTAATATTAAGGGATGATCGCAGACGTTAGATAAAAAGGGTTAAAAAAGGGAATCAATTACTCTACTGGACAGCCCCGTTACGCAGTTGGCTAGGTACTAGCTTGCGAAACAAAAGGCCCCGAGTTAGGTCCCCGCAACCAGACAAATACTTGTGTAACCCCCAAACATTTGTTTCGGGTCTGGGTGTATGTATAACACTTGTATTAGTATTTAACAAAAACTATCTATGTAAAACTATTTATTTACATAAACATCTTCGCTCCCCCAAAGTGTTCATTTAATGTAATCACCTCTATTCGTATTCTAATAATGTTCTCATTAATTACATCACTGACTTTGTATATGTATCTATACTGTAGTATCGGTGAACTGGACGAGCAGCCGCTGACGACCTACAACCCCCTCCCGCCCGAGACGCCTCAGCCGGAGTACATCGTGTGCGTGCCCCCGCGACTGGACTTTGTAAACTTCATCGTGGGACAATTACATACAGTAATATATTCTATTGCAAAAACTATGGGAGAATGAAATTTCAGTATTCAGTAGTTTTATACGTCATGGTCATCAACCTATATAAAATACGTCCCACTGCCGTGCACGGGCCTTCTCTACAATTGCGAAGGCCTAGTGTAGGCTTGCTGACTGTACACCTAAGAATTTTCTAAGAAACTTTAGGAGTGCAGGATTCCTCACTATGATCTTCTTTGATATCTTATGATCACATTATTAATTGTTTGTCTTTTTTTTATAATATTTTGGAGAATGTTATGCACACCTTAAGTGTCATATATATCGGATATAGTACCTAAGTATTAATTATTAAGCTACCAATGTATTAATATATGTGATGTGGTTGTGCTGAATTAAATAAATAAATAAATAAATAAAATGATAAAGAACGTGATAATTAATAGTGAATACACACATAACTTCGAAAAGTCAGAGCCACCGAGATTATAGATTTTATTAATCAGTGGAATTTTTAAATATTTTGTACTACATAGCTAAGATATAAAAAATTGACCGTTAAACGACTCTAATCTCGTTCTTCTTCTTCTTCATCAACCCATATACGCCCACTGCTGAGCACAGGTCTCCTCTACCATTGAGAGGGTTTTAGGCCATAGTCCACCACGCTGGCCTAGTGCGGGTTGGCGGACTACACACCTAAGAAATTCCTAAGAACTCTTAGGTGTGCAGGTTTTCCTTCACCGTTAAAGCAAGTGATGATTCAATGTGAATAAAAAAAACACCATTAAAAATGCTCTACTAATATAATTTTCAGCAAAGCATCCGCCTTGTGAACGTGTCCAAGCTGGAAATCCGTCTATCAATCCGTCCGCCGTCTCGCAAAGAGCTGGACATCGAGTTGGGCGGAACCCGCGGGCTGACTGTGACGTCAGGCGCCGCGGCCGAACTGAAGGTGCACTTTCGGCCTGCTGACGTCAGGGTGCTGAGAGATCACCTGCTCGTCAGGGTATCCGTGGGGAGAGACTTTGTCGTGCCCATCGCTTGTTACATGCAACCGCCGATATTGGAGAGTGAGTATGGTAGTACTAGAAATTTGCTGTTATTATTGTGGGATGTATATGGAATGATGATGATGGTGGTGATGGTGATTATAGTGTTGATGGCGGTGATGATGATGATAGTGATGATGATGACGACGACGACAATGATGATCATGGTGATGATTTTACAAGTAGCAGATATTACAATCAGTCAATTTATTTAAATACCAAACCCGCAAAAATATTGTGGATCACACAAAGATTTTCCCCAGTGCGGGGAACCAGTCTGGCTGTTAAGTGCCTACTTATCAAGAGTTGTCATCCAGTCCTAGTACCGAGCATAGCGTCCTCCTCCCTATCCTGCACGCCGGGCGATGCGGCGACCTGCGCGCTCATGTCGCGCGGCAGCGACGTGCTGGAGCTGGGCGCGCGGCTGCTGGGCGACGTGCACCGAGTCACCATGCTGCTGCACTGCGACGCCGCGCATGCGCAGTTCTTCGTGCTCACTGAGGATGATTGGATCTCGTTCTGTCTTGATGTTAGTTGTTTTACTTATAAGACTGGGGTGGTACTTCTATAGAAGCCGAAAATTTGTTAGGTGTATTGTCCGCCAACCTGTACTAGGCCAGCGCGGTAGACTAAGGCTTTAATCCTCTTAATGGTAGAGGAGGCTGGTAGCCACCTGAGCCTGAGACCATGATAAAGAATTAACTAGACCAGGGCTTCCCAAACTGTGCGTCGCGACGCCCTAGGGCGTCGCGGCAACATCTTGGGGGCGTCGCGAGGCGATCGGCAAACATTCGCTGTCCGTATTTTTCTGATAACCTCATATTAGGCTAACTACTACTGTTTTGATTTCCAGTAAAGTAGGTAGTTTTGTTATGGTGGGGGGGGGGTGCGTCGCAAGAAAAATAACAATTCTATAGGGAGTCAAAGTTTAAATAAGTTTGGGAAGCCCTGCACTAGACATTACACAATTAACGTGTAACGCTCTTGGGCTTCTATGAAAGTACCGCCACTGGTATCAGTTAACAAATTTTGTAACACTAGAATTGATAAGTAAATCTATTTTCTTTGACATTATGGTGTGGTTAATTGCTTAGCAAGTGAAATGAAAAGCATTCAGAGCTTTATGTATGTCTTATAACTTTACACTATCTGATAAGACTATCTTAGCTTCGTTGTGTTTAAAATCCGAATAATCTCCCTTTGCTTTTGATTTTGACGAAACTAGACTTGCATCTTAGAGCAATGGTGTTTTATGACATATTGTCAGGTCTCAGCAATGTTAATTATTATATCACAAAAAATATATATTAAATGAAGGATGCCTATTACCCGTAATTGCCGCACGATCGAAGCTGTCTCGGACAAATTAATTATGTAAAATGAAGTTCTTAAACTAATTGTAATATTCATTAGCATAATAATAATTAAAGAGAGCTACTAGGTACCAGGGACACAGAAGCTAAGTGGTCGTCAACAGTTAAGAAAGCGATCGGGAACGTCGAATTTCCCTTTGAGGATGGCATTGTGCAAATGAATGGACGTCGTTGATAATGGTTCGAGCTGCACTAATATCCGTTCCAGGACGATTTGCCGACGTATTTAATTTAACAAGTGGGTAGTAACGAACCTGACGCGACTCGCTTCGGATTTGGGATTACACGGGATCTCGTGTAACAGCATAATACGAAAATGTGTTGGCGTTTACATACACTGAGCCGTCAGTACGTAAGCTCGGTGTGCACGTAATGCGTGAATATACAGACCTCTTTGAATATTTTCTGCGCTTTAGGTGTTTTACCAAACGTTTATTAAGATTATGGCGATTTGCACTTCAAGATTGTCTGTGAATATTTAGCCTAGATAATGGCATCGTATCATTCTATCGTATCTGTGAGTGTTCATAGTGCGATGTCATTTGACAATATCACTTGCAAACTATTTCTCTCCTCATCATCATTCTCTTGCCCTGCTCCCAATTTTTATTTGGGGTCGGCGCAGCATGTTTTCTCCTTCCACACATCCCTATCAGCCGTCATGTCTTCAGTCACGCCTTTCTCTTTCATATCTCTTTTCACGCACTCCATCCATGTTTTCTTTGGCCTTCCTCGGCTTGTCCATCCTTCAACTTTCATGCTCATTACTTTCTTACCAACATATGTTTCGTCCCTCCTCATAATATGCCCATACCACGACAGACGGTGTCCTTTCAGCTTATCAATCACAGGAGCTACTTTCAAACTTCCTCTAACGTATTCATTCTTCACTCTATCAGTCAGAGTTACCCCACACATCCATCGCAACATTCGCATTTCTGCTGCATGCAGTCGTCTTTCGTCCGTCTTCTTCGTTGCCCAACACTCCGATCCATACATAACGACAGGTCTTATCATGGACTTGTATATTCGGCCCTTCAATTTGAGGGGCATCCTTGGGTCGCATATTGTGGATGAGACCTGTTGCCATTTCATCCATCCTGAGTTGATTCTCTGCCCTATATCGTGATGTATACCCCCGTCACTTTGCATAAGTGACCCAAGGTAGCGGAATTCGGAACAGACTGGTATCGGCATTCCATCAAGTGTGACGGACACAGAACTTGAAAGACCGCCAAAGTCGCAAAACATATACTGAGTTTTGGTTCTGCTGACTTTAAGGCCAACATTTCCAAGTCTATGCCGCCACGCCTCCAATCTGTTCTGCACCTCGTGGCCACTTTCTGACACCAGAACAATGTCATCCGCAAACAGCATGCACCAGGGTGCCTCTTCCTGTATATCTGCAGTAATAGCATCCATAACCAACAGGAAGAGGTAGGGACTAAGAGCCGACCCTTGGTGCACCCCAACAGCGACATTGAATCTGGTTGTAATGCCAGCTGCCGTCCTGACTTGGGTATTACATTTACGATACATGGCCTGAATCAACTGCAGGTACTTCTCAGGCACGCATTTCTTCTTAAGGGCCCACCATACAACTTCACGCGGAACCCGATCGAAAGCCTTTTCGAGGTCAACGAATACCATGTGCAAGTTTTTATGCGCTCTCCTGTATTTTTCGCACAGTTGGCGAATTGCAAAAATGGCATCCGTCGTCCTACGACCAGGCATAAAACCGAACTGGTTTCGCGAAACCTCACATTCCTCTCGCAGGCGTCGCTCAATTATTCTCTCCCAAATTTTCAGAGTGTGTGACATTAACTTTATTCCCCGATAATTGTTACAGTCTTGAACATCTCCCTTGTTTTTAAAAATGGGCACCAAATAACTGTTGCACCATTCGTCGGGTACCGTGTTGTCCAGCAACAGCTTATTGAGGAACAAAGCCAGCCACTTCCACCCAACCACTTGCAAAGCCTTCCATACTTCTACTGGTATTCCATCTGGTCCAACCGCCTTCCCATTCTTCATCCCACTCACAGCTTTCATAACTTCATCTACACTGATGTCTCTTACGAGCCCCACGTTCACCGGTACATCCTCAAGCTGTTTCCCCCAGTCATTCTCTTCATTCATAAGTCTTTCAAAATAGGTTTTCCACCTATTTTTGATTTTTTCATCATCTGTCAAAATTTCTCCCACTTCATCCCTTACACACTTCATATGCGTCACGTCCTTCGCCATTCGTTCCCTAGCTCTAGCCAGCCGGTAAATATGTTTCTGTCCCTCAGGGCTTTCAAGAGACTTGTACAATGAATCTTGTGCCTTTGCCCTGGCGACAGCTACGGCTTTTTTAGCTTTTCTCTTACACTCAACATAATCAATTTTCTTTCGTTCCTTCACACTGACATTTCCCACTTCTATACTCTGCCATTCCTTAAATTTCTGTTTCTTTTCTTTAAGCACACTTTGCACCTCAGTCGACCACCACCATGTATCCTTCTCTCTCATATATTTCCCTTTTGACTCTCCTAACACTTCCTTTCCCACTTTTCTTATACAGTCACTCATTTCCATCCAACAATCATTCACACTTCGGGGCTGTATATCGCCCATCTTACCTATATCTTCTATCATTCGTCTCTTGAATTCTTCTGCACAGTCATTCTTCTCCAGTAAATGCCACTTTATTTTGGAGGGGATTCTCGTGTGGGATTTACCAGTTGTGATTGAGACTCTGGTATCCAGTACCAAAAGGCGGTGCTGAGAGACTAATTCCTCGCCAGGCAATACCTTACAGTCCTTTACACAGTTGAGACTGTGGCGCCTGAGGAGGAAGTAGTCTATCTGCGTACGATGGTGCCCGCTTTTGTACGTTATGAGGTGTTCGTCGTTTTTCTGGAACCAGGTATTGGCAACTGCTAAATCCAAAGCCGAAGCCGCTTGGAGTACTGAATTAGAAATAGAAATAATGCAAACTATTTCTCTCCTATTCAACTTATTATTATTATTATATATTTTATTATCCTTTTGTTTTATTAACCAACGAATGATATGAGAATGAATATGAGGCGAGCGTTTAAGGTATAGGCCTGAGTCTTCTTTACTACTGAGATGGTTCAGAAGGTTTTTATCGTGTATATTTAAACAAAACCAAATAACACTATACCTGACCCATAAGTCAAATCCGGGAACTTTTTTATGTGCTATCTAATCTCAGGGCCAAAATGACAATTCAATTATTATAAGCCCATATACTTTCCACGGCTGGGCACGGGCCTTCTCTACATTTGAAAGGGATTAACCAATTCTAAAGTTTTGCTAATTTTTACCTCCCACTTCTAAGTATCGATCTCCATTTCTTGACGCGAAGTGTGTCGCCAGGAGGTGCGTTGCGACGGCAGCGTGGTCTCGGGCTGGTTCTCGTGGTGGCCGGCGCGCTGGGCGGGCGGCGGCGCGGTACGCGCGCTGGCGGCGTGTCGCGCGCCCGCACCCGGCCTGCACGCCGCGCCGCTGCGCCTGCTCGCCTCCACCGCCGTCGTCAGGCCGCTGCACCTGCTGGCTGATGCACTGCTGTTTTCTACTAGGCATATCTCCTTACAGGTAAACTATGAGAGTGGAAGTTAGTATTTTGAATGTTGGATTAAGCAAGTGCGGGATTTTTAGCTTTACTTTCTAAGGACTTTTGATAAGCTCAAATAAAATTTTATTAATTAAGTAATTTTAGTAATTTCAGTCTGTGGCAGCTATTTGTACAGCCCATTACTTAAGACTTTGTTAGGCTTGGATGAGCATAAAAATAGAGATGATAATGTTTAGTTTTAAATATGTTGGGAACTATATAGAGCGAGGCCCGTACTAGTTGCTACTTTTGGTGCTGACGAATACCTGTACTTAAACCAAGAAAAAAAGGGAAAAGCTAAAATCCTACTAAAACAACAAATAAATATTAAAAAATATGATTTTTATATATTTATATACTACACTACTTATAGGCTACACCCCTTACCCTTATTATAAATTGATAACCTTTATATTACATCCCATAATTAACCATATCCATAACACACTTTGATCCGCTCATGGTCAGAAACGTTACCCTTTCATGTAAAATATAAAAATGTGTGTTTTCAAATCAGTCCCGTACGCCGTCGCCATTACTCACGTTGCGAGTATTACGAACGGTTCAAATAAAATCAGCGGCGCATTCAGACCGCTCGCTACAAATACATTCCCTTTTGATGTTCCACCGGCAGCCGTGTGTTTTTTCTTCATTTTACAGTCGACGTGTGTTGTGTCGCTCGCGGGTATTAAAATATTCATAAAGCGACGCACATTGTGTCGAGCTCGACTCCGCATCGACAGCCTAACCGACACTTAGCCATTACACAAAAGCGCCTCAACGTGTGTTTTCCCTTTATTACTCTATCCCGTTCTATTTATTCAACATTTCTACTTAGCTTCACAAATGTTTGCAAAGAAATTTAATACAATTTAAAATGGATTCGAACTAGACGTGTAATTAAATTAACACAAACAGATTTCGAAATTGTTTTCCGTTGTGGCAAATTTGTAAATTTGAGTTCGGACGGCTTTCGTTGGAAACAAATTATGAGTTAAAATTGGTACGGCGTGGCATTGTACCTATTTGTATGAAAGTGGTTGAATGGGTTCCGCGGAAGGATTTTGCAGAAATAATTTATGACGGCTTATAAATGATATGTATTAGACGTAACGACGCCGCCGTACGTGCTCCAGATATAAATGAATCCCTGACACGGCGGGAGGCCTCAATTACTCCACTGTGAATATTCATTCACATTCCAACGGTTCGGATAAAGAAACGAATACAGATGAAATTGTAAGAAAGTCTGTTCTCGTAGGATTGAACACCAGCAGGTGTTTATTTCACTAATATTGGATTCAAAGAAAATTCGATCGATTTTTCTTTAGCGAATGTTCTAGAGAAGGTACCTATCTAAGTTTGGATGTAAAACAAAATCAATAGATTTCCAGGACCTATTTTTAAATATATATGTTTTGACCTACATTAAATACCATTAACTTTATCATACAAACTGATGAAATTAATAATTTTGCATTAAAAAACCGTGACTACCAGTAAACCTTCGACTGCAGGCGCAAGAGAAAGACTACGACATCTGCAGCGACGACGACCCGGCGTGCGAGTACTACGTGCACCTGGGCACCGCGTTCCCGGGCCGCTCGCTCACCGCCACCGTGCAGCTTATCAACCACAGGTAACTAACGCAAAGGTATTTCGATGTGTATACTGTTAAAGTATCCTAAAATATTAGAAACAGCAAATGCAAACATTTGTGGTTTATGTTACTGTATACTAATGTAAAAATTATTTTTGTCTAAATAAATATGTTATCACAATGTAATTGTAATATAAATTCAACCTATCATTAATATTTTAGGCTTGCTTACGGGTAAAGTGTCATCATATGATATTACATCTTTGTACGATATTTAAATAAAAACATCATGATTATGAAGTTTTATCATTTATGGTCGGGGATTCAGCTATGCAGGCTGACCATAAAATACCAAATAGGAAGTTTAAAGCGCTCCGCTGTCGTCAAAAATAGCCTATAAGTAAATAAGCCAATTCATAACATTAAAAAACCTGAAAGTTGCTATATTTAGGTTATCATTTACTACGAATTACACTTCGGTAGTTAATATTGCCAACTGTAACCGTTGCTATGTTCAGTCCGGTGATATATTCATACTACTGGAGCGTGCGCGCGTGGGGCACGTGCTCGTGCGCACAAGACGCAGACGACAACGACTCGCTGTGCGAAGGCGCAGCGAAAACCCGACGAGACACAGGAAAGGTAAACTACACTATTGTTTGATCTTCTACAGAACATCGTAATACTAACAGTTATACTGTGCGTGCCGCTGTTGATCCTGGAGCACGGGAATTTCAGTGGTGGGTTAAGGCCAAAAATAATATTGTAATCGGATATATTTTTTTATAACCATAACTAGTGTCTTTGCTATTCCAAATTTACAGTGCTGTAAATGAATTATCGATTAGCTAATTAGGTGTGGTGCCGTCAAATGGCATAATATTAGGCAGCAGGAGATAGACTTTAATTGTTACAATGAAATCGGCCCACTGTAATTTATACTTTTCACGCAGCATTTATATGACCCAAGCTCATTCTTGATAATGCCCTTTGTATAGGAACGCAGACAATTGTTTTTCCCCCGAACTGTTTAATAAATGTGATCGTTTAATTTGTGACATGTTTCTCAGAAATATTCATTAAAATTTATCTAATCGAATTCTCATGCTTTCAGTGATAAAATAATTAGAACTTAGATACTAACGTCTTATATTGGCATTTAGAAAACTTATTATCAAACAGTTGGAACGTAGGTTAAATAAGAGTCTATTCCACGGCGCTCGCTACGCAGTAACATTTTGATATCATTATTGGATGGAGCAGTGATGGCCTCGAGGTTTGGGCGCGCGGTCGAGAATCTCGACGGTCGCGGGTTCGAACCCCAGGCACACACCTCTGACTATTCGAAGTTATGTGTGTATTCACATTGAATTATCACTTGTTTTAACGGTGAAGGAAAACATCGTGATGAAACCTGCACACCTAAGAGTTCTTAGGAATTTCTTAGGTGTGTAGTCCGCCAACCCGCACTAGGCCAGCGTGGTGGACAATGGCCTAAACCCTCTCAATGGTAGAGGAGACCCGTGCTCAGCAATGGGCGTATATGGGTTGATGAAGAAGAAGAAAGAAGATTGGAAACGTCTTAAAAGCTACATCACTAAAGCTCTGATCTGTTCTAGCTAACCCATACTAAGGTTAGAAACAGGATTTGAATAATAATGATACGTGTACCAGGGTAGTCCACCAACGCGCACTAGTTGAGCCTGGCCTAAAACCTTCTCAATGGTAGAGGAGGCCCGTGCCTACCACTAAGACGTGTATGGACTTATGATGATGATGTACCAGGGTGGTGAGACGTCGGATGTGGGCAGTGATGCTGCGGCACGAGTCCGCGTGTCGCCCGGGTCTGGCGCGGTGCCGCCGAGGAGTGCGCGCGCGCTGCACGTGGCCGCGCCTGATGTCGGCACCACGCTCGGCACCTCGAGAGCCGTGCTCATGTTAGCAACTCATTACAAAGTTAAGCCTCAGGAGGGTTCTTAGTAGGGGTAATGGTGGTGGGTGACGAGAGACAGGAACACTGCAGGAGATAGTTCTGTTAGATAGTGCCATGGTTGTGATTAATTACGATGTTGGCAGCATATAAACTATGACATTATTATAGTGCACACAACGACCCACAGAGTTACTCATTATGGTTTTATCTCATTACCTAAGCACTAAAATAGGCACATCTTACATCGATTGGGTTTTGCAAAAGCCCAAAACAAAGGCTTTGTCACACGCAATTAACTCTATTATCAATACTATAAACGGATAAAAGGACTATAACGTCTACAATTATGGCATCACGAGATAAATTTAAATTTATACAATCCCGAAACAATAAAATATTCTACATAGCACATAATAAAGCATTATATTATACATACATGGGCTTTTGAAAACATAATTGGATCATTATAATGATTCAATCTCAAAAAGAACAAACTAAACCTCGGTGTTGAATTGCAATCGATAAAAGTGTCTAGCAGTCCTTTGTCACACATCTCATGGAGGGCGTCCTATTATCGTCGGAGCAAAGCACGTGAACCGAAAGATCGCTCCGCGGCACATAGGTAGGTTTTTAGGTTTTATGCGGCCAAAATTGAAAATTTTAAACTAGTTACAAATGCAAAATGGAATATTTTTCTACGTTAACAATAGAACAAGTGATAATTAGCCGGTCTTCTCGGCTTAAATACCAGCGTGGGGGACGTGTGCAGGTGGTGGAATCTTGTTAGTCTCCCGCTGCGCCCGCGCTTTCGCTGTTTACGTTTTTAAAGTGACTTGTTTTTCGTCGTTAATATTTTTGATTTGAAGAGAGTTATTAAAGTAAACAATGTGGATTCGAGTGCTTCAGGTATATACCATTATTTATTATAGAAATTGTCAACCTAGTATAATAAAAAATACTTTATTTTAAACCTCTAAAACATACAACGTTTTCTTGAAAAAATATTCTTGATTTTTCAATTTAAACGTAATTTAGTTATATTATCGCTTCCTCTCGCCTCAAAATTATTTTTTATTATAATACTTAATACTCTTTTCTTATGATTTAGATAAAAATCAACTGCAGGTAGGTGCAGGTAGGGTAAAAAAAGTTATGTTGAAAAATGTTCCAAATAATTTTAATTTTCATTTTCGTCGTAGGTTTTCCTGGCTCATCCGGAATAAAATTAGTCACCCGTCAATTTCTCTACGATAAAATGCAAAGCCAAAGTAATTTTAGAAACGATTTCAAGTGGATACATTATTGATGTCAAGAAATATGATGAATACGCACTAGATACCGCCAAATTATACGTGAAGCATTATTGGTGGCACCCGATGACCCCTACTTTGCACAAAGTGCTCATACATGGTACTGTTATAATAAAGAATTCCATCCTTCCAATAGGCCCATTCCCGGAGAAGGCTTAAGAGGCTCAAGAGGCCCGAAATAAGCACTTTCGCATATATAGAGAAAATTACGCAAGAAAATTTTCCCGCGAACAGTGCAACCGCGACATTTACAATCAACTATTATTGAGCTCTGATCCGCTCATTAGCAGTATTAGTATAAAACAAAGAAGGAGAAAAAAAATGTCTAATTCCTTTTCTCCGTAGACTTTCGACATGCTTTTAACCACCAAACCAGATTCCGCTGCACCAGAATCCTCGGACGATGAGGATCTGGAGTAACGAATTGGCATGGAGTATGTGACGACTGTCAATTCATTACTCACTAACGTTTAAAATGTACGTTTATGATATATATTTTTTAATATATGTCACGTTAGGTTTTTGACATTTTTTTTCATAAATATTATATTTTCTTAAATTAAAATTAAAAAAATCAACAGAAAGTTGTTTTACATTATCAATTATGTCGATTAGAATAGTTTTAGCAATTAAAATAATTTTGGCCGCATAAAACCTAAAAACCTACCTATGTGCGCGGCTTAATGATACGGCAGGAATATGAGCCGGCGCGGGCCGAGATAAGCGCTGCCATCAACCCTCGACACTTGTGACGTCATATTAGAACATGTTGTTTTTTTTAAATGGTGATTCTAAAATCAAATTATGGAGAGATGAAAGACAAAAGGATGACTGAAGACATGACGCCTGATAGGGATGTTTGGAAGCATAACACATATTGCGCCGACCGCAAATAGAAACAAGTGAACGATGATAAAAATATAAACGCTTTGATACTGGCACATAAAATAAAACAAAAAGCAAAAATCGCTTCCCATTCAACTCTATGTTGCAGTAACTATAACCATCTGAACCGAACTGCAACAATATTTTTTTATTAAATGCCCAGGTGTGGTGCGAAAGTTCGTTGAATACTGCTCACACCTAGTCGCTTGGAAGAGATTGCTTTAACGGAATAACAAAAAAATACTATTTCTGGTTCATAGATTTGTTTATATGTTCTTTTATTTTAGATATTGTTTATTTGATAAGTTATAAAAATATGTTTTAATGAGTTTTTATTGGACATAAAAAAAGCACGCGGGGGAATGGTGAAGAATCGTGTTTTAAAAATTCCTTTCGTTATAAATTCACCAGTAAAGTTCGCGTGTATAGACAGAAATTTCACACACACAATAAACAAATGTAGGTCATACCAAAATCGTTTAGGGCGGCGATCGAACCCTTTCTTTTGTGTCTCGAAAGTTAACCAAAGCGATCGTCAAAGTTTTATGTAGGATCACAGTTGTCTGAAGGGACTTAGTACTGAGCCTCACAACAATACAAATAAGATTTTATGGATATTAAATTACTAGTATTTACTTTAGGGAGAAGTGATGGCCTCGAGATTTAGGCGAGCGGTCGAGAATCTCGGCGGTCGCGGGTTCGAACCCCAGGCACACACCTCTGACTTTTCGAAGTTATGTGTGTATTCAAATTGAATGATCACTTGCTTTAACGGTGAAGGAAAACATCGTGATGAAACCTGCACACCTAAAAGTTCTTAGGAATATCTTAGGTGTGTAGTCCGCCAACCCGCATTAGGCCAGCGTGGTGGACTATGGCCTAAACCCTCTCACTGGTAGAGGAGACCCGTGCCCAGCAGTGGGCGTATATGGGTTGAGGATAGACATTTATTTATTTACTTTGCAAGCATAAAGTGTACGGGTGAAATTATGCCTGAGGTATTTATTGACAGTTGAAGCTTTGGTGGTAGAGTTTAAGTACGTAAATTAATTTACATAATAGGTTATATATTGTGATGCGTAAATATATTAATACACATTTAATACATTAAAAAAACTATCTACATTTATACATACTTATGTAACGCTAAAGTAATTCATGTCAACAAAAATTCGAACTATGTATTGAGCAATCAATACTAGGATTAAGTTATTATGTCACACTTTAATCTTTTACTCAATGTATTTAGACAATAGTAAGAAGTTCCAACAAAACTCGGGGACAAAAGAGGTGGCGATGTAATCAACGAAATGGCAAGTGTTTAGACTCTGCGGCATATCGGAGCTCGTGACGAAAACCGCCACTCATCATAATTGAAAAGCTTATATTAACAAAGCATTATTTAATTATATAGTAGTTCAGTTGCAGATAGGCTAAAAGTGATAGAATATATCGTGATGCAATTTCTCATAATTGAAAAGCCTACAAACAATAACAAAGCATTAGCAATTATAGTTTAGTTGCCTTTAGACTAAAAGTGATATAAATTTTTAAATTATAGTTCAGGTACTTATGAACTAAAAGTGATCGACGATTTTGTGATGTAATTTCTTCATTACATAGAATTAGGTTGTTGGTGGAGTGACATTAGCGAGACGTTATTTAGTAAATTGGCTAAATGTCTTTTTTGTATTAATAATATTATGTTAATTCGATTTGCATTGCCTAAATTGCTCTTATACGCAGCGTTTGAAAGACTATCTAAAATTTGTTCTTTGTTGCCCTAATTAAATTTGAAGTGTCTTGACAAAAATTATCTCATCAGCATTTTAAGACATCTACGACAGAATTATTTGACAGCCTTACAGCCACAGATGAATTTTATTGAACCACCTATAGTTTAGGGATAAATAACAATGCCTGAATTAGAAGTGGTAGTTCATAATGTAAACTATTCTATATATTCTCCAATATCTTTTTTTTCTTGGTATATTAATAAATGAATTTTAGCCTAATAGCCCGTGACTGTAATAGTTTGAGTTAAAATTCGAGTGTGATTGTTCAGGTTAGTGCTGAAGGACATCCCGAAGGAGAGTTTCCCGGCAGATTACGACCCGATGATCGTCAGCACCAAAGTAATCGAGTCAGAACCGATACCGGGGTTTCAGGTGCGATTTTATTTGTTGAGAAGTTAACTTATACATGACATATGTATTATATCAACACGAATTCTAAATACATATGAATGAGATACTAAATTGCAAAAGTATCGTACATTTCAAGTCATAGCAGAATCATGTAATTGCAAGTAAATAATTATTCTTAATATTTACTGTTATATTGATCAAGACTAATCCAATTAAAAAACTCTATTTCATTTTCTACTTTACACATATTCAAAACGTGGATGTAGATGTGAGAGAGTACATTACATGTACCTATTTTTCAAGTAAATTTGTTAACGTAGACATGGCCTAGTGGCTAGTTTAGACTTTGAAATTTTGAGACTGTTCACAAATAATTATCACTCACTTTAACAGGAGGTCAACATCACTAAATCAATAGGAATTTCTTAGATGTGTTGTTTGGCAACCCGGAATAGCCCAATTGTAGAGGAGGCCTGCCCACTAATGAGTCGTATGACGTATCCCGCTGATTATGCTGAAGTTGGTTAATTAATACCTTAAGTATGGTGTCGGAAGATCTCAACTCTCTTATTTCTAAAGGAGGCCTGCTCCCACCAGTGGGAAAATATACCCTAATTATACTAAAATTATTTGATAATCAAAGTATAATCTATACAGCGTGGGTCCCGTTGCGTGTGCGACGTGGTGTGCTGCGAGATGGAGGTGTGGTGGGACGTTGCGCCCGTGCGCTTCGTGCTCGACCCGCCGGTCGTCCCGCTCTCACACACTCTCAGGTAATTGTTTTTGCTGTATAGGAAAGAGACGAATATAGGTTTCCAACTCCTCCTATCCTATGTAGCTGAACCTCTCCGCTTTAACACCGTATTCGAACCCATAGATAATTAATAATTGCTAGGCGTCATCGCTTGGTGCCTTACAGAGACTTTGAATTAAAAAACTGAAAATCGGCTTACATTTAGTTTAACATACTCAAAACCGGATGTAAATAGATGTAGAGTTCAGAAAACATTGCAGCTCTTACCTTTTTACAAGCTTTTATTTAACTTCACTTTTGTATGTATGTATGTATGTATGTATGTATGTATGTATGTATGTATGTATGTATGTATGTATGTTTGTATGTTTACAAATCTTGCAATGAAGATTTGAACCACTTCCAATAGACCGATTGTGCTGAAACTTGGTATACCTACGTAACTTGGATGACAATACAATAATATGGTACCATGGAGCTGGTCTGATGATGAGGTTGGAAGATGACCATAGAAACATCGGTTCTTGTGGACCGATTGAGCTGAAATTTGGTATGTCTTTGTAACTTCGACAACAATACACAAATACTGTACCATGGTGCTGATCTGACGAAGAGTTGGAAGATGTCCATAGGAACTTCGATTTCTGTGGTCCAATTGAGCTGAAATTTGGTATGTCTTCGTAGCTTTGGTAACAATACAAAAATATGATATTATGGAGCTGATCTGATCAGGAGTTGGAGGATGGCCATAGGAACTCCGATTCCTATGGTCGAATTGAGCTGAAATTTTGTATCTCTTCGTAACTTCGGTAACAATACAAAAATATGGTATCATGGAGCTGATCTGATGAGGAGTTGAAGGATGCCCATAAGAACTCCGATTCCTATGGTCCAATTGAGCTGAAATTTTGTATCTCTTCATAATTTCGGTAACAATACAAAAAATGGTATCATAGAGCTAATCTATTGAGGAGTTGGAAGAAGCCCACAGGAACTCCGATTCCTTTGGACCGATTGAGCTGAAGTTTGGTATACCTATGTAATTTCGGTGACAATATAATAACAAGGTATCATAGAGCTGATCTGACGAAGAGTTGGAAGATATCCATAGGAACTCCGATTCTTGTGGTCCAATTGAACTGAAATTTGGTGTGTCTTCGTAACTTCGGTAACAATACAAAAATATGGTATCATGAAGCTGATCTGATGAGGAGTTGGAAGAAGCCCATAGGAACTCCGATTCCTGTGGACCAATTAAGCTAAAATTTGGTATGCCTTTGTATTTTCAGTGACAACATAATAACAAGGTATCGTTGATCTGGTGTCATGAGAAGTTGGAAGGTGCCCATAGGAACACTAGTTTCCATGGACCGATTGAGTTGAATTTCGGTATGACTACGAAATGGATAGACTTAGAAATATTTCCAACTAAAAAGTTAAAAATAAATTAACGGTGAAAAACATATTTTAAAATCAAGCTTTTATTATGCACGAAAAATTTAAAAAATAAACTAAGAAAACATTCATAAAATTCGTAGTTTTTTAAACTTTACAAGTAACAATTTACAAAAGTGTTCGGTTTATCAGTAGAAGTATGATACATAAACATATATTATCTATAACTAGTATATTAATATTCTTAAGTGATTTAAAAGCTTGTCGCGCAATTTAGTTAATGCAAAGACCTCGGCCGCGACGAGCTTTTAGATCACTTAAGAATATTAATATACTAGTTATAGATAATATATGTTTATGTATCATACTTCTACTGATAAACCGAACACTTTTGTAAATTGTTACTTGTAAAGTTTAAAAAACTACGAATTTTATGAATGTTTTCTTAGTTTATTTTTTAAATTTTTCGTGCATAATAAAAGCTTGATTTTAAAATATGTTTTTCACCGTTAATTTTTTAGTTTGTGATTACGAACTATTTGTACCATGCATAGATAGTTGGACTATAGAGTATAATTTAAACTCTCAGTTATTGCCAGGTGGTTTATGAATACTATCGATTACAACCAAAAGCTAACACTGATAGACTAAACTGTCAAGGTTTGTTCTCCAATAGAATTGATTTCCAATAGACCCTATCATTTTTATTGGATTTGGAAATATGAAAAACATACATACATTCCTGCATCCACAAATATTTTGAATAGATGTAAATAGTAATATTTTGTTAGAAGATATGTTTGCGGTATTCGCAATTACGGAAGCAAACATAACACGACTTGTAAGTTGTAGGTGTTGTCATCGCCGCCCCGATTTATATTCCTGTTAATTCATAATTAAAGTCAACACGTGCGAGAGTTAATAGGGATAATTCTACGAGCACTCGCATGTGATGCGTGGTAATTTGTTTGATTTATTACGGGAGAATGTATCATCGTAAATATACCTTAAAAATAAATGATGTTTATGCTACAACAATCTGTTTATGCTATAATCTATCCGCCTACGTACGTATGTATTTGCAAACTCATTATGTTGACATATACAAGTATTTTTTATGTATAATGTGATTATAAAATTGGGTATACTTTAGATCTAGAAACGTCAGTAGTCAAAACAGACTGGCTGTGTATGACATACATACATACATCACTTGCTTCACTAGTCAATTGAGTGGAAACTAGATAAAACCTCTCTTAGTTAAGACAAACCTAATCAGCCTTACCAACCTTTAAAGTGACGATGTTGCGCACGCGCAGGGTTCAACAAGTGGACGTAACGGTCCGCGCCACGCAGCTGTTCGGTTGCGAGGCCGTGCGGGGGGCGTGGCTAATGCCCTCCCCCGCCGTCCCCGCCCCACCCGCGCCGCGCCTCACCCCCGCCACGTCATGCGCCACACGCATCACCATCGCTCTGCCACCTCTACCGCACCAGCAAAAGGAGACTGACGTCATAGCGTGAGTAACATACGTTGTATGATATGGCGAAAGTATAAGAATAGGAACCTGCACTAGGCTAGCCTGGCCTACCACCTGTTATGTTTAATAAATTATTAAGAATACAAAACATTTTGTACACAATTTGGCAAGATGATAAAGTAGCTGTTGCTTTACCACAAAAAATCTTTGGATTAACGTTAAAAGTTTTCATTTAAAAAGTATTTTATTTTTTAAACGTCACTTAAGAATACAAGTTTAAATCGTTTGTGAAGTTGAGCGAAGAATTTTTCGATCATTAATCAAAATTTATGGCGACTGAGATGGAACAAAGTTAATATTTTAGCCAATAAAACGCTTCCAGCCAAATACACTTGTTATTTGAAGTCATTCATCTGGAGTAGGGATGTTGCGGATTCAATTTTTTTCACATCCGCGGATGCGGATGCGGATGCGGATTTTAAGAGGCTCACATCCGCGGATGCGGATGCGGATGCGGATCTGTATAAAATTGATCGATTTGTTGATTTGTATAAAATGTTATTGCTTTCCTATTGGTCAATCAGCACGTGCGGTCAACCACTCGACACTCGAGACCGACACGCGCACCTCGCCGCCCCTCACCCCTTTCTTTCTTTTCGCGATCTGCTACACATCCGCAACCGCATCAGCTCCGCAGCGATTTAAGCGGATGCGGATGCGGATGCGGATGTCCAAATCGATGCGAATGTTCCGCATATGCGGATGCGGATGCGAATATTCGCAACATCCCTAATCTGGAGGGTGAATGCTCCGAACGCTGCGACCGTCCTATCTCGATCAATTTGTTAAAGCGTGTCTGAGAATCTCCGTGGAATATCTCGTGATAGCTTTGCGAACATAACGGTCTCATAAAACTATTATAAATTGTATGAGACGTCAGTGCTGTCGTTCCGAACGGAATGTACAACCGCTCGCGTGGAATATATGAATAAAATTGGAGATGTTATATTTCTCAATACTGGGTTCGATCCCGTGTAGCAGACGCCCGCAACCACGTCGCTTTACAACGTCCATATATTTGTATGTCGTTTGGAAATATCGCGTGCCCCCTTTACGACATATTTAACGTGACTACGTACCCTTTTTGTATACTTTGATTTATTGTAGCGGTGTTATAAATTCATGCACGTTTGGCTTTTTTGTTTGGATCTCCTCTAGAGTAATATAGATTAAACTACAAAATATCTCAATGGGCTGTCTGGAGAGACACTGATCGCCGAGACATGTTGCGAAACGAGTGGCCGCGGCTTTGATCTCCGCATCGAGACAGTATCTGTGTAATCCACAAATATTTTTTTCGAGTCTGGGTGTTTGTGAAAGCGTAAAATCTCTCACAGTGTCTGATACCCACGACACAGGACTTGTATCCCAGTGTGGGGTCAGAACTATGTAAGTGACCGTTGTACGTATTTGTTTATTGAACAGGCCGTATAGTCTCTCGTAGTCTCTGACACCTGCGACACATGACTTGTATCTTTGTCATAACTATGTATGTTGGGTGTATTTATTAAAAGTTTGTTAAAGTCAAGTCAAATCTTCTTTATCGTCATTTTAACACTATTTTTGATATTATTTTTTAAATCTAGTGCCAGAATTGAATTGAATGTTCCAGTCTGGTGTCCGAGAACGAGGAGTGGCGGTCCGAGTGCCGGATATCGCGGGAGTGCGGCGCGCGCCACGTGGCCGTGCGGCCCGCGTTCCTGTGGCTCGGGCTGGTGCCGCCCGGGACACACGTCAGCACCACGCTGCGGGTGCACAACGATACATACCATCAGGTCGGTTTGCTTGTAGTCTTCACTTACTTTGATAAGAGCGAATGCAAAAATACATTTTTGGTAGTTTGGACGCTTAAATATACAGGAATTATTCAGACCGTCATCGGAAACTAAAGCGGGTAATAGCTACGGCAATCACAAACCTATTGGAGTAAAAAAAACCTGATAAATTGAATCACTTATTTATCAAAATAAAGGGAAACATCGTGAGGATACCTAACCTAAAAGTTCTTAGGAATTTCTTACCACCACCAACCCGCACTAGATCCTCTCAGTTGTAGACTAGTTCGCAGCCAAAAGTGGGGGATATATGGGCTGATGATGAGTCCAGACCATAGAACACCTATGTGGTGTGTCGCTGGCGGAGTGGCAGTACCATGCATTCCAATGGGTCGCGAAGACCGAGCCATGATAAGTCCAGGTCATAGTACTCCCACGTGGTATGTTGCAGGCGGAGTGGCAGTACCGTGCGTTCCGTTGGATCGGCGAGACGGAGCCGAGTGCGGCGTGCCTGGGCCGGCCGCCGTGCCCGCACTGCCACGAGCGCGCCTGCTCCTGCGGCCTGCTGCGGGCCACGCACGCCACGATACCGCACGGGAGATACTCCACGCTGCACTACCAAGTTAACGCGCCGGAGGTATATATTTGTCTTGGGGATTGAACCGACGGGTTCTGGTTTCGCAAGCTGGTGTTCAGTCAACTGCGCCACGGACGCTACTACTATTATCTGTCCCATCTCATCTTTGCATCAGATGAAATCCGTAGGAGAACTAAAGTAAGCGACAAACCCAGCGGATTAGCAAGTTGAAGTGGCAATAGTCGGGGCATATAGTGCGAAGTAGTAATGGCCGATGGGGCCAAAAAGTTCTCGAATGGAGGCCAGGTAACGGAAAGCGCAGCGTGGGACATCCACCAACGAGATGGTCAGACGACCTGGTAGACGTCGCAGGTTGTCTCTGGATGTAGACTGCCGCCAACAAGTTACTGTGGAAAGTCATTGGGGGAGGCCTATGTCCATCAGTAGACTTCCATTGGCTGATGGATTGATTGATTGTGTTCCCAGCGCGACGGGTGCGTGTGCACGGTGGTGCGCGCCCGTGGTCTACCCGGGTCTCCTGCGGGCGGCGTGGCTGTGAGCGGCGACTGCGCGGCCATCGCCTACCGCGTGCTGGCGCCCAGGGTCGTGCTGCGGGTGCTCCCGTGCCGCGGGGACCACCACACTACATGTGAGGCATTTAAATAATCAAGAAGTTATATTTCCCTGGCTTACTATTACAAGGTCCTCTGTTATAATTTTAGCACTTATTTAGTTATGAATACTACGACGTTCTATATAACTCGTAGAATCTCGTAGTATTTGTATTTGTTTTCACACTGCCCCTATGTCTTAAAATACCCGGTATAAAAAGATCATGCCCAAAACAATTGGGCAGGCAATATTTATGGTCATTACAAACACATTGAACCTAAAAAAATACCGACAGAAATAAAAGTTCAGACGTTTTCCTAATCACCAGTATACATTTAAGATAGATTTAAAGTTACAGTCTGGAATGCAAGGAAAACATCATGTTTCACCGTGAATGTGATTGTAATCTCCGCAACTACCTAGTTTTTGATGACGGTCTTTTTCCCCCTACATGTATCTATATAATCCCACCAGGCGAAGGTTGCGACATCGACGGCGGCGCGGCGGGCAGTGCGCTGGGCACGGCGACGCTGCGGCTATCGCGCGCGCTGTGCGTGGGCCGGCGCGCGTGCTGCCGACTCACGCTCACCAACACCACGCCGTTGCAGACCGCCGCGCGCTGGCTGCCGACCATAGGTACTTACTGCCTCTTATAGGCCTTTATGACGACGAAATTGTCATGGAAATAATTATTATTATCGTCACTGTCATAGTCGTTGTCGTCGTCGTCGTCGTCGTCGTCATCACCTTCATCTTCTTTATCACCTTCATTATCTTCATCACGTGCATCGCATAATATATAGGTATAAGCATATAAATTAACATCGAACAAAATAACTTAAAATTTGGACTTTATTATTATTAATTGCAAAAGTTTAAAACCATGTTTTGGTTTTAAATTTTAATTTTAACTTACCTCGATCGCAGATGGAGATGATATCCTCAAAGTGACGTTCACACCCAACGAAGTGGATATCGCTAGCTACGGAAAAGTCGAAATTCAAGTGAGTACAACTTGTGAAGTTATGTGCTATAGTAGTCATCATCATCAACATCTTTATCAATATGAGTGACGCCAACTGGACATAAGTCTTGTCCAAAGACTTCCAGAAATACCAGAATGATCTGAACCTAGCGACGTCCAGAAACCTAGGTCAGACCATCCATTCACTTATTCTTGATTTTTGTCAAAGCATTTATTGCGCAACAGCCAAAATAAAGTAAGGACAAAAGAAATTTTTCCTCAAGATTATTATCTCCAAAGGTTTACCCACACACAAAAATCTCCCCAATATTGTTATTTGCGTTCGTGCGTTTGTGGGTAAAAATAAAACCAAATGTTTGTATTTAGACAAGTATGGCGACAGCTTTGCTAACCCTGAGAGCCTGGCCTTAAACAAACTTAATCTATACAGTTGACACAGTAATGTTTTCATAAATATATCTGAGCATTTTGATATAACTTATGTCTTTAATATCTATTTCAAATGTTTGTCAGCTATATAGAATCTACGAGTAAAATATTTTTCAAGCTTCGCAGAGATTTAATACCGGCGATAGCTTTAGCGTTGCGAACGGGGCGAAAGATTTATTCAACATTTATAAACAGCTGATATTGGATTGGATATTCCGTCTGGGAAAGAAAGTAGCACTGAGACATAAACTTGTGTGATCTGTAAAATTTACATTGTCCTAGAGACAAAACTTACATCTTAATAAGAGTTTTATGTAGGGGAAAGAAAATTTGTATAATATCATGTAGAGATTATAAATGATAAGATCATTGAGTACTATTTACAATGGAGCTCATATCGTCTCTTTATTTTTCCCCTACTCGTGGGCGTCCATAAAATTGCGAAACGTGGAGCTAGACTAATAGTTGTAATGAGTTTTCCAAGATAGGTAAATGAAAAAGTTCCATTAACTTTTAAATTGGAATGCCTTCAACGTAATGTTCTATCAAATGGTTAATAAAAATGTACAAAGGATCGGTTTAACTATAAATTATTTCAAAAATTATTTTGCGCGGTGTCTCCCGTCGCAAGACTTCACAACTTTATTTATTACAGTTATAAAGTTATTGTCGTAAAAAAATGGCGCGTAATTAAGCTAGAGTAATGAAACCAGACAGCGTCATTATTTTTGGGCCGCGGGCACTTGAGATAAAAATAAACATTTTGGCTCGTACTTAATGTGTTAGTATAGACAATTATGCGAGTATATTACATACTTATAAAAAGTCTCATAGGTTAAAATGGAGACAATTGTTCTGGGACATGGGGTCTTTTTGCGATTTTCCGTTTTTACTTTCTTACACCACTCGAAACAGAGTATGTGTATAAATGCGCTAAATAAAACATAGTATTCTTCAATATTTAGTAGAAAAACTATAAATCTTAAACGACTAATTATAGTTTGACCAAGAGAGTTGTGGAGTACCGCATTATGTCCGGGGATTTGTCAAAGCTTTGCCAGACTTTGAATTCAGCTCGATGGCAGGCCCCGAAAATTAAACACCACTTAAATCTCCCTATTTCTAAGAGAAAGCTTAAGCTTGTGTGTTAAAATAAGCGATATGTACTCTAAAGCCCGCAAATAAAATGAGAGACACGTACAAAGGCAGTTTCCATATTAACACACAATTAGCGAACCGTCGCGCGTCAAAGATGCTGGAGTTAATTGCCGTAACGAGTTGCTAATGCAAGTTATGGAACTGGAATTTTCGGAGTCCCTGTTATAATTGAGCGGAGAGGTTTCGGCTCGTCACACGGCAGCAAATTAATCAGTAATTTCTCTTATGTATATTTTTTTGACTAAAGACTAATCGCTTAAAATATCCAGGCAACTATACGACGAGGACACAATTTGCCTTGCAATTATTCCGAAAGATAATTCCAAGAATGTAATCTACCTAGCTGCATAAATCTATCGGATGTTATAGAAGTCTAAACCCTCTTGATAGTAGAACGTAAACTCTCTTTTATTGATTTATCTAGTATGGGAAGTATATTGAGCGAACACTATCACGTTTTTCGTGTAACCACAATGTTTTCTCTAAAAAATTGTATCTGTAAAAATATTTATTCGGGATAAAACTGTATCCTATCGTTAACATTTCCCTTTATCACACCCTCAGTAATACGACGCGTTTTAATTTCCTCTTAAAAAGGACGATAAATGACTGTAAAAATTATACTGTAATGAGATTTTTTATCATAATATACATGATCATTATATCTTTAGTTAATCAAGTAAATAAAAATAAACCCTTTAAGCTTTCAAAAAACAGTATGTAATTTGTTTACTTGCAGCTTGGTTTTCTAAATTTCTTCATTCGCAAGTAAATTTTATTGTTTTTTATAAACAAATCAAATAATGTTTGATATTGTAGGACGTTGATTTTTTAATTAAGACTGTGTAATGTTTTCATAGAAAAAAATAAAGAAGTCGCCTTTCATAATCTATAAATGTCCTGAAAACAGACGCCAGTTTTCAATTCAAGGCACAAGTAAACAAGGGTGTTTAGGTAGTAATTTGTCCGAAATATGTGGTGAAAACATTTTTCCATTAGAGCACATAAAGTGGTTCCACATCAAAGAAGAGTAAACACCCTGTATAGATAACAGTTTGCCGAGAAATAATATTCAATATTCGAAAACACTTACATTATACTGGGTGCGACGTAGAGCAACCGCCGCGTGGTCAGAATCTTATACTTTAAAACCTCGTCAAAAATATATCAAAGGAGAGAATGTCGACATCACAGCTTGCCAAAGTTTTATTCTTTTAAAAAATAATCTGGCCGGTAAGATTGTGTTTATAGGTGGCAAATATTTGTAGTCGCTTCTGGTAACTATGCGGTTATGTTACTATCATCATCATATCAACTTCTTTATAAGTCCAACTGCTGGGCACGTGCCTCCTCTACCACTGAGAGGATTTAGGCCATAGTCCACCACGCTAGTCTAGTGCGGGTTGGCATACTTTATAACGTTAGATTACTAATATTGTTCCATTTATCCCCATTCTCAACATTGAATAACAAACTAAAGCAGCCGTAGTTACTTCCATCAATTACTTATAAAGTTATTCAATGTATAAGTGAGGGCTATTGTGTCTGAAAAGGGTACTATGGGCAATAACTTCCTCCGTTCGCCACACAATACACTACAATAACAGAAGCGATATATTGTTGGCGTAAGTTCTAGTAAACAGTCTTTTCTCGGCGAAGAATCTCAAAGCGCTCAGTGTAATACATAACACGCGTAAAAGTCGCCCCTTTAGTCGCGACCCACACATTAAGATACGTATCTTGTGTTATGAATATCAGAAAGTATGAGAAAGTTCTCAGTATTACAACAAAAGATATAAGAAGTCCTAGGTTCAATTCCCGGCTCGGGCAATGTATTTTTTCCGTTAATACTTTGCAGATGAAGAAAATTTGTCTATTACGTGTGAGTTACTGTCTTATGAATTCTTTCTTCCAGAAGAAGCCCCAAAGGAAGTGGACTTGGCGTAGCCCTGACAATGCGACTAAAAATGAGATCGACTTCATTATTGCTGACAGGTGCCAAATATTCAGAGATGTCTCTGTGATCAATAGGTTTAATACCGGTAGTGATCACCGACTTGTAAGAGGCACTCTGAATATTAACACAAAAATAGAACGTGCGCGCTTAATGAAGTCGACTCTTCGTCCATCACTGCCCCAGATCGAAGCCGGCTGTGAAGCCTTTCAGCTGGACCTACAAAACCGATTCGCCCTACTGGAAACCACGGAAAGCATTGACGACGCCTCCAATAGTCTGGTGCGGATTATTCGCGAAGTGGGCTGCAAATACTTTCGACCTAAGAGTAAGGGCCGTAAGTCTAAGCTCTCCTCTGAGACTCTGGAGTTACTGAGGAGACGACGAGAACATACAATCGCCACACCATCTGAGCGTCAGGTACTTAACAAGGAGGTGAAGAGGCTAATACGGCGCGACATAAGGCGCGCGAATACTTTGGAAGTTGAAATTGCCATTGCGCAAAATAAAGGCTCCAAAGTATTCGCTAAGCCACACACCTCCTGTTGTCACCTGACGAAACTCAAAACACAACAAGGCACCACCGTCACCTCAGTCCCAGAAATTCTCGGAGAGGTCGAAAAGTATTACGGAAACTTATATGCTCAAAGAGCAGTTCCGCCTGTGGCCTGCAACGTGGATGATCGGCGAGCCAGACTGACCCGCCACTACTCAGGCGAGCTTCCCGACATCGAATTGGGCGAGATTAGAATGGCCCTCAGTCAACTTCATAACAACAAGGCTCCGGGAGATGACGGAGTAACCACTGAGCTTCTCAAGGCAGGAGGTACTCCTGTCTTGAAGGAACTGGTCAAGCTTTTTAACTCCGTCATCCAAACTGGCACAACACCTGAGACATGGAGCAAGAGTGTGGTGGTTTTGTTCTTCAAAAAAGGTGACAAAACCTTATTGAAGAACTACCGCCCCATCTCACTCTTGAGCCATGTCTATAAGTTGTTCTCGAGGGTCATTTCGAACCGTCTCGTCCGAAAATTCGATGAATTCCAACCACCAGAGCAGGCCGGGTTTCGGAGGGGCTTTAGCACCGTAGACCACATACACACACTAAGGCAAATAATAGAGAAGACGGAGGAGTACAACCAACCCTTATGCCTCGCGTATGTGGACTACGAGAAAGCTTTTGACTCCGTCGAGACCTGGGCTGTTCTGGAGTCCATGCGGAGATGCCAGATTGACTGCCGCTACATCCAGGTGATGAGAAGCCTGTACGAAGCCGCTACGATGACCGTCCAAGTACAAGAACATAGCACTAAGCCAATCCAATTGCGGCGAGGGGTAAGACAGGGAGACGTAATTTCCCCGAAACTGTTTACCAACGCATTGGAGGACGCTTTTAAGACGCTCGATTGGAAAGGACGGGGCATCAACATCAACGGACAGTACATCTCTCATCTGCGATTTGCGGATGACGTAGTCGTCATGGCGGAATCTCTGCAGGACTTGGAGGAAATGCTTAACAGCCTAGACCAATCTTCAAGACAGATAGGCCTCGGGATGAACATAGACAAAACAAAGATCATGTCCACTCTCGAAGTTGTCCAAGAATACAACTACCTTGGCCAAACCATTCAACTAGGCAGGCACAACTTCGAGGTGGAGGCAGACCGAAGAATAGGGCTAGGCTGGGCGGCATTCGGGAAGCTGCGTCATATTTTCAAGTCGTCGATCCCTCAGTGTCTTAAGACGAAAGTCTTTAATCAGTGCGTCCTACCCGTTATGACATACGGAGCCGAAACGTGGACACTCACTAAAGGTTTGGTCCACAAATTTAAGGTCGCTCAGCGTGCTATGGAGCGGGCAATGCTTGGAGTTTCTCTGGTGGATAGAATTCGTAATGAAGTCATCCGCCAGAGAACCGGAGTCACTGACATTGCCCGCAGGATAAGTACGCTGAAATGGAAGTGGGCCGGCCATGTCTGCCGGCGGTCGGACGGCCGGTGGAGCAGACAAGTGTTGGAGTGGAGACCGCGCTTAGGCAGACGTAGTGTGGGACGCCCTGTAACACGATGGACCGACGACTTGAGAAAAGTGGCGGGAAACGGATGGATGAGGGCTGCTCAAGACCGGGATGGTTGGCGCTTTCTTGGGGAGGCCTACGTTCAGCAGTGGACGGTGATAGGCTGATTGATTGATACTGTCATTGGTGAGACGTTGGTACATATATAAACGTAAATGTATGTAAAAACATTAGCCTCCGTACGGTTTCATAAATAAGGCGTGTGCTCGAGAATCTCGGTGGTCACGGGTTCAAGCCCCACTCACACCCCTCTGATTTTTCAAAGTTGTGTGTGTTTTCACAATGAATTATCACTTACGGTGATGAAAAACGTCGTGACGAAACAAACTTCAAGTATATCCTTTTTGAAACATTACTATTAATGAATAATAGACGACGACCTAGATCCAAGCACAGACTACCGTTGCAAAGTTAAAACATTCTTCTTTGAATTCTTTAAGCTGATTGGTATGAAAACTTTGAGGATTGATTGAAATTGGAAATTGATTTTGATGGCGGATGGTTGGAAAGTGATAACTATCTGTTCAGCCTTCCGGATTATGGTAGAAATGAAATTATCCATTCCGAGAATTATTAAATTGCAAGTAAGGTCATTCTTTGTAGGAGCGCAACCGAATCGTCTCCGATTCCTCTTAAAAAAATTGTACATGTATCTCCGGCTTTTGGGAAGTTCAGATTTGAGTGTATATTGTAAAAACGTTTTTTTCTGTGATAATTAAGCGCTAACCTTGAGAACTACTGCGTCGCTTTGAAAATATATTTAACTGGTAGAATCAAGCCTATATTATCGAAGGAGCCCATATCATCACGCTACAATTAATATGAGCCGGACAGCAATTAAAAATGTGGTAAAACGAGGAAATAAAATTATTTTTGAAGTGAATAGTTTTGCATAAGCAGTTGCAGTGCAACAAAACCACCGCATTTGCGACATTTAAACAGTAATGTGTAAATAAAACAAGGGAAATGAAACAGCAAATAATCCTTGCCAATCTAAACTACTGACGGCGTTCCGTAAAAGCAGATAACCGGTGGGAACCTTAGAAGGTTTTAAAACTAAAGCACCCTCACTACATTCCCGGCCACTCGTCCAAACATCTCGTTTCAGCGAATTGAAAATTCATTCCCTCGTGCCGTGCTCGTCTATTTGGGCACCGCCGGCGATGGTCGTCCGACCGCACTTAATGCGTCGACGGACCGACTTCTCTACGTCAATATTTATCTACCATTACGGACGTTACATCTGGTAGCACCGCTTCAACTAACTTTTACCACTCGTGTACATTTTGAGCACGCCGCGGTAATTACTACTTTTAAAAATGTTAATTAATCTTCTCGTGGCTTTTGAGTTGTTTTTCTTTTGAAGAAATAGTTAGCTGTTAGCGTAGTTAATACAGATAGAGTAGATTAGGTCAAGTCTGAGAATAATTATTATAACTGTAGTATGATTTCAAATTATTGAATACTCGAATTAATCGAAAATCCTCATTACATTCTCAAGCCTGTCTTACATGTATATTATTTTTAATTTCTAAGCACTAAAACTTAAACTATCTGTTGTAGAAGAGGCTCGTGCTAAGCCTCGAGACGCATATAGGCTTACGATATTATTTAATTACTAATTTGGTCAAATAACCTTATAGCATTAACTGACGCAAAAGATCTATATGTTCTTATATCGAACTAATCACGAGTTTGGTAATATTATTTTCAAAAGAAATTTTGAGTTTAGTAATGCTTAATTACTAAGAAAGTGTAGGCCAATATACCTCTGCTTTACATCACTGCTTCCTATTTGCTATATAACATAAAAGTAAATGGCACGAGCAAAGATGACGACAACAGCCTCCACACTTTTGATCTACGAGAGCGGCGCAGTGATGTGACGTCATTGCGTGTTACGTGTATTAAAGAGTTGCCGTACATTAATATCAAGGTGAGCTCCCTTTGAAGCTACACTCGCTTAGGGAAACTTGTGTATCGCGTGTTTGTATAGATAATTGAACAAATTGAGCGCTTTGATATCCGTGAAGCGTGTTTGTGTTGTTGTAAATGGATGCGTGATGAAAGCGTGGCGTATATATACCACCTTTTTTGTTGAACGCTGCTGCCGTGATTCCGATCTTGATCTCTTTGGAATTGAATTCGAAAATTCAAATAGAATTTGGACACTAAATGTTTTTTTTTTGTTAATAATCCTCTGAAATATAACATTTAGTACTTCTAGTATTATACCATACATCAATAAAGAATATGTTGTAAAATAACATGCATATTATCAGGTGGTGCTAGAGCCGCGGCGTGTGTGCGCTCGCCGCATCTTCGTGTACAAGGCGAGCGTGGACAACGCGTACAAACCCATCTACCTGCTCGTCGATGTGGCTATTGCAGTACGTATCATCATCAGCCTGTCATATATGTGTCACTGCTGGGCACAGGCCCTCTTTGAAAAGTGAGAGGGCTTAAACCTTAGTCCACAATGCTGCCTTAGTGCGGGTTGATGTGTGTAGTCCTCATAAGAAAATCCTAAGGATTTTCAGGGTTTTTAGTTGTTTAATTTTTTAATTAATGTTATTAACAACGTGAGAATTGAATCCTAAATCGTAAAACGTTATTAAAGGAATACCCATTTGCCTTCTAGAAACCTTGCGCGGGTGCAACTAAAACTCTATTACTGTAATATCAGAGACAGACAATTCTACTCTCGTTAGACCAACTACATAGCTTTGTCCTAGAATCGATGTAGGTACACATACCTACTACCCATAGGCTTATATATTATTTACATTGTGAGTGTTAGAATCATCCCCGATCCGTTTCGTCGACACATTAATAGCCATTCATTCCCATCCATCATACTTCTTCGGGGCCATAAATTTCGGCCAGAACTTTTAATGGAATTACGATATTGGAGCATTCCTGCGGGATGGGATAACTAGGAATGCGGTCGCGAGAGCCGATTACTGCCACCTCGCGCACACATAACTCTTCGGGCGGAAATTTATGTGCTTTTTAAAATATATTTGTCAGCACGTTGGCGGATTTATCTAAACAAAATTCGATTTCGGCGAGTTTTAATTTGTATGATAGATGGCTTCGATGGCGGTGTTATTGGTTTTGTTCAGGTATTTTGCATGGAAATATTAAAAAATTTATACACAGGGTGGTTAAGTCTGTACAGTTTACATGTCGACTAGAGGCTATATGAATGTATGGACTATATGAATCCGTATGCAAATTTATCAATCGATGAAGCTATAAGACAGTAATAAAGATGGACTGGCCCCACTGGATCGATACAGCTGTCTTCTTAAAAAAAAACAAAGAACTTAACATTTCAAAAAAGTAATTTTCATACAGCGATATTCACTCCTTAATACTTCATAATAAAATCAAATAATCCTCATCAAATTAGATCTATAAAGTGTACATAAAATTTTTATGGGAGTAAATAATCTGGGTTATAAAACTGGCGCAAATATTGCATGTTACGTAAAGAAAGTGGCTTGGTACAGTGCAATCTGCGGAGAACAGACCGCGGACTCAGCGCGTTGTAAGAAATGGTGCATTGGGACGGCGGCATTACGGCTGAGCTGGTAAATTGCAGCGCCGCGAGAATTTATGCACCCGCCATATTTATTTATTAGGTTTCTCCAGTGGTTGCCGCTGCATGGATTTCAAGACTGCGTCTACGAATTAATATATAATGCGTACCGAGCTAGTTTAAAGTTTAACGCTAATGCAGTTTTATTTACTAGGATGCGGAGTGTTCGGCGTGTTAGTTTAAATTAAAGAGGAGCTTGCATTCAAACATATTTATAGTATGATTAAGATGCAGGTCTTTATCACTTATTAGATTTATTATGCACTAGTGATTTGTCCATATTAAAGTTGAAATATTAATTATACAAGTAATGATCTTAAAAATCTGACTAGGTATACATAAACTGAACAAATTCGAAATCGTTCCCAAGTAAGGTTCGTATGCTGACTCACAAAACCACACCACATGATGGCACGTCGTTTGATCGTGAATTTGGAGCATTGCATTTACTGATACGTTTCGTCAGCATTACTTCGTCTCTTTACTATCGGACAAAAGTCTACATAAACTTTCAGTATAGCGTATAGATGCAGTTGACATTCAATGTCGTTCCTCTGTTTCATGACATTCATTTAGTGTGGTGAATTCATATAATATTTCGTCGTCACCGTGATAAAAACATAAGTGGGGCTTTAAATAAACACCTAACTGACACACACACGCAGTTCTGACGCCACACTGAGATCTTGTCGTGTATGTAAGAAAGGGTAGTATCTTAAATGTAAACGGTAGTGAACATTACTGAGACGGATAAGTCGGTACTTATCCGTCTCACAAATATCCAACCAGTAAAAATATTCGTCGATCACCCAAACAATTTTTTCACTGTCGGGATCGGAACCGTGCTCTCTCGTGTAACAAGCTGGTGTCTCGCCAACTGCGCCACGAAGCTGTCAACATACGGACCTTTACCCGCGAACAAAATATCAAGTTTTCACATTCATAACAATTTCAGTTTTAGTTCCCAACAGTGGAATAACGTTAGATCGTACATCATGACTCTCCAGGGAGAGAAGGACGATTGCACGCCTGCTCTAGATAACTTCGCTTCATAAATTCTGCTCACTACTTTAGTTAATAACCTTAACCTTTAACTCTAAATTAACCTTTTACTCTAAATTATATTTCAGTTTACATACACTTACAGAGCAAGGTAGAGGTGCATTTTCAATTCATAATTCTTTATAATAACACTTTGCCCCAGGAATCGAACCTGGCACTTCTAGGTCGCACAGGCCAAACTTGAAACAGTCAAAAAATATATTATAGGAAGTAAATTAGAATTACCATGAAACCTTACGACGTTGAAAGAAATGTTCACGTTAACTGTAGATGACTAAAAAAGTTTTATCGAAGCTAGTGTAAGTAAACATAAGTGAAGGTTTAAAGTTAAATTGAGTCGTTGTGTCCCCTTCCCCGCTCCCGCCCCTCTGCGCAACTCTTTCAGCAGGCAAAGTTAATTCGCCTGCTCTTTAATTTATAAATGGAGTTTTCTCGCGGCCGCGAGTAAGTTTGTAATTAAAAATCCATTAGATTGGAGGAAGTCGCGTGTTGTGAGGTTGTGGGGCGGGATGCGCCGGTAAGTTCGTTAAACAGTAATTGAGGATCGCGCACACTTGACAACTTGCTTTGGCTTTTTAGCGCAAGACGATGCATATTTAACATGTTTATTCATACTAAGTATTTGCAAAATGCGGCATTATTTTTGCATAAAGACGGGAGGAGGTTATATAAAATATTGGGGAAAATTTGGGTTTTAAAAAGCGCAGTGACGATAATAAAGTTTAATTAGTAAAAGGGTGGATGGGAAGTCAATTTTAATGACTGCCTAATTTCCCATTGCGTCGTTTAATTATATCTACTTGTATATTTATTTTCTCTTCGGATGTGACTTAATTTGTTTTACTGTCAGTATGACCGCCACAGATTTATTTATCATTCTTTATTGTACACCATAAAAATTTACAAAAACAAAATACAAAAATGTAAAGTTACATAAGAACATTTATAGTATACTCGTAGCTACGTCATCACCGTGAAGCCGTATAACATTTCATGTCCCACTCGTATGAAGTTGATAGTCAAAAACTCATTTCCCATAGTCACGTAGCTGCGCGTAAGCTACGGGTATCATTCACTGGTCGTTTAGAAAGCCCCCCCCCCCCTCGCCGCTACGTCATCGTACCTCACCTCCGCCGCCCTCCGCAATGCATCATCATACATCTCGAGCCGGTTCGCACCTGAATTCATGACACGCAATTTCCCCTCTCTAGACCTGCAGCCGATGTCCACAAATGTTTCATAATGTAAACTTATTTTTTAGGAAGTAAAATTTAAAGGAATATTGACATATAACAGCGCTAAATGTAGTCTATAACTGATTTTAGCTTAGTACAAATTTTTGTGCCATAAACCAAATTTTTCAAAATTAGTTAAACCGCGAAAACCCTCCTTACCATTATATAAAAACAAAGCAGCTTTAATATTTATAAAAAGTAGGTACTGGAATTCTTTGGTTGAAAGGTATTTTGACCCTCAAAGGGAAGCGTGTCGGTCCTTCCGAGAAATGCCTAAAGCAAGTAATTGTTTTAAAATTACCGAGCGAAACAATAACATCGGCAGATTTCCCAATTTGTTGCGTCAAACGTTTCTCGGATTTATCAATTGGCATTTATTCCGGAAATTAAAAGAATGAATCCCCAAATTTTTTTGCTCATTTTGTATTATATTCGTTTTTCAAGCGTAAAGTAAAATCTCTTTATTAAAAACATGCTTAAGCAATTTTGGTGTAGATTTTTTTTCAACTTGTTATCATAACATTAAGAAAAACATAATAATAAGATATGGACGTACAAATAATAACTTGCAATTTCTGAGAATTAGCAACGAACATTTATTTTCTATTGATTAGCAGTTACACAGGCAATGGGTTACATAACGCAGGTACATAAGGACACCAACAAATGAGAACGCGGAATTTATAACAACGGTGTTAAATTTCAAATAAAATGTAGCATTTTATTTACGTGTTGAAATTGCTTTGCAAAATGTCGTAAGTTTCTTCTCTCTTTATATTACTTTCTTGGCTCAAACAAAATACGTACACAATCCTAGTTTATTTTACAAAGGTCTGTTTGTAAGGTTCTTACCGAAATATTGACACAGCGATTCTAGGAATTTCTCGAAAAGATTAAATCTAAAACGGTCGGCTCGCGTGCAGACTTAGCGTTTACGACATATTTTGAAATTTTCACGGGCGGCTTTATTTGCTGAAAATATCTCTTCATGGACCTTTATTTGTATGATTAGCAAATATTTAGATCAGTAGAATAATTGTGAATATTTAGAGCTAGTAATTTTGATATGTATGCTTCTTTGTTTTAAATGGGTTAAAATTGTAAAAGAAAAAATAATGTATTAGAAAATGTCTTTATTTGTCTTTTCTCCTTATATACACTTATACCTATATCGCTAGGATTGCCTGCCTTTCTTTGAAGGATAAGAAGATATTTATTTTATAGCCACGCTCGCTTCGCAAGCAATCAATGTTTTATTGCATTCTAAGATTAGCTCTTACTGTAGAAGATAATGACATTAGATGAGAATTTATTTTCTTAATTTATTCAAACTAGGTAAAGATATTAGTACAAAAAAATATAATATACATAAATCTAAATCAAATATGTAAAGCAAAAACAAACAGTTGTAAGTTGATATGCTTGTTCCGGGCTCTCGGCCTACACAATCTCATACATTCAGCGTTTAGTGGCACACATAACGTAATAAGTTCCGGTGCGGCGATCAAAAGGTCTGGTTCGCCACTCACTGCTCGTCGGCAAGCCGTGTTCACTGCACTGTGCACTACCCACTCGGCAATAGGACTGGAACACGGCGCGCTCCAATTCGCGTCCCTCTCATTAGAAGCACATGATGCGCTTAACATCTGTGTCAGTACTACCGTATCATCGGATCGAATACGTTAGCCAGTAACGTTGCCATATTGGAATTGAAAAGCAGACCTGCTGTGTAGCTTATATTGATTGCATTTGAGCTGAATTGGTCCAATGCTGTTTGGCATACATATCAAAACGATTTACAAAATTTGCAATAATGTAGCTAAAATTTCACCAGCTATAGACTAAACATTGTGTTTTCTACCACCCACCTAATCTTATTAACTAGCACGTAGTTATCATTTCTAATGAAAGAATCAAAGTTAGAAAACATTCGCTAATTAACTAAATAAGAAAATAGTTGATAAAAGTAGCGATGAAGTTGTGTTGAAGTTCATTACTTAAGTTTACTTCGTAAAATCGAGGCGAAACTCTAATAAAATAACTCATCTACGTAATTAATATTCCTTGTGAAAGCGTACAGATACGAACCTCTGGTAATGGAATTTATTTTCTTGTAACACGTTATACCAAAAATATTGCTACTTTATCTTTGAGTGTTGTTACATAAATAACGTAATGGGCGCACAATACATTTTGATCTCACACTTAATAATATTTTTGATTACATATACATTTATCTAAGTCACTTACTATATGAAAATTTGGTTTCAATATTACAATTAGATACTGTTTGTATTAGTTACTAGGTGATGCTTTGAAATGTTTAAAATAAGGCCTAAATATGAATTTAACGCTGTATCCTATCAAATTATTGGCATCGAATTCACTTGTTAAAGGACAAATTTTGCGCAACTGAAGCTGTCGATAAATAGCGGTCAAGATTCCGGTAATCGACCTAATAGTTCCGTTCGATTATTTGAATGTGGTGTGATTAAATCTTCGTGCGAACTTAATGTCATTCATTGGTGAATGGAAGCGTGTCCCATTAATGCCGACCGGTGTCATTGTGACGAGCGCCAAGGGATAATCGGTTCATTAATTCTCACATGACATTCGCGCTGACGTTGACCTAATTAATGCCTAAGAAATTTTAGGTATGCAGAATTTCTTACGATGTTTTCCTTCGTAGTTATAGCACGTGATAGTTCATTATGAGAACACACATAACTTCGGAAGTCAGAGGTAGGTAGTTGTGTTCCTAGGGTTTTGAACATACAACCATTGATTCTCAATCACGCGCCTTAACCTCGAGGCCATCATCCTATTTTCTCAACCTAAGAATATTTATTCTGTTTTAGATGGTCTATTTCATACTTTAATAATATATTATGTGTCTGTCAGGGCGTGGAGGTGCTGTGCGAGATACCGCTGGGCGGCGCGCCCACCACGGACGAGTCGGTGTGCATCCGCAGGTCACAGGTATGTCCACACACACATCATCGTCAACACATATACATACATACTTCATACTGCTGGGCACGGGTCTCCTCTGCCATTCAGAGGGTTTAGAACCCATAACCGCCGAGATTTTCAACCGCGCGCCTTGTTACAAGGCCCACACTGCTTTAAACAAACAAACAGGGTATTTTCTTCTTTATCTCCAGAATTCCGTAGACTCGCCGAGTTTAAAGTACTCTATGCAATTGTTATGCACATCTCTATCAAATTACAATGATGATATTATCAGTTCCCACAACGGAAGCACGTGTCGTACAACCGATACTCGTTTGTCGCCGCTTGTAAAAACCTCTTTTCATTTATTAAAGAGCTTTTAGCGCTCATTACGCCCCGATGTGTTTAACACAGAACGCTTTTTGTCGTAAAAGCTTTATCTTATCCATTTACAAACTATCGATGTGCACATAAAATTGTTTTGCAAATTTCAATGAATATTTAACGGTAAAAGCCTTTTATTATGGCTCCCTCGGCGGTTCTTCGATATGAATAAACACTTACCATTCAATTTATTGCTCGTATATCACTTTCTATATTGGTGATAAACGCTACGTCAAATAAATTTTGTTCATGACATTTAAAGACTCTAATATATATTTTTTTAAGATAAGAGGAGTAACTGCTGTTGAAACTATTTCAATGAAATGCAAAAAAATAATACTTCCTAACCAGGATATTATAGGCCCGTGATCTCTCTATCAGCACACATTGCGGCACAAATAAAATTGAGCAAGTCGTTTAATAACCCTCCAACACAGTCCATAAATACATCAAAGCATACAGATGGGTCATTACGTATGAGACTGGTGGAACATATTGGGCACAATGATATCATCCGCATTCCCATAATGTGCGCTTTCTCCTACTCCACTTAATGTGGGTGTAATCCGCGCTAAATGTCCTCTCGTGTATAAAACAAATGAGGGAGATTAAACCAGCGGCCAGCGGCGCCCACTATTATTTCTTTTTTAACAAAAGTTCCACAAGTGTAGTATACGGCGCTTAATCCCTTTTTGTATTAGAATCGACTAAAATAGTGAATCATAGTATGTTACTGTTACGGTGATTTTTTTGTCTTGAAAGTACCTAGTTGGTATGAGTGTATCAAATGACGAGATATGAATCTTTCTGCACTAGATACCCGGTGTGAATGATATCCAGCAATAAAAGTCTTATGGCCGATGACGATGATAATAATAAGTAAATTTAATTAACATTCATACACAATGATTAGACCGCCTTTGTACTAATTTAATCTGCTTTACTCTACAGCTTTATACTTTTTTCTGTCTCACAAACAGTCCCACGTGAAATAAATATTTACGAATCACACGACATTAATATTGATGCGGAGATAGAACCCTCGGCCTTTGAAATTATGATAATTATCAAATCGCTATAAAGCACGTTTTTAATTCGAATGTCATTAAAACGTAGCCGTAGCAAATGTCGTAGCCATTCACAGCGAATATTTCCTCGTAGCTTTTTAACGACTTCGTAGCACGTAGCAATTACCTAGAATCAAAGTGCCAAATGTTCGTACGGTGCCAATTTTTTCCAATTTACTACGGGATTGCCACAAGTGTGGGCGTTATTTCGTTTATTATAAAGGTCTTGCTCTTTTCCGCGTATTCGCTCGCGTTTATATTGATTTTTTTAAGTAATAAAATCATTCGGGACGCTAACCCTTTAAAGTAAAAAAGGTACCTGCTTTGATCAACGGAACCTATTTTATATTTCATAAATATCTCTTTCTTATACATACGAACAAACCCACTTCCACATTAGTGAAGATTGTGCTCAACTAGTACGTAGAACTTTAGAGCAATGTAGAATCACGGTCGATGAGTTCCGCTACACGCCGCATATGAATCTTTGCCGGGCGATATAACGCGCAATTTTCAACTAATTTCCGTCAGCCCAACTTAGTGCAGTGAATGAGAATGAGCCCGAGTTGGGAGCTGGCGTGGAGGAGACTTACGTCACAGTAATAGTATCATACAGTAGTTTAACTCGGCCGTATTTTTTGAAACAAAGGTCTGCCGCCGCGCGGTACGTCAACATGCTATAGGGCTGCGCACCTGCAGCAATTTAATTAAACCTGCTGACTTTGACTTTCTATCTAAACAAATAAAATTCTTGGTGAATGTAATAGGAAGTGTTCAATAAAAATACATGTTATTTTTATTAGTGTATTTAATTAAAAAAAACATGTTTATGTTAAATCGTTCTTAAAATTGACTACTGATAAATATTATCGCCTCGACTTAGATGTAATGACTGCTACAATATATTCTACTTGTCAATTGAAATAGGTACTCGTACCAATTCTTTATAAAAATCGCGCGGTTACTGCTTCAAAAACGACACCGTTCGTTCGTCACTGCGGCACAGTCGCGACTGGCTGCATGCCGAGATCGAGCGCGTAGGCATAACACGAGTTTGGCCCGTTTGTATGAAGTTAAACTACTGCATGATACTATTACCATGCCTACGTGCTTAGTTTGTCGGCAGCGGCGCGCACCGCACCCCACGGCTAATTGTCGCATTCACACACACGGACGCGACGTGATTTGTCCGAGGTACAATTTCTTTTGATGAATTTTCCTTAGCATTTCCTATCGGGTATTATTTAGTTGGGTTAAATTGTTACGTGCGTGGGAGTAGCGTCCAGATCGATTGCTGAAGCGATACATTCAACGTCTAATGATGATTTATGTGGTAATAAAGGGACTAAGTGCACTCCATCCTGGTTGTAAGTTAGCGGACTTCAAATTTATTCTGAGTAACCTTTAAAACAATACTTCATTTCATGTTAACACGAAAATTAATTAAAAATATACAAATATAGTTAGAACAGTATCCTTTCTTATTTCTTAGTACTAAGTAGCTAGTAAAACCTTGGTGTAGAAATATAAGTTTCTGTGCCCACCGATCCGCAGATACCAACTCGTCTGTATATTTGTGATGGCCTTATACATACGTACATCCATAATATGTGAATACGTGTTCTCAGCACGCGGTCGCCGTCTCCGCCGCCAAAGCTTTTAGCGGTTTGTGTTCCGCCGAGTTGTGCAGCTTCTTATCAAATCAGCTCACCGACTCACGACTCCAGCGCTCCACATTTATTTTTCATGCAAACCATTTAAGAATTCTCCATTCAGCCCGTTCTGCTTATTACGCCACTAAAAGGGTAAATCTATTTTCGTATGAAATTTCGCGAAAGCATAAACGTTTTTAACGATGTATTGGATTTCCGCGAATTCGATGAATATATAATTTTACGGCGCGCGGTCGCTAAGGTCACCCAAAAGCGGTGGAGATGAGATTTTAATAGTTTTTATCGTTATTAACACGAAAAATTGTCGCCGCGTGAAAAGTGGAAAAATACATACATTTCTAGTGGCAGTACCCACTTCACAAGTTTCTTACTACTTTTTAATTATATGCCGTCCTAATTACAATTGAATATTCACTTGGAAAGTTACGTAGATCGATATGTGTAGTAAATCTTTGCAGCTAAGTCTTAACGCAAACTAGTGCTCCAGCAGTGTCAGTGAACTAAGGAACCAGTATTGGTTGCGTTAATCTCGCGCGGTGTACACCGGGGCGGCGCATTCACACCGCACTCCGACCTAACTGCGTCGCACTAATTGACTCCTTAATGGGAGTGTGGTTCCGTGCAACTCAAGCCAAAGCCATTCGAGGAACCTCTGAGTTATGTTAATTCCCAAAGGCTCATTATCCGGTTAATAATGAGTGCACGCGTACATTAGTGCAAGCCGAGTTACTCGCTAACTGCAAATTACCTCATGTTTGGGAAATATTATAATAGTGGTGCTCAGTCGCGCAGTTAACGCGATAACCATTGCAATGGCCGCTCGTGCTAACTGCGTGGCGATTGTTAAGTCTCCAACACACATCGTTAGACAAAAACAAACCAGATAATAGTAATGATGCTCGGCTGTTTCCAATTCTATTTGATGCTGGACTATTCATATTAATTTAACTTTAATGTGGACCCAAATTGTATTGCTTAAATATGAAATTTACAAAACTTTTTAAGTATAATAAAACTAGTAAAAATATAAGCCATTCTGAACATTATCTACGTTTTAAAGTTGATCGTTTCTAAATCTGCAAAGCTAAAATGCGCCGTGCTTTTCGCGTCCCAGTCACATTTTAGGAACCAAATAAATTTAAATATTACTGCTAAAGACTTTCACAATTTTTGCGACATAAATTCAGCGAGGTAATGGTTGTCGCCCGTCAGCACGGGATTGGTGAAGCGACGTGAAAAACGTTCGGCTGACAGCGAGTTATCGGGTGCTCGCCACGCACGTTCCGATACGGGCGATCAAACAGATATTCACCTACATTAATTCTATTTATAAAGGCCTTAAACTACCTTTATGAGATTCATAAGACAATAGATGTAGGTGATTATTGTGTGACAAATATATTTGTATTACGAAACTTTGATAGTTATCAAAATCCTTTAGGTACATTACAAAAATTTCAAGTCAAACAGGATTTTTTTCAAAGTGATATTTAATAAGTAAGACTATTTATGCTGAATCTAAGCTTATGAAAAGGGTGGAATAAATGAGTTGGGTACACTAATTTTATTTAAAAGGAAGCACGTAAAAACAAATTCATATTTCATAAATACATAACCTGTCTCCCACTATTGCCATAGTGACAATAGAGCACCTAGTATTACGACCCAAACACACATCTTTCATTATCACCAACTTTTTCATAAAAGCTAAATGTATTTACTTATATGCTCTGTTGAAGATGTTATAAATGCCAGTATGTATTACTATCTAGTCGCGACATACGTTAACAAGCTGTCATATTATTGATTGGCTATGAATAATAAAGCAGTGATGGCCTAGAGGTTTGGGCGCGCGGTCGAGAATCTCGACGGTCGCGGGTGCGAACCCCAGGCACACACCTCTGACTTTTCGAAGTTATATGTGTATTCACATTGAATTATCACTTGCTTTAACGGTGAAGGAAAACATCGTGATGAAACCTGCACACCTAAGAGTTCTTAGGAATTTCTTAGGGGTGTAGTCCGCCAACCCGCACTAGGCCAGCGTGGTGGACTATGGCCTTAACCCTCTCAATGGTAGAGGAGACCCGTGCTCAGCAGTGGGCTTATATGGGTTGATGAAGATGAATAATAAAAACAAAAACATTCAGTCCAACATAATGTTGGGTCCAACTACCACATATGAGGTTGTATAAGCAGCACATGAGAGTAGTTCCTTGTTGACCCAGAAACAAGTGCGCGGCGAGAGATAACGCGCAAATTATTTGCAGTTTATTGGCAGCTCGTGACCGAACGATGGAAACCTATTCACTCAGCAACACTGGACCAGTTTATCTACTGTATTTAATGTGAATCGAGGACACTTGTGGGAAGACACTGGAATATGAAGACAAGACATGTTATATTATACAGGGTGTATTCAAACCGTGGTCGAAAACTAAAACGGGTAATAACAAAAGTGATTACAAACCCATTGGCGTTAAAAAAATCCCGACAAAAAATAAATGTAATGACGTTGTCCATACAAACCACATAAATTCAATACCGATGGTTATTTTCTTTAATGCCAGAAAGATTTTAGTGACCTTAAATCACTTATATCACGGTCTGAATACACCCTGTATAACAGGACGATGTTGTGACTAAGACGAAGGCATGTCAGAAATCACTTACGAAAGCGGTCCATTGATGAAATGTGAATGAATGGTAATGAGCGTCTACAGGGAACATTTAAAGATCAAATACATGATTTTTTCTGTAAAGGGCTCGTTAGGAGTACCCGTCATTGACCTAAATACATATATTTATGAGATACAAGTGTATTGAAAAATCAAAAAGTTGGTTGTCATAGCTCGTGGCCCTTATAGATACAGAAGTAAGTATGTATGTATGCACATAAACAGATTTATAAGGATGATCCCTATAGATTTTACGCTATACACTTACATATATATACTTACATACTTACTCGTATGTATGTGCTAGTTATAAATTATTCCCCTCCCTACCAATGGCCAGAGCAATTCCTCGTAAATACTGGCCTCGGCGCGTCTCTATCTAAGATTCGGCAGATAAATCTATCTCGTAGAAGTTCGGGGAACTGGCAAAAACTTGTAGTTTCACGTCATGATTTATGAAAACAGTAATGTACGGTTCATAGATTCCGGGCGAGTGTTCAGATGTGTTGTAAAGATTCTGATGAATAATGTACATTTTATTGAAATGATTTTTGAGCAAACTAAAACTGACAGACTGTGAGTTTGATGGACGTGACGTGAAAGGTTTTTGTACGGCGGAGGTTAAGTAAATGCTAGGAACATTTTTTTTCTTGCCATTCAATGGGTAGAAAAATTTGAGTTACCTTATTGTTCCACCTTATGTTACAGACGTGCTAAGCCTTTTAGGCCTAAGTCCATTATGATTAATGTTAGTTACTAACGGTTAAAAAGCAGTGATGGCCTCGAGGTTTGGGCGCACGGTCGAGAATCTCGGCGGTCGCGGGTTCGAACCTCAGGCACACACCTCTGACTTTTCGAAGTTATGTGAGTATTCACATTGAATTATCACTTGCTTTAATGGTGAAGGAAAACATCGTGATGAAACCTGCACACCTAAGAGTTCTTAGGAATTTCTTAGGTGTGTAGTCCGCCAACCCGCACTAGGCCAGCGTGGTGGACTATGGCCTAAACCCTCTCAATGGTAGAGGAGACCCGTGCTCAGCAGTGGGCGTATATGGGTTGATGAAGAAGAAGAAGAAGACTAACGGTTAAAAATCTTGGCTATATTCGCACATTCATAGCTTTTAGTGTATCCTGGTTTACTTTTTCCGCCATCTTTCCGTCGTACTTTCTGATACCCACGACACAGGAGTTGTATCCTAAGGTGCGGTCAAAACTACGAATGTCATGATTTATTTGTTATTAAAATTTAAATAAATTTCTCTGAAACAATGCATTGTTGTTACTTTGTGGAAGGTGCTTACACTGTGGCTACACTGTAAATGTATTTAACGTTGAGATGGTAAAGGATGTAGACGTTTAATTTACTCGGTTAATGAGGAAAATTGGATATGGCGTCTCATTAACCCAGATAGGCAAATTGTAATTAACCACTTTATTATTTAACATATTTACTGAAGTAAGTAGATTTGTTTATTGGGTCACGGATATATCTTACACGAGGGAACATCGTGTTAATAATAGATATCGTATGTAATACATACTATATTATACAGGTTATTAAGACCATGATCGGAGTCTGCAGCAGGTAATAGCTAAGTTGATTACAAATCCCGTGGCATTAAAGAAAATCCCGACAGTAAATAGAAATTTCGACATTTTCCTAACAACCTTAGATAGATATGTATAAAAACGTATGTGCTTATTAGGAAAAGGTATACAGTATTATATGTTTATAAGAATCGAACAGGATAAATTCTAACACCATGAACAGTTAAATAATCATATTCTATCCCACAATTAAATACAGGAGTCATGTAGTGAATATCAACAAACATCCCAGAACATGTTAGTATAGCTCACACACTTACCTCACAGTTCGGAGTTAAACCCGCACACTCGTGTGTCACGACCTTGTGTCTAATCACACGAGGAGGCTTTTAAGTGATTTGATTAAATCTCCATTTAACCTCTACTCTATTGCCATTTCATCACACACAGAATTATACAGGTATTCACACTTTGATCGAAAACTTAAGCAGATAAATGCTACGGTGATTACGAAAGTATCGGCGATGAAAAAAAAACGAGTAAAATTAAAACTTTGACGTTTTCCTAATAACTATGTACTAATACCTAACATGGTTGTTAGGAAAACGACAAAATGTATAATTTTTGAAGAATAATAATCGATTTTTGAGCACGTTTTAAGAATCCATGATGCTACTGTTTGAGGTTTCTGATGAATTCCGGAATCTACTCTAAACCACACGGCCCTCATACGTCACCCAATCTAATCATTCCATTAATACGTTTAATTACTTGTACAGAAAGCGCTTACACTCAATATATGATTAATCCTACACGAGAGTCGATGTGTTCCACATTACGTGAGCCACGTGAACCCAACAAAAGGCTCAATCATTCCCACGGTATAGTAGGTAACTAGGCAGTACGAGCCGCCTCCACCCACTTAATATTGTCTAATAACATTAGTATCGGATTGCGGATCACGTGATTAGAGCCGGAGAGATATCAACCGATGTGTTGGTACAATTTTATATTGGACTCATTTGCAGTTTATGCTTGTGTCAGGAGACATTTATCCTTACGAATATTGTAAATGCGAAAGTAACACTTTCACGATCTTCGCGGGTCTCGCCCACTGCTCAGGAAATGTGGGACTCTGTAGTGTGCTGAGCTAATGATGAAATGCTCAGGGTTATTTTGTTATAAGTATCCTATTGTACTGTAATTCTAACTAATTTTGAAGTATTAACACATTTTAGATGATTTACTATGTTTCTTAAGAATTTTAATTTAACTTTAATCACCCTCGTATTCGAACTTTTACTACACAACTTCTTATTTTTCTATTTTTTAGGAATGTTTTACTTAAGAGGGTTTATACATATTTCGGCAAAAACAGTACTTTTCGAAGCCCTTAAAGTGGATGAAAGACCCATCGTACAAATACCTTAATTACCAATTATTATAGGGAAAATTGTCATCTAAAAAGTTAGTTAAGAACATTTTAAGATTTTTGCGTAAATTTTAATAAATAACAAGATAACTGAGCTAAGGTTGTCATAAATTCACTTTTAGAGTCATTTTCGAGGCTCAAAATTCGAATTAATTCATAATATATTTAATCAAAATAAAATTTTGATGAATTGTATATATCCCCAAGCAAATAGTTAGTTAAAAACATTTTAAGATTTAGATTGCATATTCAAGTAAAAAAAAATTACGGCATTCAAAATATTGGGAAATTACTGTTACTATAGCATTTTTTTTTACCCCTGTATGATACTCAATTTAACAAAATAACAACTTTACTTAATAAAAGAACGTGTACTTGAAAACGTAGAATTTTTGTTTTGAAGAAATTTTATTTCTTTATTTTTTTATGAATATTTTAAAATGTGCTATAAAACGCCGGGCCCAGGCCAGTGCAAATCACACCGCCGCGAGGCCTTCCAAGGAGAGGACGTATCGCTCTGCGCTACGCCATCGAAATTTGCGTCGAAAATATTTTTGCTATTATCTCTGCTTTCCGAACATGTGATTAATTAAACTTTAAAAGGAATTAATCTAAGTGATGTATTTGACACTATACATATTCGATAATTATGATTTCATTTCATTTTATTTGATATTTTGAGTACTAAGTAAGAACCGGCGCGCGCGCTCGTCGCTGCATCGACGCTCGTCGCATTTACCTAAACTCGGCGAGCCGCGCGGTGTTTATACGCTCTTAAATCTCTTTATCATAGTATCCAGCATTTAGCGTTCGGTACAGAAGTGAGCGCGATTACCCAGAGTTTAACGCAGAGCTCCACTCGCGAACATTTTACTGCCGCGACGGCCTTAATCCCGTCCCGAAAATATCATTATAACCGCCGCTTAACCGGAGTTTAGCTGTTACGCGAGCCAAGTGCCAAACTCGCGTGTTTACGAGGCAGTTTTTAAAACGCCCGTGTGCTCGTAAGGCGAGGGAAAACAGTCGAAAACTGTCAACATACTTCCGACGGTAGGACGGGCGGTAGCCGCTGCAACATTTACACGCTCGGTAAATTACTGTTTGTGCGGAAACAATGGAACGCCAGCCCGTATTTTATGTTACGCGGACGTGTTTAACCTTTCACATGGAGCTCCCCGTATCGACGTATTGATTTACTACACTCGCGCCGAGAAGTGTTACAACACAATTAACGTAAAACGAGGTTATGGATATAAGACTTAACCTATTCTTAGCGAGGTAACAAAGCTTTCTTATGTCGCTTAGCGCACACCAACCCTTAAAAATCTAACTTATCTGAAAAAAATCATTTATTTTTTAATTTTATCATTCAGAAACCCTTACGGATATACGGAATGCTCTATAAAATTGCAGTTTCGTATCAGCGTGGTTAAAATCTCGTTACTTTCGTTTTGGCGTCGTGCATTTCGTCCCAAAGCGAGAAGTTTCCGATGGAGCCAGCGGCGCGGCTCGCCTCGTGTGAAATGTGTACAAACATATGCGCAAATTTTTCCACTTGCGCTCCTCGACGTATATTTCACGTAAAATTCTCTTTGAAACATGTTGATTTTAAAAATGATCTCGTTGGCGTCGCGCACGTCATTAAATTATTGTGACGACAGACATCGGCGTGTTTGCTCTTTGTTTACATATACTGCGGGCATCATACAAAATTAATAAACGGTATGTTTGTCTTTTTTGTCAATTGTTTTGGCAAAACTGGCTGATGAAGCTAACATTTAGTATGAATGTTATTATTCATAATATTGAATATTTTAATTTACAGCTATATTATAAGTAAGTTATTGCAATTTTAATTGATATTGAATTTTAATTATCAAAAGATAGCGGAGAATTTTTTACAAAAATACTGAATAAATGTTAGTTCCAGCCTAACGGCTATCCTTCAGTCTAAGCAGTCTAATCTGTTATCAGTCTGTTACTGCTATCAGTCTAATCCACTTCTCAACACTTGTAATTAGCAAGTATTACCTTATATACCGTAATTGTTCTATCTGTTTTCCAAAGAAAAATACATACTGATAAACGATGGCTCTATGTGGCATAAGACTTGACTAAAAGAACCCATTATAAGCAATATCACGCCCCCACCATGACTTAATCGTACATGTCGAAATGTGGGAATGTGAGCCGCGAAAAAATAATACCGGGCCTGAATAAATCCACTCGGGGAAATCATTTGTTGGAACGACGCGCTCGCACGCCGATCTCGGGGATGAACAGCTTTCAATATCGCGAACAACACAATACTAGGCACCTGACGCACATTCCAACTCTATCCAAAGAGATACAAACCTTTGCTTTAGCTCGTAGTAGGGTGAAACACGTGGAACGTATCTGTATGCATAGATATAACACTATTTATGTGTAAGGCTGCAGGGCTTTAAGGTTGAAAGGAGTAGGTTCAAAGGTTAGTGCAAAGATTTACGTACGGGAAATTGTTATATGAGGCTTAGGCATGAAGGTTTTGTAAAGACGGGTTTCTTTGCTGTAAAGTAAGCGGTACTAAAACCCTAAGACATCTCTTTTTTATTCATGTTAATAGTTAATAAATAATATGAAAACACCCAACATAGTTTTGGCCCCATACTAAGATAAAAGTCTTTTGCGTCGTGGGGATCAGAAACTGCGGCCTCACAAACATCCACACCCAGATTGATTTAAGGTTTTGTTTTATTAAGATTCAGACGGCTCTAGTCTATATTCAATTCAAATTGTTTATAATTTCTGTACAAATATTTATTTGTACACACATATTACACATATTTAAACTTCGTACGATTCTATACCGAGAACAAAAATACATGCAGCCAACCGAACAAAGATCATAAAGCCGACCCTTTCTGTCGTCACACCCCCCGTGCGGAAACGCCGCGGTGACGCCACTACGCAGTACGTACGTATGTTCATACCGCGCCTCACGCTACGCCGTACATTTCCCCTCAATTGTCCTCAATTTGCGCGAGTGTCGTGCGATGTGACGAGCGCCCGAGATACGTGTTATCTTTTGAGATTTGCTCCTTACTTATGGCAAATCAACTATGCATTCACGGATGATTTGCTACGTAACGTTCTTGGTTGCTAGGAGATGCTGAATGCGTCTCCTAGCAATACATATATTAGTTTGGGCATGGGTATATTTCTGTATACTGGAAGGTATTGTTGCTTTAAAAAATACTGCATACACAAAAAATAAACCTAATAACACTTTCCTAGATAAATGAATTAAAGCGAAGATTTAAATTGCACAACGCATACTTAGCTGCCGGATCAAAGAGGTTGTTTTAACACCTTTGCTACTGTTATTAAGTCAGTCAGTCAGTCAGTCAGTGTTATTAAGTCGTGTGTCCATTTTAATTGTACGCGCTAGATTTCAGATACGTGTCGGACGCTCTAAAGTCTTCTTAAGGCCCTAAAGGCAACAAGTTGGTCTGAATTCCTAAGCGCTTTTGACTGGCACTGGAGGTGTATTGTATGACTAATGATGAGGGTAGTTAAAGCTTATCGTTGGTGCCAGAGTTCTGATTGGAAATATTTATGTTTACCTCCTTGATCATGGTTCGATATTTTCTTTTATTAAGAAATTCTCAAACAAATCTCTCGTATTCCTCATAGAGTTTTCTTGTCATTTCTTCTTTACAGCGATAACAGATTTCGAAGAAGCAATAGTTTAATAATGATTATTTGAAAGAACTTGTAAAGTCTATTTGAATAAAGGTGATTTTGACTTAGTATAGAGTCTAGAAACATGCCCCATATTAGCCAATGGGCACGGCTGATGTTTGCGTGGGACCAAACAGTTGTCAAAGCGTGGGTGTATGGGTACACCTACGCTTAACTCTTTCGGGGATGTAGACGTCGAAGTATGTGTCAATTCAGGCTGCGTAACATATTTGATCCAACTCCCGTCAGGTCTATGTATATTGTATAACCTGTTATCTCGTACTTTGACGGTGAAAGAAAACATTGCGAGAAAACTTGTACACTAAAATATTATGAAGAAATCTCTAATTGTTTACAAAATATTAGTGTCCAACAGTTAAACGAATATGGACCGATATAAAAAGTGTGTATTAATTAATATTACGAATATAAAGAACAAAAATGTTCCAATTTCATGTTTTATTACATACAAAGTAACAACCATAAAACCCCATGGTTTTTAATATTTACAAGTAGGATCTACATCGTGATTACAGCAAATAAATATGTTATTGAATCTGAGCGGCGAGATTGGACCTCGGCTCGCGCATATTGGCTTGTTAATATTTCAATATGCAAGGAGTTTCGTTTAAATTCCACGTCAGCCAAACGAGGTTTCGTCCAATAACGTAGGAGCCTCTCGGTGTGAAGGAGCGTACTTAGCACTAGCGGTTGTACCACGCTTCACCCGAACGCAATTGAAAAAAAACACCTATATTCCTTTCTAGGGCTAAATCAATTTTAATCCGAAAAATTATCCGATTTGTTTTTGAAGCCTATTCGTTGGAAACAATTTTACCAACAATGAAACGTTTTGTAATAGTCTGTAGTGTTCTCCATAAATTCTCTAAAAAATTACAACTCATATTATTTTTCAATTTCAATCTGAAATTGTTGAGATAAGTACGGTCAATCAAACAAGCTAACTATTCAGCTTTAAAATATTAGTGTTAATTGCACCGACGTAGTTCCCAATTCTACAGCAGTGCAAGGATAAAACATACTCTATGTTCCTGTATATTAAAAAAACGCATGAAAAAACTCGGTATAAATATACCGAGTTTTTCAGTGAGCGAGTAGCGAGCGTAGCGAGTAGTTCAGTGGTTTACATGTAAAAGCGGAACAAACAAACTCGCAGTCGCAGTTACAAAGTAAATGTGCGGATTGAGGTCAGCCACCGGCGGCCCACTGGCCCACAGGCCCACACCGGGCCACACAGCCCACAGGCCTACACCGCCCCACCGGCACTATTTTCAGCGATATCACGAAACCAATCAACTACACCAAGCATAAATATTGCCTTTTAAAAGGGATTCCGCGTGAATTTATTTCTGTTTGCCGGAGCTCGGCGCCGCACCTACACTTAGAACCGGGAAGTACGAATTGCAGCCCCAATTACTGAATGCTTCATTTTATACGTTTGTTTTGGGTCAAACACTTGTAAGGGTTCTTGTTTTGATGATTTGTACAGTTGTGGCTAAGGATATACATTTACAATCTCACTTCACACGGTTCGAAAATATAGCATTTTAAAATTAGTAGTTACGTCTTGACAAAGCGACATGAATGTAATTGCACTAAACATTACCCCACAGGAAAGATTTTCATTCAAATACAAAACACCCAATTTCGCTTTAATCTGTATATTTCATGACAAACTCAGTTAACAGTACAAAAGGGTTTATCTTTTCGCTCGGTAGCCGCCACTCGTCCACACGTTTAATCGTGCTCTGACGTCACGTGCCGAGGCCCGCTACCCCACTACAGAGCGTGTGTCGGTTGACTAGACGCCTCGGGATGTGGTTACAGCCATTCATATGTACGCCTCTATGATCTCTCTGGAGCCGTAAATAATTCACGCGTGTCCCGTTGACTAATGAAGAGTAACAGCGCGGCATTCCCCGGGCTTTTAGCGTACAGCAGTCCCCGCAGGTTACACCTCCCCAAATATGGCTATGAATAATTAACACTGAAACATTTGTGTTGCCGGGTGTACAGCGGCACAACGCGCTACGTGGCCTAGCTTTGTAATAGCTTCATAAAAGGATTAATAAATTTGAAAATTTAAGCTTTTTGTTTGAGAGAATTTGGTTAATATTTGAGTATCTAGTACAAATAAATTGTAATTGTGTTTGAATCATAGAACTAAATAGACTGGTATTAAAACTCTATCATGTCAGACCATATTGTAAAGTTGTTTGTGTAGAACTGAAATACCTTAGTCTTTCATCCAATTGATTATTTTTATGAGCTATTAAATATCAGTAAATTTAACAATAAATTTCAGCTTACTTCGGGTTTCATATTGGATTACAAATAATGGGTTATGCGGGTTCCGAACCACTTAAGGTGTACTAACCAATAAAAGGCGTAGGTAAAAATTCCACCAAATACCCAAAATAACTAAATACAATCTTCTTACGTATTTCTATAAATTACTCAACTAAAATCTCTTATAAAAACAACATCACAATGACAATAATTACAAGTGACTTTTTAAGTGCATATTCATTCCATTACAGAGAGAGGATGTCCCAGGGGAGGTCGGCGATGGCATTTCGAGATCCCCCGCTGACATATTCCTGGAAGAGGACCGCCACAGGGAGCGGCAGACAGGTGAGCACACGAATTTTATACACTGACGCTAATAGACTAAGGCGTACGCTCGGTACAGCCCTGGGACAACTGGTATTCAAAAAATACCGATAATATTTTTTTGTTTTTTTTTTTTTTATGTAGTTGTTAGTATCAGCCAGTTGTAAAATAAATTCGTGGCAAATGGTACAGCTTATGAGTTGAGGATGGTTGGTGACAATGTCAATTGAACAGCATTATGTAAATACCGTTTTGCGCAGGGAAATTTCTCTCGAGATTATTTTCAAAATGTTCTCATTGTTATGCTTGCATCTTTAAAGGTGTATATTATATAGATGTATTTTTAAAGTCTAGTTACGGCGTTATTACATCCCAAGAAATATGGACAGAACAGTTGCCGTTTACATATCATACAAACAAAACATACCTCACGCCTATAATCCCCGAAGGGGTAGGCAGAGATGCATGTCTGCACCCACATTTCGCCAGGTATGTATGAGTCCCACGTAATAGGGGGCGAGCCTATTGCCGTTTTTCGGGCACATTTCTAGACTCCGTGCTGCTACTGAGAATTTCCTAATGGAAAAACCTACTAACACTTTGCCCGACCCGGGAATCGAACCCAGGAATAATAATAAATATATATAGTCAATAATAAATTCAATAATAAATAATAGTTTACACATCATATTGTCATATAGTTCATGCTATTATTGAGTCTTCCGTTACTCAAAGAAACAATTACACGTTGACTGAATTTCTAAAATTAGGTACCTATTTATAAATTAATCCCCCGTCGCGCAGTTGCTTTAGTGACCATAAATTGAAATGGCAATATTTCCGCAAAAATGCGGTTGTTAATCTGGTTTTATGGCGTAGTGTGTCCCCCGGGAACAATTTAGTGTAATGTATTGTGGTGTTTGGGCGCGATAGCCCATCCCGTACCCGCGGCACGTTGGGGACATGTGGGGTGTTTCCACAACAGTTGACAATACCGAGACATTAACACATTATGTACTATGCTTCAGAGGCGAATAATTCAATGCGAGTCAAATATTTTCGGGTTTTTCTAACACGCAATCGAGAGCACTGTCAGTAGTTAAGTTTTTCTTTAATTAATCCCATTGCCGCCTCTAGTGGGACTCCTACATACCCGACGAAATGTTGGTGTCGGTTCGAGAAAAATATGTATGAGCCCTAGCCCTTGATAGAGTTAAAATATACATCATATAATATCATTCTCTTCTGCTGCTTCTACACCATAGTAAATGTCAGATATAATAAAAACATCAGGTAAAAATGCGACCTATGTGAAAAACTTACCTCTTAATTTATCTCGACAAAATAAAAATAAGGTCGTACTCAACAATATATCATTAAGCGAAATATTACTATACTAAAATAAAGAGCCTTTTAGATAGTATTAACTTAAACGACGACATAAACAATTTCTTTTGTCTTCCACACGACGCCCGCTTTGACGAGAAATCTACGGGCGGAAGAATTTAATCCCTTTCATAAAATTCTCAAGGTCGATGTGTACATTGCCATATACAGGATGTATTGAGATCGTGATCGAAAACTAAAGTAGGTAATAGCTACGGTAATTAATAATTCCGTGGCTTTAAAAAAAAACCGAAAAAAAATTACGTTTTCCATACAACCGTAGGTATTAAATTAATGTAGTTGGTTAGGAAAACGTCTTTTTTTTGTCGGGATTTTTTTAGTGGCATTATGATCGTTATTATCGTAACTATTTCCTGCCTTAGTTTTCGATCACGATCTGAATACATCCTGTATAACTATAAAGTCTTGACTCTTGACTCAGAAAAAAGTGAAGACACTCACAAACACTCGACTGCATTTTAAACGGGGGATCCATTTAGTGAGCTCTTCATGCATTACACATTAGCTTTAACGACTTTCTGCTTCAGCTGCAGGCGCTACTAAAAACTGTTTGGAACGCTTGATCATCGGTTACGTTATTGAGCCGTTTAGGCAGGGCTTAAATTAGTGTTTACCTTCTCTCTTATAATATCATCTTGGATGCCATCAAGAGCGGTATTGTCAAATTTTCATGCCAGTACGTATGATGAAACTAAGAAATCATGTCGCTCTCATAATAACACAACAAAACAACTTTATGGTTCACTCACGTTTCATAGCTAGTCTCCGAACCATTTGCGTCGTAAAGCTGTGGCCTGTCAAAAATATTAAAAAAATATATACTAAAGTCCAGAGAATTTGTTTGTCACTTCCATAAAATTATATAATTTACTATAATATAAATATTTATATATTTTTTTATTTAAAAATAGTAGACCACTGACAAAGTACATACTTTTAATGTATGCTAATATAAAATAAACTCATAAAAATTCACATTTAAAATATACGCAAATCATAATTCATACACATACGTACGAAAACACAAAACACACCTTACATCATCATATTATTTTATCATTCCATTACAACAGCTGCCGAACTCTCATTTTGAGTGCCAAAGTTAAAGTTCTACTACATATGTATAACAAAGTTGAAAACTTTTCTTCTAGGTTCTTCAACAAATGTAAGAGTACCTACATATATATTAGGGTGTCCCAAAAAAATCAAAGTCTTTTTTTTTCAACGCATACCCCCTAATTATTTTCTAATGGTGTTAAAACACTTATAAATAAAATTTCATGAACTTAGGACCACTGCAACCCGTGCCGACTTGCATTCATGTGTTTCAGTACTTACATACTTTGTATGAACTTCGGCGCGTCGCAATATTCCCATGGAAGTTTCGTGGTTGCTTGTTTATTGTATTGGTAAACGCCTCTTTTTGTTTTATAAATATGTCAGATTAAGATTTCAGATTGCAAATTTTAATAGGGGGTGAAAAACATTAAAATAACGGCTTAAAACTTCTCTGTAAAGAACAAATATTGGCAGTCCTGTTTAATAAAATTCATGTAGTAAAATTGAATTTTGTAAATTGCAAATCTAACTATTCGAGATTAATTATTTTTTGTTAAAGGGCTTATATGCCTATTTAAGCTTTAATAAACTAATTTTAAGAAATAAGTTGCCTTATACCGACTCTGAAGAGATCAACAAATAATGCGGAAAAATCACAAGATGTGTTCGTACAGTGTCGTAAAGAGTTTGTTACAAGCTTGGACTACTTTTTGTATATTGCACACGCCAGTACCCTTTAATTGATAAAAATAAATCTAAATAATAGATATAGTTATATAAATAGATATGCATAGTTTTACCGGACAGAATTATGAAGGAAATTTAAGGGTTGGCTATCAAGAATTAACAGTTATAGCTATAATCATATTCTTTGGTGGTGATACAGAAAGAAAAGTCACAATTCGATCTCCAAGTTATATGTACCAGACACCGTGAAGGCCGAAGCAAAGAATTGATTAAAAATGTCGTAAATTATTTTTAATTGTATGTAAATTACTAATAAAACGTCGCACTATTAGACATCTAGATTTGCATCGCTATATACCATGTTAAGGTTTGGATGCATTGTATATTATCAGTGACGGCACCTTACCACGACTTATGTTTACTTAATACTTTGAAACCCTGGTAAACTGTCAATAAAATTAACTCAGAAATGACTATACAGAATATTTATCAGTATTTTTGGTCTTCGGTTAATGAATTAGTTGTCTTGTCTCTATATGACTATGATGGAGACCAGGAACCAAAAATAATAATATTTTAAAGCTTAACTAAAAAGAATCCATCAATTCATATCCCTTCGAAAGCATATCTGCGTGTTTTAGTTTTTTAAAAAGACATGAACGACTTTATTTCAATCAAAAACAAGTCTTGCTTTTCTTTAGTCGTTTTAAATTTTTTTGACAGTTTTCTCAATGAGTTGCTTACATTACAGCCTAGATATACTTCTTTTCAAGCAGTTGAGAAATAGATAATGACACTAAAAGTCGCTAGTGATACTGTAAATCGCAGTTATATTGATACAAAATTTTCGTGAAAAAGTCGCCTTTAAAGGGAAACTAAAGCAATTTTTCCTGTGATTTATCCTAACAGTAAAAAGAAAACTTTAAGACTAAAATGTCATAAATATTCTTGTTTTACTAATAAATATATATTACTAGTGAAATAGGGTATAATTTTGAAAATAAAAATTAAGTTTTTATATGTGCTCTACAATTTCCATACAATTTTTTTCTTAAACCTTTGCTGTCAAGTCGGCACGGGTTACCGCTATCCAATTTTGATAATATTTTGTATTTGAGTTATTAGGGTCAATTAGAAAAAATATAGAGGGTATGCGTATCTAAATTCGAAAAAAAAAATTCGGCGTACTAGGCTGGGACACCCTAATATATATGTATGTATAGTCGTTCAAGTGTTTCTTGACATGTTTTTAAATGTTAGACACAAGTTACGTTCCGTTGTAGTTTTGTCTCTCGGCGAGTAATGAGAGTGTCGCCGCGCTGGTACCGCGCTCTAATCTAATGTTTGTTCCAAGTGTTTGCCACAAATGAGATCTTATCGCGCGCCTTCTCTCGACATCAGGGTTATTGCTTTTTTAAGGTTAATAGTTGAGATTGATGCTATTTAAGTTATCTTACCTAGCTTTTTTAAGAATACTCAAATTACCATTTAAAGGTTTAAAACTTGAACTTTTTTTTAGCGTAGTATTAGAAATGGCTAAAAAAACTAATTGAGTAACGATTTAGAATAGAAAATAAAATTGTTGGCAAATCAATGTTTAAATTTTCTTAGCTCCCTCATATTTATTGGGTATAAAAATAGCTTATCTTCAATAATAACACTAGTTTATAGTACATCTGTTGCCGAAGAAATTTTAGCTGTTGCTGACTACATATGCTATGACATTTTCAAAAATATAATTAGAAAATTTTTATCAGCTCTAGTTTCCGAGTTTCAGCTCTACTAACTCTATTACTAAGAAAAACTATTTATAAAAAATAATAATCATTGAGTACTAAAAGACTTTATTTTAAAGCTCTTCTCCGATGTGTAGACTTTGGAAAATGACGTACCAGAGTCCAGCAATAGTCTGACATCATATTCGTATCCTAGATACTCAATTAGCGCTCTACCATGACCCGTAAGTCTCGATGCATACGCTCTCCCTGCTTTTTGGGAATATCTCCTAAATTTTCCGGAAACCTGTCCAAGTTACGTGGAGGAAGGAGGAAGGAGGAAGGAGGAAAGATGGAGGAAGTGGAGTTTCATGCTCATATTCTACCTCAATTTTTTTTATTGAAGCAGAGTGTCTACAAGTTCAATATAATTCGCTTGGAGTTCAAATTTTTTTTGGGAGAAAATTCGGGCCTGATGAGCCAGGTGAATGTTGCATTGAACGTTGAACACAATTTTACTTGGGGACTGCATTTTAGCTTGATTTTTAGTGTTTAAACCGTTTACGTTCACGCTACAAAAAAAAACAGTCTTCGAGATGATTTCGCGGTTCTTACCGAATAGTCGGCGTTTCAAACTTAAAGGCACTTCTTTTACCACTTTTCCATAATCTTAAATATTTCACACACGATTTACAAACACAATTCGGAGCCCAAGACTTCTCATTTTTAATCAAGAGCACCCCAAAATACTCAAAATAGGTATTTTTCATACACTCTGAAACAACGTTTCTACGATCATTAAGCATATATTCTCTGCATATGTAGAAAAAAGGTTCTGTATTGTTTTAACAACGTCGTTTGAACTATTCATGACGCAAAAACTTGAGATACTTATCTTAACTCAGTAAAATACGCCTGTTTTCAATGAATTTATACGGTCGGATAAAAAAAATCAAAATAAAAAAAACACGAGCTGCTTAAAAAATTTTAAAGATATATTTGGCAAAAACAAGTCATAAGGGAACATTATCAAGCAAAAAATTCGCGGCAACAGACAAAAAGTAAAATTTTGTAAACTAGTGTAATTATTCTTGACGATGTATGACAATTCGATCAGCAGGATAACAATTCTACCAATTTCTACCTAGTAGAACGTCAGCTACATGTATCATAATATATGTACATCGCGTATTACAATATTAGAAGTAAGGGGCACTGAATTTGTGAATGACTATGCCATTGTATTAACAATGCCCATAAGGCGGAAACAACATCAAAACAAATTTACGTACACAATAACTACAATGTTCTTTTTAGGGTTTCGTCTAATAGAATCTTCGCGCAAATCACAATTAAAGCAAATGTACTGAGATGTTTATGATTATTCCCTTTTAGGTGTTGTTCCTTTTCCTGTTTCCTCCGCCAGTTTACCATTGGCTATTACCTTGCCTTTCCTCACGCCAGCTGTTTTACGCGCCTCATGAAGTTTGGCCCTTCTTACCATAACAATATATAGAGTTTGACTAGCCAAAAATCCTTATGTTGTAGCCGAATTTTGGAAGTTTTAACACTATATTATTATTCTTAACACTAGATATAACACTATAATTTTCTACATTAGTATTCTACCTAATCGTAACATTTATTAAGGACTGTTCTGGTGCTAATTTTAGCAAATTATATCGGACTTTTACAAATGGTTAAGTTACAAATACATACACGGTTATATTATTAAATCCTCATTGCAATAATTCAAGAGATCGTTTGAACGAAATTATAAAGTTTTCAAACATCGCGTGCGGCAGTCTAGGTTAGTGTAGTTGGCCGGTCGCAGTAGATAATCGGCTTAGTACTCTCACATGAAGTTTATTCGCACACACGTTCGGACGAATCCCCGGGGCAGAGAGGTGGATTATTGCGAACCTCCTCGTTTGGCAATTTAAGGAAAGCTTTAAATTGCAAATGCGCAAAAGCGCATCGGGTTACAGAAAATATTTTGTAGTCGGGTGTGACTTGTATACGTCACCATCGGAGTAGCAAATCAGTTGGTGAATGAGTTGAAGTCATAATCAAGGTCAAAAGTATCTTGATTCAAATAGACTTTCAGAAGATCTTTTGCATCCTCAATTTTAAACTATTATCAAAAGAAGAGTCGTATAACCTACACAAGATGAAAGACCAGCTATAGCTCAACCACACGTTTCCTCTTATCAGTGCATAATTTTTTTATCAAATACTACGAATTTACCACACATGGAAGCTTCATCATTAGGCATCCATACAATAAGATTACTTTCCCGTGTGATTTTTCGTGGAAAACGTTAATATACAGTTGTCCACGTTACCAAACATTGGCAAATCATTCAGTCTGTTCATTCAATCATTCGCTCTCTATTAAGTTTGATTACTCGCGCATCGTGCTCGTCCCGATTGCTGCGCGGCGAGCGAACGTTCGACGTTATTTTATTGTATTCATTTGTAAAGGTATTGTGTATTTGGATTTAGAAGTATTGTTATTTTTATGTTGCCAATCGAAAGGCTTCTTTTTTATGTTTTAGAATCGTTTGGCATAATTGGAATTGTATCGCCAGATCGAATTATAGGTTTATCGTGATAATCTGTTTGATTTTTTGCATAAGTTATAAGGCTTAATTGGTAATCTGCGCTTTAGGCCTTTGTAACTTCTATCTATGTCAGTCATCATGTCAATAGGCTATTTTACAAAACTATGAGTCACTATGAGAAGAGATGGGAGAGTTATGTATCGTAGTCTAGTTTAACACATAAGGCTACAAAGCCCTACTCCAGTAAAATTCTTCAACTCCAAATCGTTATTTAACAAAAGCAATTTGACGTATAAATGAGCATATCCTTTTTTTTTTTTTTCATTCGAGGGGAAAGCTGCTTATGGCTCTACCTCCCGCCAGCCCTCAGAGAGGGGGGCAGGAGGCGTATTTCGGGGTCACCGGCCTTGCAGCCCGGCAGATATTAGTGCCGGGCTGCGTCCCTAACCTACCCTAACCTACACCGGCATACCGACCAAAAACCCCGGTGGCCATCCTCGCGCCAGGTAGGGCGACCACGGTGCGTGGGTGAGAGACGCCCACAATGGTTCCGCAGCCGCCCATAAATGAGCATATCCTGACCCCGCAGTAAATAATTACAAACTAAACATTACACAATGAACGTGTAACGCCCTTGAGCTTCTATATAATACCTTCATTACCTTTAACACCTCCAAATTTGGTCCTGCGAGCGCGTTACGGCCATCGAGAGACATTAATCGGTAAGCTGACGTAAGGTTTTTGTTAAGAAGTCAATTTAATAGACAGATGATCCATGCTTAGTTGGAAGACAGAAGACTAATGTAACCCCTTTCAGCGCTTTTATAATAATAAGTATTTTTCTTCTGCTAAACAAGGTCATGATCGATGTGCCTGGCGTAGTGCGGGTTAGTGGAAGTCACATAAATTCCCTCAATGTTAAATTACTTCATTAAGATATTAACCCGAAAGCCCAGTATATTATCGGTGTAAGCCGAATGCGATAGTGAGAGTGAGAGAGGCCACTGCGAGAGATTAGTTTCACTTGAAAGTCATTTGTCAATGTGGAGTCGGGCGGCGACCCGCCCCCGGTTTGTTTACATTAATTTCACTTATCCCGCACCGATCCGCAAATGGAAATATCATAGTGTACACCAATTCAGCGGGGAGTTTACTCAGGCCGGCTCACCATCTCGGCCGCTATCCACTTACCGAAGTTTCGCGAACGATACCATGTGGAATTTAATCCCACATTGTTTGCTCTAGAAAATTTATTAATACGAGCCCCGAAAAGTCTGCTTAGAAGTTTGAATACACTCAATTATGTTGCCGAAACTCATTAGTGGCAAAGAATACAGAAAGTTTTACGCGATACCACATAAGATTCGAAGAGCACAAAGTAATATTATAAATCTTTGTTATACGACGTAATAACTCTCTAGTGGCGAACTGAATACCGAGTTGGGATATATTGTTATATTTTCTTAATAAAAAGCCTATAGTTCAAGATTCTGCCTACGTGTGCTGGATGTATAGTACATTATTATCTTAACGTTTCCAATAAAACAGCGTTTTATTTGAAACAGTTTATAGCTCCAGGGCCGGTGATAAACGCATAAAAAACGACCTTCAATAAATCTCTTTATCCAAAACGGCAGCGGATTCAGAGCTCATTGTCAAACGATTCAGATCGAACACCAATACATCATCATCCATCTCAACTGTGATACGTGTGAGTCTCATTTCCATATGTTCCAGATTTTCATCTTGGGTATTTTAGAACACATGTTAAATTTACACTCATGCCAGCATCTACGGAGGATTAAGCAGAGCCTATTGCCATTTTACCGACATTTTTTTACACTTCCAGCTGAGTATGAGATTTTCACCCATTTTTGAAACGATTGAACGTAAGTTATGTATTGGACCACTTATGGACTCATTACTCAATATTTCCTTATCTTCCACTTGACACAACAATGCTGGCCAGTTTTTCGAACATCCTAAACCATGTTTCTAAGTAGGACAAGTAATAAAGTTTGGACCCAAGAGCGATGTGCCACTTTATCGACACAATGATTTACTCTGCGTCGCGTGACGTGGCCATGCGAGGCCCTTGAATTGATCTCATCCATCTTGGAGACACGTCTACGTCTCATGAACGAAGGGGCTTTTTGTACGTGCTATCAACATTTTATTAAACGAGAGGTTTTTCCTGTCAGCGTTGTATGAGTAAATTATTTTGTGATGACATGGCTGAGATACTGTACCTATTGGTATTTATTGGATAGTGTAGTATGAATTGAACATTGTATTCACAGGATCAAAAACAATAGACCGTATGTTTCTCTTTGAAGTTGGATCAAAATTATGTCGGCTTGCTAGCACGTTCAGATACCGAGTTTTATGACTAGGCGCAAATAGCAAATTTTAAATAAGATCAACTCAAAAAATATAATAATTTTATTTGACGGTTTCGTTGATTCTCGGTTAAGTTAAATTTGTATTGTATTTGTGTATTAAAGTTTGCACTTGTGAGACGTGTAAAAAGATCTATCTTTCGTTTAGACCATACAATAAAATTTCATTGCATCTATGGTTTTAATATCCAAACATACAAACATATAAAAACGATGTAAATAAGGTGTTATTTACATCAAAATGTCATCCGAATAAAAACAAAGTATATGCAACATGTCTGTAAGTAGGTTAATCCCGCTGTATGTATGGAGGGTTGCAAACTGTCCGTGTGTATGAGTAACCAGGGACTGCGCATTCTCAGTGGAACAGTCATTCCCTTGCAAATCGGTACTAACGCGCTGACATACCGGAGTCACTTCCAAGTTATTCGGACATCGACCCGGAGGAAATATAGAGTATACGACGCGGAATGTCCTTGTTATGCATATGTTACATTGTATGATTAAAAATATATTATACACGTATTTCCGCTTGAGTCTCGTAAAGGTTAGTTTAACAGGCATACAGGTTTCCTAAACTATAACTTTGTACTAGGGATGTTGCGAATATTCGCATCCGCATCCGCATATGCGGAACATTCGCATCGATTTATACATCCGCATCCGCATCCGCATCCGCATAAATCGCTGCGGAGCTGATGCGGTTGCGGATGTGTAGCAGATCGCGAAAAGAAAGAAAGGGGTGAGGGGCGGCGAGGTGCGCGTGTCGGTCTCGAGTGTCGAGTGGTTGACCGCACGTGCTGATTGACCAATAGGAAAGCAATAACATTTTATACAAATCAACCAATCGATCAATTTTATACAGATCCGCATCCGCATCCGCATCCGCGGATGTGAGCCTCTTAAAATCCGCATCCGCATCCGCATCCGCGGATGTGAAAAAAATTGAATCCGCAACATCCCTACTTTGTACGTTTACAGACCCAGTAAAATAGTTAGTTAGATACATACCTTTGAATCCAGGTAAAATGGACGATGATATCAGCACTAACACAAATTTTCGAGTCTTCCATAAATTTTCGTTTCAGGACTGAGTGTTATTGCGACCGCCAAATTTCTAAAAGATTCCGTCACAAAAGTGGTATTTTAGTGTATATTCGCATATTCATAGGTACGTTGCCAATGATGTATTAATGAAATAGGCGACACCCCTACACCCGATAAGTGTGTGCTGATATTCTGAACTTCCTCACAATAAATCACTAAACTTGTCCAACTCGGGGATCGAACCCCAGACTAGTCCCCTAACCCTCCTATTTATACCGCGAAACCAACGAGATAGTCAGTTCATTGACAACATTCTGCAAAGGGGACGCGACGTGCAATGTTGCTGTTATTCACAACCTGCATAGTATTTTGTTGGAGGTGGAGCTTTTGAAAACTGTTTATCTCGGGTTTGTTTCCTTCGCTCCGTTACACAAGTTTGTGTCGCCCCTCCCAACTCTATTATAAACTTGACGACATATTCATCGGAAACGGACGCTATTTGCTTACATTCATTTCTCGCCGCAAACGCTAGCAATCCGGAAATTTCGCTGCGAATGTTTTGGATATTAATGAGATTACTCGTTTCTAATTGGACTGCGCTCTCCAAATACCGGTTGAAAACACTTTAATTGGATACGGCGCGTGTGCAATACTCGTGTTGTTCCCACTGTTACGTTTCATTTGGAACAAAGTATCGATTGAGGAAATTGTACCGGAGACGACGTTCAGCTCCCGCGGAAATAAACCAATGTACAGGAAACAAAGCTCTTGTACGAGCAACGTAATTATAAGGATCGTCAAAAGGTATTACGTCATGTACTGCTTCGCATATAGTATGGGATTATTAATAGATAATTAATTTGTACAATAAAAAATATGAGTATTTTTTCGACGGCTTAAATACAACTTTATAACAAAAACTTCTTATATTCTTAAACCATGAATCGACCGATTTCATTCGCAAATTCCAGTTTTCATAAAAGAATTGACGACCTAAAGTAGATCAAGCATTAACCGAGAAAACTAATAAAATAATTGTCACAAGCAAAATTAATGAGATAGCCATAAAATTCTTTTGTACCGTAGAAAAATATGTTTTGACTCCCAACGGAATAATGTTCCATAAGTAACATTTTATAGAGCTCTCAGTTGTGAACGTAAAATTAGTTTTTTAAATGTACTCTTAATGAAAAAATATAGCATAGATTGCCAAAAGAAGAAAAAATTTCTATCACACAAAACAAATCATCCAAGCTACACAAAGGGAGTCAAAAGAGGTTAGCACGTGCCGAAATAATAAAAGAAATAATAATTAAGCGAACAACAAGCGCAATATGAAGAGAGTGGAGTGGGGACAAGTGGAATTGGCCGCGGCCCAAACGTTTATCACAATAGTGGCGCGAGTTTAATTAGAGGAGGCTGGGGCTCCAGCCACATTCGTGCACCGGTACTGCTCGCCTTATCTTAGCATTTCTGTCTCGATGGGCAACTACACTTCACCTCATAGCAGTACATCAACTCGCATCAAGTCTATAGTTACTATTTGTTGCTTCAACTTAGATGGTTTAGCTAGACAGCATCTTGCGAAATGAGGAGCCGTGGCTTCAATCCCCACACAAAGAAATATTTGTGTGATCCACAAATATTTGTTTCAGGTGTGGGTGTTTGAGAGACCGAAAAAGTCTAGTCTGTCTAGTAGTTTCTGAAACTCACAACTCAAGCCTCGTATTTTAATCTGGAGTCAGAACTATGTGTGTGACTATTGGGTGTATTTTTTTGTATTTATCTTAATTATGAAAGTTACAAACACTTACAACAATTCAAAAGATTAAATATTGAAACTTAAAAGAAATCTCTGATATTACTACTGCAGTATTTACTGTGTCAACCAAAACGTGCGCCTCGGGCCCAAGTCGATATAATTACGACATGAGTTGTCCCGCGGTCCCCGAGTGGAGATACGAGCATTACCTACGAGCCCACGACGAGCCCTCATCTCTCCCATGGGCGCCGCCAGGAATGCGACACACTCAATTCCCTGGTAACTGAGATCTGGGGCTTCTCCTAACATATAATTTTATTACCGAATTTGAATGGAGTCTCCTTCTTTTAGCAGGTGTTTAGAAGGATTTAGATTGCTTAAGTGAATGTAAGCAAATGGCACATTTAGAATGAATACAGATCATACGTGATCTGAGGGCGAGTTTTTAGTATTACTAGTGGGCTAATGGTCTAATTTAAAATTGGTGACTCAATCTTTTACCTACCTTTAGACTTTTTCTAACAACGACGTTATTGGCAAACGTCAAGCCAACACATTTAGGATATCAACTGAAGAGTAAATATTGTAATCTTTTACTAAAAAAAATATTCTTATATTTTTTCTTACCCCAATATGCACTTTCTACCATCATCTTTATTTTTGTCGCCGTCACTTTGCTTTCCCTTACTAAAGTTGGTCTGTAACGAGTCCTAGCGTCTCAGCAGCAGACACCAAGGTAAAGTTGTGCTGTTTGTGTCATCTGCCGCCGGTAATTATACGCGGGCGGAAGCAGGAACTCACTGCTGAAGCGTGTGGCAACATAACTTCGGATGGTAATAATGAGACATAGTGAAACTCTTACATGAGTATCATAAGTCATAAATTATATGGTTTAAACAATATTCACTTGGAAGTGTGGAGGAACTTGAATCTTAAGCATAGCTGCATATTTAAGTATTCTGCACAAGAATTTTCCCTTTATAATTGGATTATTCAATAAAAAATAAATGTTCAATTTGAACTAGTAGCGCGATCATTGAAACAAACAAAGAACCTCTTAAGCTTTAAACAAGTAGGTAGGTATAAACTGTAAACCCATAGAGGATGACATTAAAGTGTCCGCTGCTAAAAGATATAATCGTAACCGTTATTGGCTACTCAACGCTATTAAGGCCACACCACACCACAACATGTCGATATGACCAAGCTCCGTATAATAATGTACTTGAAATGAAGGCAATCTGTGAAGCGCCTCATTCTAAATGAAACTGTAAGGTTTGCACAAAAGACACAATGTAGGTAACAACAGGAGTAATTTTAGTTCAACTTGCATTACTTTCGTGGAGAACGCCCGGGGCGCCTTCACATAAACGTGTAATGTGTGTTTTACACAAGTTACTTCCCATTTACAAAAATGAGACAGACATTCTCATTACAAAATGAAAATGACATTACATTCGAGTGTCTCGTGTCGCGTTTGTAGCGCAATCTTGTGATGGAAGCAGTCCCAGGTTGGGCAAAGCATGGGGTCTGTAAATGTGACAATAGACTCGTTTCTTTTAATGTATTACTTACAGGGTTAAAGTCAGTACAGATTTATTTCTTCCCAAACCTTAGTAGATAAAGAAGCAAGTGTGGGTAGCTATCATGTAGGTTTTGCACCTTAAAGTACTCGTCTATTAAGGAAATTGCTCTTGTACCCCTTTACCTGTAGTAAGAAGGAAATAATGAAGGACATAGTTAAGCAAGTTCTTCGGTCTCACGGCAGCAAATAATAGTACAATTTAACAAAATTTACACTAGTAAATTGTGAGTTATTGGCTGTATTAAGATTCCCCGCGCGGGTCAGCGGCGGGTGGTCGAGCCGCGCGAGTGAATGAGTGTCGCCACTGCACCGCACACTACCCACATTCATCACCATTATCAAACTACTTCTTCAGTTAACAGCTGATTGAGGATTTATGGTTTCATTTGGGGATATCAGCTTTGTTTCCAAGGAGCTTTATGTAGGTGAAATGTTTTAAGAAAGGAAGCGGATAAATATAGCGATATTCATTCTAATTTACCTTATAATAAAGCCTCATTGCACATTGAAAAGTTATAAAAACTCGCACATCACATATCATCGCTATCATCATAAATAGGTTGTGCACCACTAAGAGTCATGCGCGGTCCTTAAAACATAAAAATAAATAATACCTATACCCCTATATCTTCCATGACATTAAGCAATTTCTTGTTACTCGGTAATACACAAAACAGGGGTTTAAATGCAGTAATAGTGTTCAGTTTGTGTCGCGGAACGGCGTGGCCGTAGCTAGAGTCTGTGTATACGTGTGTACGTACATATGTTTGTATGTAGGTTCGCTAACGACGCGCTCAGGACACAACCTCGGAATTTATAGCAACGTTTCTTTTACAAAATACGTTTACTTTTTCTACGGCCATAAAGAACACTGCACCGACCATTCCGTGCTGCGGCTTTTTGCAAAGTTGAAAAAATGTTTTTGTGGGAAATTGCTCTCGGTTATACGAACTCGCCTCGGTAAATACTTACATTTTGCATTCGGATTTCTTTCGTGATATTTAAGACAAGAAGCAAAAAATATCAAGAGTAAAAACCATTTTATTTAAGCGGTATTTCGGGCCATATCGAGCCATTACATACATATTCGAAATCTGATTTTATTTTCTTTGTTCCATGAAACGCTAAAGTTCAAGCACAATTTAGGTGCTTAAAAACTTTATTTAGGGTTCAATTCCATTTTTGGGAGCTTAAGCGACGTTAAATCGATTCTTATTTTTTCAAACACGACTATTACCCGAATGTAACAAAGACTTCAACGATATGAATCAATCAATCCATATTTTTTAGTCAAAACAATTACGCCATCATCCTCCAACCCGTACTAAGCCAGAGCAGTGGACAAAGCCCTAAACCCTCTCAATGGTAGAGAAGACCTGTGCCCAACAGTAGGACGTATATGGAATGATGATGATGATTTTTCCACCTAGACATACTTCGGTTTTCAAAGTTGTGTTGTTCCAGATAAAACATGCCACTGTCCCTACGAGATGGTGTACTTCCCGCCGGTGAAGCCGCCGGCGCCGCCCTCACTGCACCCTGAAGACTACACGCCAAGCATTGACATTGGTAAATATCTCTTACTTATAAATCCTTCGATTTTTATTTTTTTATGCACATCTGTCTACCAAAAAAGTTTAACAATTTGCAAATTTTAAGAAAATAGGTTCCTAAAAACGTTTACATATAATAATTATAACTGATTAATTGGTTAAAAGGTGACTGTTACATTTTATCATCGGCGTTTTAGGTCATTAGGCCCTTTACAAAAAGCGCCTTGGAAAAATAAACTGCCATTACTCCAAAAGATTTTTTTGTCATGTATGAAAAGTTTTGAAAAAAATGTATAAACGATGCTACTCGCAAAATATTCCCCCCATGGCTGTTGACGTGACGCCAGGGCGCGTACAAAAAGCGCGGAAGAGGAAAATTAGCGCGCGCTCACAGCTTTGTGGGACGCGAGCCCCGCGCAGTAACTAGCGCACTCTACTCACTACCTTATACAGCCGACCTCACTTGCTTGACACCCTTAAATATTTATGATGTACTGATACTTGTACGGACCTTCTCACAAGCTAAGTTGCAAAAAACTAAATATTTTTAAAAGTAGGGTATATTCGATTGCTTTACATAAAGAACTGATTTTTTTTTTTTTTTTATCAAAAAGATATGACAACCCCATCGTATCTTTTACATTATACAACTTATTTCTAATATTTACAAGAACTGATTTAAAATCTAAAATGAAAGTCACTAAACAAATGGCACTAATTTGTACAAAGTACACCCCTCCGTCATTTTACTCGAGCTTCATCACAATATAAATAAAATTGCTCCGTTCCCCGCCCCCCTCACCGCCCGCCCCCGGAGCGTCGTCCACGCCTTTCAATTCGATGGATCGGAATTAAAATGTAAAGCGGAATGAGCGGCCGCCATGAATCCTCAAGCAGTGGGAATGTTGTTTACAAGTGAGGCGAGTTGGTCGCGCTCAGGCTCCAAGTCTGAAGGACAGGGCCGCCTGCCGACTCACTGTCACACGAACGATCGCAGTTAATCGTTTCCAATTTGGCTTGCAATACAACTTTATCGATAAATAAAATTTCGAAGTGTTTTATGATTGAAGTGTTGTCAAACTGAAGATTTTTTTGTTGGAGTAATCTGCAACAACAAAATCTTTACGAATACAGTTTGTTATGCACAGCCAATTTTGTGCTACACAGCGACTAGAAACAACACGATGGTGTACAAACATAGACTAGTTATTTACTGGATTCTTGCATTTTACCATACAATAATATTCATTAAACTAAATCTCCAAATTATTATAAATAAAAAGTAAGCAAACTTAGTGCGTCAAAAGATCTCATCATAATATTAAAATCACTGTGGAATCAATAAGCAGGCACTCAAGATATTCGGTTCCGTCGCACCAGGTTGAAATACAAACAAGCAGGCAGGCGAAAGGAGGTCAGATACATATTTTTCCAAAGTTGAAGAGGGTTTAGGAACCGAAACACGCGCACTGGCACGTAATTACAAAATATAATGGCGGGGAGTGACGCGCGCCGAATTCTATTACCAGTGTGGATGTTCCGATGGCGCTCGTCTCGCCTACAAATGCTGCTCCACTCCGTCAATCAGCGCGGCTCCCTCGCAGACACTCAATAGCTGCAAATCGTTAGCCTTCGATGTCGCTTTTGATTTGCCTTTTTTAAAGGAATTTGAGTTTAAAGGACGTGTTGATTGATTCACTTCTGAAAGATTTTTAGTTTGTGGCATAATTGTAGTTTTGTGTGCATGACGTCTAGACTGATTTGATAGGAGCGAAATCAATCATTCGTGCTGCTATCTAGGATGGCCTAATAGGAAAATCCAAATAGCACTTCACATGGTTCTGGAATAGAATTCGGAATCTCTCAATCACGCGCGACAAACTCCTGACGTGGAACCAACAAGGGAATCAATACATTATGATCGAATATCGTATAATGTTCTTATATGAAACATCACACAATGATTTTGATTTCAGTATTTATTCTAAATTAGCTAAACAGTGAAGGTACTTACCATCGTCAAATGTGCATCTGTGGCGTGTAGATATAAAAGTAAAAATATAAAGATAGTCCCCGTACTAATGAAGTTCGGTGGATAAGACAATAGACGAGATTACTTGGTTCCCTCGTCATATCTACAAGATTTAGGGTCACTTTAGCAGATAACATCAACTTTATTACTGGACGAAAATGGAATATCTGCGGCCAAATAAACTCACGCTACCCTCATACATTATTCCTAATACTGTTTTATTGTGCCCGGTATCTTTGTTAAAGTTTAAAAAATGTATGCTTTACCTTACATGGCATAACTTATGTTACACTTACATATTACTTAATTCAATCTCAACCAATAAACATTTCTTCTTAATTCTCCACCCGGCGCTTTATTACTGCGTGGCGTGTCAATATGCATCCCTAACTGATAGGCAGCCGTATAATCCAACACCCGCATATCACCAGCTATTTTATGTCTCATATAGTAAAGGAAAGGTCTATTAACTTTTTCGGGTACATTTCTAGGCACCCACGAAGTTATGTGTGTATTCACATTGAATTATCACTTGCTTTAACGGTGAAGGAAAACATCGTGATGAAACCTGCACACCTAAGAGTTCTTAGGAATTTCTTAGGTGTGTAGTCCGCCAACCCGCACTAGGCCAGCGTGGTGGACTATGGCCTAAACCCTCTCAAGTGTAGAGGAGACCCGTGCTCAGCAGTGGGCGTACATGGGTTGATGAAGAAGAAGAAGATAATAAAATCATTATATTTAAACCCAATAACACTCCATGACTCGAAATCTCATGACGCACGCCTCACATCTACGCCACGGAACCATTGTGTTGATTTAGAAGTACATATGTGTACTAACTGTACGTAGCAGTTACATAAACTACGTCCATGTTCTGACAGTGGACTCTCCCCCGGCGCTGACCCGCGTGTGTCCGTGCTGCCGCTCCGAGAAACCGGTGCTGCCCGACCTGAAGGAGCCTATCTGTCTGCAGTTCACCAACTTGCCCATCAGGACTGGTCAGTATTACTACCTTGGAGATAGAAGTAGTTATAGCATGATATGAGCTAGAGCTGTGGTAGCACACCTGAGAAACGTTAAATGTTGGTAATGTGAAGATGAACAACTCGTACTAGGCTACGTGTACACAGATTGATTCCGCTTTATGGTAAAGGATGTCGAAGCGCAGCAGTGAGATGTAAAACTTTGGGCTGATAGAGGTACTTTAACGGGAATTACTTCTGTATTTTTGGTATATGCATTATGAGAACAAATAAGAACTTATTTTCCTTTCCGAGTATTCAAGTTTTGATATTTTTTCGTCATCGTCACTATTATTGGTCCTTATAATACGACACCCCGTCGATGTCGATAATAATATTTAAGAAATCGTTGTAGGTACATGTCATCGATTTCTAAGAAAACATGTATTATAGAAAATGGCTCGAAGAATAAATTAATTTGTTCCAAGCAATTCAATATATGTATGAATAGATAAAGACCCCGGCACATGAATAGAGTAATGCATCCACATGGGAATATTCCTCGCAAATGACTCGGCTATCTGTATTCACCGTCGCGCGGCGGCGTATTAGAGCGTCCTCTAATGTCTGCATACCTTTGTTACATCATCCATTTGCAAAGCTTTTGTAATGGGGATTTCAGTACTCCGGCGTGGCCTTTATTCCCACGTAATGTGGAGGGATCAAACAATATCGTGTATGAATTTCCATGTGGCAACAATGCGCGCGACATATGGCCCTCCAAATAATTCTCCCGGCCGCGGCGCCGGCCAGCGAATTTTTTCTCGGTCCCACTCGTAAACAGGGCTCTGTTTTATTCGGGTCCGGGGCGGAATTTACAACGCCCGGTACTTTTTTTTATTAAATAATGAAGAGATCCCGTTTTATATTTAACCGTGCGTAATATTCTCGTACCTTTTTAACCTTGCAATGCTATAGCGGGCAGTTTTATAATTTAACGTGCTTTGGTGGTATAAGGGAGTATTAAATACTGCCCGATTCCGCATTATTTTCAGCAATCAGGGTTTAGTGCATTTATTTATACTCAAAATTATGTATTCAGGTCTCTTTCGCGGAAGACGAAACCAGCATAGTAACAGAAATGCTATTAAGTATCTTGTAAGTAACAACAGATCATTGTCGATGACTAAGGCCTAAAACCCATCAACATAAAAGCAGCACTATTTTTCTATTCAGTTACGTAAAACATAATTGCTTCATGAAATTAGCCTATTCGTTTCGGAGTGCGAACAATCAATCAGTAGACCTCAATTTGCGACTGCCCAGCCATGCAGGATTGGGTGTCGCCTGTCTGCCAATAGTGTGCTACACACGACAACACACACTAAACATACCTGGTCGAATCGTGCTGTAGTTGTTGGCAACAACCCGAAATTCAGCCCGAGCTAATACTGATCTTTAGGATTTGCGGAATTAGCGCTGAAAGCTTTGCGACTAACACTCACGGTAAGGGGTTGAATTACCGACGACTCGACCAATGAAACGACCTAATTCGCTGTTAGGAAATACTAGTTGAAAGCGATCAAGCCAAAGCCTTACTTGAAATTCAGTGCTCAAATTTATCAGGAGCGACTTGAGACCAGCAGTGGGCCACTATAGGCTGATGATTATAATGCTGATGTCAAAGTCAAAGTCGGAGTCATCTTTATTCAAATAGAGTTTTACTAGTTCTTTTGAATCTTCACTAGTATATTATTCTTTAAAACTATTGCCACTTCGAAATGTTTTATTGTTGTGGAGAAGAAAATGCTAAAAACTCCCTTAGGAACCCAAAATGTCATTTTTATCGATACAAATTGCAGCAACATAACTTCTGATTTATTTAGTTACTATCCTCAATATAATCGTACATTTCCTATTAATCTTTTTTATGTAGTTCATCTTGATGATGGAAGTAATGTAAGTTTTTGTGTGTGTGTGTGTGTGCAGTGTTGTCCCGGCGCGTGGTGCTGCGCAGTGCGTGCGAGCTGAGCGTGCGCTGGAGCGCCGCCGTGCGCCGCTGGCCGCGCGTGCACACACGGACACTGCACGCGGGTAATGTATAGTACATAGTAAAGACATTATATAGTCATCATACGGGTGAAAATATTCCAACAGAAAGTCAAATATGCATTTATGAATTGAATTCTAAAATCCACGCGGAATTGCCTAGGCAAATTAAAAACAAAGATATGATGAAGTTCCCATAAAAATACGGGGCAAAGTATACTGGAAAAAGGAAGTTTATTTAAAATAGTATCTTTTTCATGCAGTGGGGAAATCGAATACTTTCGATCGTGAAAATTGCGCAAGTGTTCCCTATGTCTAGCCAAAGTAATTTGACGCATTTCAAAGACTTATTAATGTTAATCTGTGCATATTATCTTTCATGAATATAAACCGAGTATAAACAGTTTTATAACATCCAACAAAAATAAATGTACGTGACGTATTTAGATAAATTAAAATTTATGTGGCTCGTGGGAATTTATTGCCGCGGCGTAAATTTATTCATTCATAATCATATTTGACCATAACTCAGCGTTTACACAAACTTGAATCATGTACTTCATTCACTATCTGTGTCCGACCATCGAACTGAGGAACAATTTATGCGAAGCGTCAGGACGTGTTTAGAAAAACTGCATATTGGCTCCGTATGAAATGCTCGTGTAAAAAACCTGTCTGCATTTTACTGAAAGTGCAATATTCATACCAGGATGGTTATGGAACAAGTTTTAAGCCCACAAAAAAATGTATATCGCAAATAAATATGTATATCAGACTCAAGAATTACTCTGAAAATATTCGATTAATTTTGCAAAAGATAATCGTATAATTGTTCGGGTATGGACACTTATGCTTACACTAAGTATACACCACTTATCTCACCATAAGGTGTGAGTGCTATACTTTTGTATAAAATAAAAAAGGGAACACTAATAAGAGAGAATCTTAACTAGAAAAAACGCGCATACTAATTATGTGAAAGTAAAATTTGGAAAGTGGATTTAAACACGTCTGCGCCGAGCTAATTAACGCGAACAATAAACAAAGAGCGTTCTGTTTGTGCCCGAGTCGGGAATAAAATTAGGCATCGGAGCGCGGGGACTCGTCGACAACAAAAATACAACTCCAAGTGGAAATAAAAACGGATAATTTATATGGAACGAGCAAAGACTTCGCCTTTTAATTCAAAAGCACTGAGACTCGAAGCAATGGGAGATATTTGGGCTGTTTTTATGGCACGTCGGCTATTTGTCGACGGAGGAAGGGCGACCCCCGCGTGTCATCCGCGCTCCAAAATAATTATGCAAATAAATCGACAATTTATGAGTGGCCAAACACCTTGAAACAACACAAAGTGAAAAGTTTAAAAGGTCTAAAGCTAGTCTAAATATGTACACACTTGCGGCGGCATCCTCTCAGTTGTGGGCAGAGATGCACGTTCGACAATGGTTTTTGAATCCTATGATTTAAAAGGCAAACCATAGGATACAAAGAATTATCTCAAAGAAAATATCGAAAACATAAGTTCAGGTATTAGTTTCAATTGTGAATAGTAAACAATAGTGGGGGGAAGAGATATAAGAAAAAATAATTAGCGTGCCCCCAAAAAAGACCAAAAATAGACGCGCTTATATTACACATGGATGAGTGTTACATGTGAACAGAAGATTCAATTTGTCTATAATGAAATCATCGAACGATTGGAGTGCAAATAAATACACTGTTGTAATTAATTGTATTGGATGGAAGTTCGCAAATATTTTGTATCGGTTCGCCACAAATTAATTGCGTGTGCTGTTTGTACAGGGACTACACGACAGCGCAGACTTTAGTTTGCGATAACCAAATTTCTCAGAGAATGTTCCGTGAAGAACTGGAATTGTTACATGTAGTTAAATATATTCAAATGTGCTTAAACATACTTCGATAAGTAACAATATATAGATATTTAAAAACAAATGAATACACCCAATAGTCATATACATAAATAGTTCTGGCCTCACGATGTGGTATATATGCTATGGGCAAAGTGATTAATGCGAGCAGTATACATAATGCCCGGGCAATATGAATAATGTCTAATAAGAATGGGCAATGTGATTAATTACAATCTAAAGTCACCTATTTATCACATTGCCCGGCATTATGAATATGGCTACATGATGATCGGGCAATGTGATTAAAATGTAAATTTTTACGTGGTGCTTAAAATGCAATCACAGCAGCAGTTGTTCTAATAAATAGATCAACTTATATTTTTTTACAAACTTATTTTTGATTACTTAAACGAAGCTGATGACTTCAATTATTTGAATTTTTATATAATTTGAAGCTTTTTAACTTAAGCGTAAAAAGCTTTTTGTAGTTTAAACTTGAGAATTGATTTTAAGATCAATCCGTGTGTGGTTTAAATTTTATTTTTTAAGTTTTATTTGATTGTTAAGTTTGAATTGTCTGCTGAAAACTAGCGAGTATTTTTTTAAATTCAGATATTGAGACCGATTTGATTACTGAGTGAAAATACTAAATTACTCATAGGTAGTTCTTTTTTTTGTTTTCAACGTTATTTTTGATATTATTTATTATGACCTATGAAACTGATTACTAAGACTCTTTTAACTTTAGAGTAAATTTTAAGTTAAATAATCGGAGATGTGATTTCCATTTAGATTGTTAAGATTTATAATTTAACTTACTCACACCAAGAAGTATTATATTCTAATTCCTCGCTGCAGCTCACTCGCAATATCTACCTACATGTGAGTGAAAGCGAGTGCGAAATACTTCCAAACTGCATTACTATACACAGACTTCAGTTTCTAAATGTAGCCCTTCGTAAATTGATCCATGTTAAACCGAAGTCTGATTATTTAAGCTTTAAAAATAAGTACTTAACTATAAAACATGTTTTTATTATTACTCTACCTGATAATTGATTTCATTTGAAAGTATTAAACACGCTTTACATCACTCTGCCCAATAGGCACTTAGCATTATCCATAATGCCCGGGAAATGCGATAAATTGATTGTTTATGCATTATTCATATTGCCCGGGCACTATGAATAATGCCAAATTAATCACATTGCCCATAACATATATAAATCATGTGTTGTGGTTATCAGAAGCAACGAAAGTTATGTTGGTCTCACATACACCCTACCGTGAAACAAATGTTTACGGATTACATAAAAATATGTCTCAGTACGAGGAACGAAACCGCGGTCTCTCGTTTTCAACGCAGGATCTTAACAACTGTGCCCCGGGGCTGTCAAAATTCTCATCTTCTGTGATGACCACAGAATGTTGAACGTAACACAATTCCAATAAGTGTGGTAGTCACTGGCATAATAGAGTCCACTTGTTCTTTTAAATTATTGCTACTTACTTTAGCCTACAGTAGATATTAGAAAAAACACAATTTTCAAGCTAAGAAAGTGAAAAATAAAACATAAAACCAGATTCCAATATAAAACGTGCGCCGTAATCTCATTATAATATGCTTAACGACAGCAAAAGGAAAATCCTAACGAAAGAAAATATTTAATTTACAAAATGCTACGTTTAAACTGAAAGTAAATATGGACACACATATTGTTAGGAGGAAATGTGTTTGTGTGTGAGGACCCTCGCACACAACAAACAAAACAAATTTATGAACTGTAACGTGGCCCGGATCAACAATTTCGTAGTAAATCTGCGACCGAGGAAGTTGGAGATTTCTAATATTGAAACGGTTATTCTATAGTTATTTTTTTTACATAAATTTAAGTCAGAAACGCGTTGTTGTACAATTTAGATGAGATCTACATAAATTCTAGTTATTCATGACGCTTATATTCCTGAGAATTTAGGCAAATGTTTATGCCTACATCTAAGTAAAGTACTGAGTACTGAGTACATATATTCAACATAGGACAACTCTTTATCGGGCTTATTTATAGACCTTAAACCCCGGAGCCTCCAATGATTACTTAGGCACCTAAAAATCTTAAAATGTGACCTTTACGCCAACACCTCAAATGCTATTGCTGTGGGAATAACTGCATCATTTTGAGTTTGCTCGATTTTTTATACTGTGTGGCGATCAAAGTATAAGAATGAAAGGAAAGTAAGTTGACGGCTGAGCGCCCTCTGAAGTTAGAACTGTTGAAAGCGATGGCTCTCATTAAAACTTGATTAATGTGCTCGAAGGCGAGCTGTTTGGTCTTCGTCATTGCGCCACAGATTTGTTCCTATTCTAATTAATTTGCGGCTTTTAATTACGCACAAGGGAACCAGTCTATAGGAATACTCAAAGGTATTGTCAGTGAAGCCGTAAATATGTTTCGCATTGTTTTGTCGAGGTGACAGAGCAATCTTCCCTCGACACAATATGCATCGCTTTAGCTCCAGCGAGCCGGACGCTGATCAGTAGAAAGATAAAATAGTATGTGGGTCAAGCGAAACTATCCTTTTTTGTTTCATAGTGCGGTCCGAATAATATATCGATTGGCTCAAGAATGGCGGCCTTAGTTATTGCATTTCCAAATTACCAACATTTCTAAAAGTATTCGTAAAATTTTATCACTTCATTAAAAACTGCATTTAATCTGGTATGAGGATCCTTAACCTCGTGCACGAAATTAAATGAATAATTTTATATCTTTATTCATCGTTAGAATAAATGTTCACGTTAAGAACTTTCAGCTATGAAATTTCACAATGCTAAAGTTTTATGCGCTCACTGCCAATTATATCAAGACCAATGCTTTTGCCAAGCTTCGAGCGGGCACAGTGTATTTTTTCTTCTATTAAGCGATGTAAATTACTCATTACTATTGTCACCCTCGCATCTTTTGTCTTTAAATCTTTCCTTCCTGTCTGTTCCAGTTGAATCTCGACTCCATCAATTGAAGTTTGTATTAAAAAAATAATCATGATAATAGCTTAAGTATAGTAGCGACTTCTTATTAAGAAAATACCGGGAAAACAATGTTCTTGCAAGAACTGATCGTAGATATTGCTGAAAGCTATGTTTGTCTACTGCAAAATACCAGCCACGTGCCCATATCTATTTTTCAATATGAATCCCAACATTCTTAGCGATATATTGCGTTGCGGCCACGCAGTGAAGTTATCAATAGCGGACGTGGATGGGTTCAGTGATCTGTTTTGACCCGATACCAACAACCGACCACGGCCTCGTTACAAGGAACCTTAACAACGTAATTGAGTGACATTCCCTATGATCAAACAATTTGTTACCAAGAAACAGTAATTGATCAATTACCATTTTTGATTTTGGTTCAAAAACCCGAATTGGTGATTTAATAGATGTATATATTTACATACATCGGCAGCCAGTCAAGTGCCGTTCATTCGTGTGAGAATAACTTCCGAAGCGAGTTAACTTCCCCAAGTCGTCAGAATGTCATTTGTCGCGTTTGTGTCGCGCGCGGCTCCGACTGCGGCCGGTGTAATGTTATGCTGATGACGCTGTATTTATGTACAATCATTATATGATACAGGAGCGTATGATTTTTCAGTCAACTTCGTTAGTGATACACAAATAGTAAATATTTTATTTCAATTAAATATTATGAGGGGATTTTGTTTCCTAAGTTAGTTGGTTAAGTCCATATGAAACAGAATTAGTTATTTAACTGATTATATCTGGATTCCTAAGAAATCATTCTCAGTCATTCCATTGCGTTCGTGGAATATCTTTAAACGGGTACTCGTATCTTGTTATTAGTTCCTAGACTAATTCCCAATCAACGTAAAACTAGAGTTAGACTAACTAACTTGAACAATAGTTTACTGTACTGGCCTAGAGACTAAATTAGATTGAATCTGAATCGTTGAAAGTACTACAACTGGTATTAAATCGAAATTTTGGGTAATTACTTAATAACAAAAACATATGTATTGCTTTGACCATACTCAATTACATTTGTTTAGTGAATTCAAGTGTTGTGTGTGTTTTTTGTAAATAGTAAAGTGACTATCACCAAAGCTCAACAATACCCAACAGTAAATCCGTAAAAACCTTCCCGAGCAGTAAGTGAATATACATATAAGAATGTGTCAGCGACATTGTGAGGCTGTGCGCGACAATGTCGCGAGCAGGCGGCGACAGCGCGACACCGCGGCGGCGCGACGCAACGTGGCGTGACGCGGCGTGTGACGTCATTCGACACGCTCGCTTACACACGCGCACGTGACTCGATTTACAGTTTGACAAGTGATTACCGACTAGCGACGGTATTTATTCTACAAACTACTTGAATGGGATTTACCGCGGATTAAGGTGTTTGCCAACTACTAATTGATTGCGAATTTATTTACACCCTGTTATGTGTTTTACTAATAAATAAAGTATGTTGAGATTTTCTTACATTTTCCAACTTCTTCTAACATATTAAATAATTAATATACTCAACAGTCACACACATAGTCCTGACCCCACAATAAGACACGAGTTTTGTGTTGTAAACACCAAAAACTACGAGATACTTCTCGGTCCCACAAACGGCCGCTCATGTCGCAGGCTGGTGTCTAGCCAACTGCGCCACGGGACTGTCATTTCTCAATCTGTCAGTCATCTTTTTACCTCTTCTTTCGTAACTCGTTTGAAGGGGTAAACGTATTTCTTCATTACAATTCCCCTCACCTTGCAGACCAGTGGAGTGGCGACGTGTGCGCGAGCGGCGTGGCGGTGCAGGTCGCGCCGGCCGGCGGGGCCCTCGCGCCGCGCGGAGTCGCCGAGCTGGTCGTCAGCGTGTACGCCGCCACCTGGGGCCTCTACTGGGAACAGATACTTATACAGGTACACCGGGGTACAGCTTGCACACTACAATTATTGGATCAAAGCTGTAGTACAAATCGGTAATGTTTGCATTGCAGTACGGAATGGTAAGTCGCGCTCTATGTGTCGTTTCTTGTCGTGTTTGTATAATAATAATAATAAATATAATTGTTTCCTTAGAGGACTTGAAAATTAATGACTGAATTTTCACTGAATTTCAACTAAAATTCATTGAATATAATTTAGCATATATATTTTAAGTAGGGATCATATTTTTCACAAAATTTTAGTCCAATGATTTTCCTATGGCAACCTACAAATTTCATCATGATAATTAATTCCAGATAGAAATATATATTAGAAATATATAATTAAAATAATTGGTCGAACCCTTCCTCCTGGTATAACAAACTTGCAAGTCCTCATCGATGGCGGCTTAATGATGTGTCGAGGGTTGTGTCGGCTGCGTCACTCGCCAGACTCCCGTCACGCCGCCCGCTGCACTAACTAACCGCTCGAGAGCCCTCACACACTCATTACTTCTACCCAACCTGAATGCCTGCAACATTTCTCCGAACAAGCTCACGAGCCAAGCCAACTCCGCACAAATCTTGGCAACACTTCACCTATTTTATTGCTCCACAAAACTCAGCGGAACTTCAATTATTTTATTACAATTGCACATACAGTATAACCCTTTTAATACGATCATGCTTAATACGATTTCTCGCATAATACGCCGCTTTACGCCAGTCCCTGCAACTTGAGACATATTTTCATACATTTCTTACACGCTTAATACGATTCGTCATCCCGTTTAATACGCCCGCGCTCAGCGTACGCGCCCGCACTCGAGGCCAGCCGAGAGCGCTCTGACGGGTGGTTGACGTCGTGTTGGAAGAAGAACAACCCGAGATACTACAGGGTTTTCCTGGATATTCTTCCATTGATGACAATGTAGCACCGTACGAAATTCAATCAATTGAAGATCTTATTGAGAATGTCAATAACACACAAAACGATGTAAGTGATAATGATGAAGACGAAGATGAGTCAACTCCGGTTTTGTCAAATGCCCAGGCATTATTATCTATTAATGATTTAAAACGCTATGTTGCTTCTTTGGATGAAAGTGAAGACGCGCTGCAAAAGTTGCATTATGTTGAAAATCTTTTAATTGCTAATGCATCAAAATCTTTCTGTCAAACCAAAATAAGTAATTATTTAAATAATGTATTGAATGTACATACATTTGTATGTATTTAAAATAATGAGAACAAAATACATAATAATATGGAGTACGTTCGTCTTATTTTCCCTATCCCGCATAATACGCTTTCTCGCTTAAGACGCGTTTTTGGTGGGGTCCCTGAAAAATCGTTTTAAGCGGGTTATACTGTAGTTGCAAATCACTTAATTCTGCATGCGATGTTGCATTCGCAGCCAAGACATCTCGGATTGAAGGCTCTTAAACGCTTTATGGCATGCACTTAGATAAACAGCCAGCAGTTTGTAAAGATAAATTGAATCAAAAGTTGCATCTTAAATTTTTTCCACAAGTATCAATAACGCCTGTCTGAAAAATATTTAATAGTTACTTTTAAGGCGCTTACGTATTTTTTTTTTTATTTTAGTGCGATAAACAACAATCGACCCACAGTATGGCTTTTATTGCCGCCAATAACCGTCAATATATAAGTAAAATGTTCCAATTTTAAATATGCTGTTGATATGCTGATTGGCTACATTAAATGTTAATTTAGTACACCAGTAGGTGAGTATGGTAATGTACTCGCTCGGCTGATATCCTGAGGGATTGCTACGGACCGGCGCTTTGTTCGCCTCTACATCACCATTGATTGCGTCCAGCTCGACTAGCGGTGCATACATTACACTGCGGAAACAATTACACTACTTTTTATGTATAAAATATTATTGATGTCGGATGCAAAGTTGCACTACTTAAAGTAGACGACACAGTTTATGTCTCGATCGTGGTGTTACGCAAACAATTACCGAATGACCAAAGGTTGTGCAGTAAATGTACCCATAAGTCTTGTTTGCATTGAGAAGGAACTAATTATACAGGAGTGAGACGATGTTAAGAAAATCAAATATTATCCAATCCTTAAAAAGAAATATAGTAGAGGCCTGCCAATCATATAAATTGACTGTTTTTTTATAGAACATGTTATAAGGGCAAATTACGTCATTACACATCGGAGGCAGAATGTAGAAACATTCCTCCTCCTATTCCTTTCACCCCTCCACCTGTATAAATATCATTGAAGCGTCGCGTTAATTTTAATTGACGCCAAAGTAATCAATACTGGAATAGACTTTGCCGCTAAAATTACAATCTGCCAAGTCGAAAACAAAGTTCGATTAACGGATTCAAACATCAACACTTGAATTGATCGCTCGGAGTAGACATTACGCGACGCGGATATCGCTCGCCACTAAACCGATTAACTAGAAGTTATAAGACGAATCTCACTTCAGCACTCGGCCACAATGGAACGAATTCTTTTATCTAACTCCGGACCGGAACAAAGACAGACCCAGCGCTCCCCGGAGATTCCTTTGAGCTAATTGCTCCCACTTTTATTCTAGCTCCGCGACTCACTTATTTAATTACATCGGCTCATTATCGAAGTAAAAAATCTTTGTGAACGCCAGAAGAAAGTTTTAAAGTTTAATGTGTCTTAAAAGCTTTTGGAAACGTGTGGATAGTTCCTATTACGTGGTTACTAAAAATTATGTGAAAAGATCTAGTGTAAAACGGCTTTTACGTTTAGGCGTATGTTACAGATTTAAAAGAATTTATAAGTCTCCGTTTACAACTGAGGTAGGTACGTAAATTCCCTTACAGTTGACTTTGATCTCCAAACTTAGTTATAAATTGGTTCAAATAAATAAGTGACGTAGAAAAGTGCATGTCATAGTTTGGTATCCGAGACTATCAAGTATCTTGAGCCACTGGAATAAATAAGTTTCCATGCAGATTTACTGCGGAGAAGCACGAAGCGAGCCAAAATATAAATTATTCAGGCAACGAGCGTAAGTGAAATTTCATTTTAGAAACGTTTTATTCATATTTTAACATTCTAGAATCAGTGTAAACTAAATGATTTATACTGGTTTTATATATAACCTACCTTAATGTATCTCATCCAGAATTCAGATTCGGTGTTATGGCTGTAATCTCTAAAACTTTTCAATTCCAAGTGAAGATGTTATTATCCATCACAGATCGGCTGGAGATATCAAACTTCCCCCTATAATGATTAGTTGTACCGACCCGAGGCCCACCGAATTATGTTGTGTACTCGAATACATACAAACACGATGGAGCCGCAGTTTTACGAGGTAAAGTTGTGTGTACATGCGTGATGTGTTGGCGTGGAATAAATGATACGAGAATCTTGAAACTGAAACTTATTGATTATGTCGTTTCCCTTGAAATCACCAGTCGTATGATGAGTCGGTCACGTGATGCTCTTGCCACGCCCACCGCCACAAACCGATGCTAACAGTTTGTTAATTTTTACCACAATACTAAAACTTTCGCCAGTAATCAAATAACTCTAACCGAACGAGGGATATCGTGGAGGGATAATAAACACATCGTTCAAATAAAACTGGAACCATATCATTTGACTGCAAACCACTTCCATCATGATACTGAAATAAAACTTAGCAAAATTACGACGGAAGCGCTAGAGGAGAACTGGGCTCTAAAAACTCACATAAAATAAAGCATTCCCCTAAGCAAATGTTGTTAACTTTCTGCCGTTAAGTTTCCTCCTGCGATGACATTTGCGTCGGCGGCAGCGTTACGAGCTCGCATTAATGTGACAGTAGGACAGCGGCTCGTCGAGTCGGTGACGCTGCCGACTCAGCGATGGGTATTTACTGTGGACGTGTGCCGCAGCGGAATACACGGTTTAATCAACGGCTACAATTGTTATCAATGTCCGGTAATATTTACATATCGGTAATTTAGAATGGGAGAAATTTTATCTGGCATATTATCTTACAAAGTATGGAGGAACGGCAAAATAAAGACCGTTGTTTAAAGGATTTTAAACAAGAAGAAGTTATTAAAACCACGGTCAAGAGGCAATTGTGTCGATCTTTTTTCGACTATTGGTATTTTAAATTAATACGTGTTTAACCCTTTGGTTGGTAAAAATAACGTTTATTGTTCGACAAAAAGTACTTTACATCACAGCATGAACTTTACGAGTTTTTCATAGGGCAGAAGTGAGAAAGAATTTCCCGCGACGCGTTTGGGCGGCCTCTCACGCGGGTAGTCTCAAAACTTCGTGTGCCGTGCGACTCCGGCGCCGGCAGTACGGGGCGCGCGGGAGCAGGACGGGGGAAGCTACGTTCCCGACCACGCATAATAAAGATGTCGCGCATCAGCCCGCGTTATACGTGTAATTTTTTGCGCTTAAACACATGGCAATGCTGTATATTATAGATTGAAACCACAATTTGAAATATCAACTTTTACCTTTGAAGCATAAAACACAAATAACATTCCTTTTAAGCAATTACACTCTTTTTTTTCTTAAATAAATATTAAATTAATATTAAGTTCCAATCTATCCTATTTCAATCCACACTTTTTATTTATACTCGTATAAATATACATCTATTTCACGGTTTGAACCAAGTTGAATACATTTAGTTTGAAGAAATTCATAATCTCTATTGCTTAATTGAAGCGCATTTGCATTTCTAGTATAGACTATAAAACTTTAGTGTTGGTAATTAGTTGTTTCAACTGCCAGCCCCGAACGTCTTACTGCTGCACTGTCATTTTGTTTCTGAGTTTTCGCTACAATTTCACTGCGCATTTTCAGTTATTTCATATAATAACTTAAACAATTCGTACATACATAATAATACGCTCCCCTCGTCAACTTCGTGTTATTTTTTAAATTACCATTGTTACATTAGAAAAAGCGAATTCGTTAAAACACACAATTATAAGATTACCTCAATATTGAAAACGAGTCCAAATCTCCGAAAAGATCAACAATTTATAATTATGACACCATTCAAAAGCATGTATTTTGTGTTGCAGGCGCTTTATTTTAATAGTAATACGGGAACGGCCTAGTAAAAAGTAAAATCGATGTTACACAGAGTGCTGTTGTAATATTTATACTCACACAGTAACACTTACGTCTGCTCCTTCGGGAAATACAAGCTGAGGTTATGGTTATGTACAATGTATTCATGACTGTAGATTGAAACTAGACGATATAAAGTAGGTATAATTTTGTTGTATACATTGCCTACAGCAGTGATGGCCTCGAGGTTTAGACGCATGTCTCGGCAGTCGCGGGTTCAAACCCCAAGCACACACCTCCAACTTTTCGAAGTTATGTGTGTATTCATAATGAATGATCACTTGCTTTAACGGTGAAGGAAAACACCATGAGGAAACCTGCACACCTAAAAGTTCTTAGGAATTTCTTTAGTGTGCAGTCCGCCAACCACGCTGCCCTAGTGCGGGCCTAAACCCTCTCAATGGCAGAGAAGGCCCGTGCCCAGCAGTGGGACGTATATGGGCTGATAACGATTGCCTACACCTGTCGAATTGTGTATGCACTTTGTACGGAAGCGAGTATGTGAACAATAGAGCTGTACGTCGCCGACAGTGCGCCGACACTGCGCTGAAACTGCGCTGACACTGCGCTGACACTGCGCCGACACTGCGCCGACACTGCGCCGACCACACGCTCGCTTGTCATGCCGAATGACTAATGGTTGTGCACCCATCACTGAATGCATCCCTCTTACTATTCAATTTTAACGTGATCGCGTCAGATAAAACGGTATTGACGCTCACGATTTATCACGCATAGATTTTAGTTTTAGCAATACAATCTGCCTACTCGTTGAGGATGCTGCGGTATTATTATTCTATGGCATTTTTCTTATGATAACCTTTACATATTTTATATTAATGTACATTTGTAATGAGCACAAACAGTTATATGTATTTAGGATATCCTTTAACTCATAACTTTACCAAATGTAATCTTCTGTCACCGGATCATCAACATAAATCAGAATCGCCCAAACAGCCTTGACTATAAAAAATAGACAGTTTAACGAGCTTACAAAAATATAACTCTTTGAAGGTTTACTCTCACCACTGACTACAAAGGTTTAACGTTAATTTAGGGCGGGCATTTGAAATATTTTCTGAGATCCGGAATACACGGGCGCTTTGTAGGGAGCGTGATAAACGACAACAAAGGTGGAATGTTGAATTAGCTCTCGACCTTCGCTTGTTCTTTTGTGCGAGACGTTTGCATTGAAGCTGTTCGGACAATACGCACTGCAATAATCTCACACAATATTTATAATAAAGGCCGGAAGAGGGTCCACATCAGACGCTGCGGATAGTGAAAAGAGTTATTTATCTTCTTAGTAAAGAAACACTTAATTTTTTTGTGATAGAAGTTATTTATACTTGTACTGTAGAATAATTTGCCTTATGTACGACTTCAACAGATACTATCAAATCTTTATAATGCTACGTTATCAGATTTTTTCAACAATATTATGAAATAATAATTTACTTTTCTTTCCAACTATATGCTGAATTTAATCTACTCCATATACACTAAAACTTGAAACAATAAAAATGTTGTCGAATACACACTGTATGAAGTTCGTTAAGTGTGCAGTAGTTTCCGACGCGCTAGTTTAATAATCTCGGTTTGGCTCCGAGTTGAGTTCCGAAGCAAGTATATCGCCAACAATACGAATTGTTTGAGTCCAGAGAGTGAGACGTTTCGCTCGCTCCACGAATGTGTGCCGACACTAACTTGCACTGTGATACTGATTTTAACTTATACTGAACTTTAGTGCACCACATACTTCCCTACATTTAAGTACGCTAGTTTCGTTCAAATAATAAACTTTATACATAGGGCATATTCAGACCGTGATCGGAAACGAATGCTAATAAAAATTTTGACGTTTTCCTAACAACCACATTACACTTAATATGGTTAATGATGGTTATATAGATTTTTTGTCCTTATCTATAATCTGCCTTAGTTTCCGATCACGGTCTGAATACATTCTGTATAATGTAAATTAGAAGGTAGGTAATATTTTTCCCATGTCGTAATTCAGATGCTTCGATGCAATGACTAAGTTACATATCTGTAACAACTGAGTAGAATACTATGATCAATGATTATAATCTAGATGTAAAGGTGAAACAGCCAAATGCAAATTTATTAATTAAAGTGAGTACCCAAATGTTACAGTTCGTGATCAATCCGTTCACTCAATGCTTGCACAGAGTTTTACAGACGGTACTTGATTCACTTGTTTGAGTAACTATTGTTGTTTCCAACAGCTTTTTGGCTTAGTGCGCTCCACGAGAGGTACAACCCAAATGCAATTGAGTTTCTTTTGGGATTCATTAATTTCGAAGATTTTCTGACACTATTATTTATCAAGTTCTGTCCTTTTATAACTTGTGTTATGTTTCTCATCAAAAGGGATTTGTTTTCCAATACTAATGCTAAGAGCCGTCCTGCCAAATGACACATACGAATGAGCCGACATCGGAATAATATATGAAGGGCACATGAGATATTGCTTGCTCAGTGGACCGTCCCGGGAGTGGAGTGGTCGCCCACCGATACATTACGATACAATACGTAATAAACCAATCTCCAAACAAAACGCCAGGATTTGTGGCGACGGGCCGACCTCCCCCTCCTCCCCTATCTCCGTATCGTCGTCGATTCTAATCTGTTTACTGTACGCTTCCTATACTCATCGGGAAGTATGAACTACTGTGATGTAGTCGGCGCGGGGGCGACGGATGTATTTTCCCTAAGTGCGATACGTGACCTCATCAGCCGGGACAGTAGGAATGTTACACAATACGGTATCGGCCGCCGATTGTTACACTGAGTGATCACTACTATATCTTACATCTCCATTCACTTGTCTCATCTAAGTTTGCGGCTCAGGAAGCCAAGTCACGATGGAAATTTCTCTATTGAGGTTGAGATAACTTTAACTTGGTAATCTTAAAAAATCGTGATTTCTAATGTCTTTTTAACCAACCCTGGGTAATTTCCAGATTCATGTTTTTGAAACACTTTATAAACTTTTACTAGATATTGGGTAAGAATACGTAAGTCATATCGATAAAAATAACATGACAGCCTCGTGGGGTCGCAGTACAAGTAGGTGCTGTGCAATCATGAGGTCCTGGGTTCGATTCCGGTATCGGGCTAAGTTTTATTAGGCACTTTTTCATTAAGAAATTCTCAATACCAGCAAGAAGTCGAAGTGTATGTAAAAACGAAAATACACTCATCCCCTCTTACGTAGGATGTAAACGACGACGTTGCCTACTTCTTGGAGGAACACAGGAAAACCTTATCGCTTTGGAACAGATGTTTGTGCTAAACAAATAATATTTCTTTTATAATTTTATGATTAATGATACATTTGGTGTGCAGATCGAGCACGTGTCTCCGATCGTGCTGGACGTGTGGGTGGAGGCGGTGGGCGCGCCGCTGCACTTCGCCATCGCGCCGCCCGCCGAGCGCGCGCGCGAGCAACACACACCCGTCATGTGGTAGACTATACACTATAATATGATAAACTAGATACACACATCAATCACCACATAGGGTAAGTAACAAGAACAGCAAAAGATTATTTTGGTATCATAAACTAAATGAAACAAACGTGAAATACAATACGAATATTATTATTTATACACCGTCCTAAAAACCAATTGTATAACGAAGGATAGTCTGTGTAAAAGCCCTATTGATATGACAATTAAATACACAAATCTCAACTTTTATTCCCATCGTATGGGTCGATAAATATGCCGACTACAAGTCGCCAAATAGCACGTAGTACATAGTAAAGTGATGTGCGCTAATGGTAGTCCGCAGTAACATCATGTGTGTACAGTACCCTGCCCACTACGCACTGACTAAACAGCACGCCGCCTGCGCTCCGGGATGCGATCTTTCATGCAATCTCATCACATTACCAATTCGCCATTTCTACTTCATGTCGGTAAATTCGAAAATCGAATTTGGTATTACGTCCTGATGTTTGAACGATTTTTGGTGTGACGGAATAATCTGTTGGGATACTACAGTGCTTACGATTGAGTTCGATGTTATCGATATAGCGGGGTTTTATCGTATTAAGCGATCTTTTCAAATACATAGATGTAAAAAACAGAGTCGGTGTTTATAATGATGAAGGAGTGTCTCATCATTGGCATGAAATTGACGGATGGCGAGAGATGGAATGTTAATATTATGTGGTATTATACGCGTAGGAGTTATCACTTCACCATTACTATAAAATACTGAATAGCGTACTTTTAACGTTTGCCGCACATGCCGCAGTTATCCTATATTATACAGCAGCGATTTACATCAGTGACGGCACAGCCCAGTACTAGAGTGTAGAGCCGCGTCCGTAAATTACAATAAAAATATATCGAGTTGGTTTTTGTCAGAGCGGGTGTGCGGGGAGCGCGGGGCACGAAGGGGGGAGGGGGGACTGCCAGCTCAACGAAAATATGTAATCTTGTCACGGCCGCGCCGGTTTTAAAATTTATGGCTTCTAACAAAATTTGCAAACGTCCGCATAAAATTCATAAATTTAAAACGTCGTAACTCGTAACCCACTCGCGGTAAAGTGGCACTTTATGAAAACTTCACTCCGCCAGGGAATATTGATGGCGTTGCCGCGCTCGGCTCTATACACCCTTACTTATGGCGCCGGCACGCTAGGAACTTTAGTATTACAGGCAATGATAAGTCAAATTGTTTTCAAGCAGTGATGGCCTCGAGGTTTGGGCGCGCGGTCGAGAATCTCGACGGTCGCGGGTTCGAACCCCAGGTACACACCTCTGACTTTTCGAAGTTATGTGTGTATTCACATTGAATCATCACTTGCTTTAACGGTGAAGGAAAATATCGTGATGAAACCTGCACACCTAAGAGTTCTTAGGAATTTCTTAGATGTGTAGTCCGCCAACCCGCACTAGGCCAGCGTGGTGGACTATGGCCTAAACCCTCTCAATGGTAGAGGATACCCGTGCTCAGCAGTGGGCGAAAATGGGTTGAAGAAGAAGTTTTCAAGCACAAAATTAGAAACACATTATTGAATATAACCTCTGCAAAAGCATATGTTACACAAACATACAAAATAACAAATTATGTCCGTTTGCAAAAATATTTATTTTAGATAGTTAAACCACCGCAAATCTGTTACTGCTGCATCTCTTTCGGTACCGCAACAGGAATATTTCTCAAGTATCGAATCTTTCAATACACCCGCAGCTAAGCGTAGTGTACCTCGGCCGATAAACTAGGAAATCTCCGCCCGTGTACCGCCGCTGCAGGAGCGCCCACACTAATCCCCGACATTTGGGCGTTTTTTGTCCGAGTTACCGCGCACTTCCCAATATCGGTACAGCGGTAAGCTCCGTAAATTCTTTTCACGCTCCATCGTTTCCTCAACTATATTGAAGGACGATTATTTTTCATTTGAATTTGCAGCAAAATTGACCGCATTATTTTATTTATCGATTTGGCTGTTGCAAAGTGGATTCATGTCCCCGAAAAGCTCATAAAATGACACTAAACTAATTATAAAACTCATATTTGACATTTTTATAACGTGCCATAAAATTTTCGTATATTTTATCCCCAACCCACTTAAGTTTTAATGGCCATACAAATATTAGTGCCATCGAGAACCAAACCCGCACCCCTTATAGTCCCTAAAGCTGACGCCTGAATGTAGAAACAATATGCTCATGTGATACAAGTAAACATATGTGTTACTTGGACGAGATCTCTCACTTGACGTCACAAAGCGACGAGCACTTTCGGAAGATCGCACTTTATTGACGATCTCTTTGGATTACTGTTGCTATTAGTTGTATGATTTGTGTGTTTTCTTTATTCGCATGTGAATACTTCGTCGTCATAATATATCATACATATATCCTCACTCCTCGTATTGTGCAATAACTCCCAAATGAATTGCCGTTTTGCGGGTACATTATAAAATGACTTAACGGAAATTCATTACCACAATAAGGTATTAGCTACATCCATATACCAGTCTGTGTCATCATATTCAATTCGACCTTTAAACAGCTGTGTTCTGTGCAAGTTGACACAGTCACGTGCAAATTCATGCATATGTACATATATTGGCAGCCCAGATGTCTGTTTCGGCGACTCGCCATGAATATCCAAAGCAAATAGTCTGTAAGTACATTCAAACGTAGTGTAGGACGTCCTCTAGCTAGGTGGGGTGACGATATTCGCAAGGTAGATGAGCGGCTGGATGAGGAGGACTGAAGATCGAACCCAGTGGCGTGCCGTAGGAGAGGTCTATGTCCAAGAGTTGAAGCAGACGAGCTGCTGCTGCTGTTGATGATGATGATGATGACGATAATGACGGTGATGATGATGACATCCCAGGTAAAGTAGTAAGACTAGTGTGCGTGGTTACCAAGCGTGCATGTTGCAGGCTGTGTCCCGAGGAGTGTCGCACGCTGGCCGCGACCAACGCGTCGTGCGCGCCGCTCACACTGCGCGCCTACACGCTGCTGCAACACCGTGAGTTACTCACAGACACACATCGACCTATCAGCAGAATAAAGTTATATGTGCTTTTGCACAACTTCTCTTTCTCAACGATTTAAACTTAATTGGGCACAAAACTATAATTGTTACTTTTTGTGTTCTTCGAACAACAACAAAATGTATGATTATTATTTCTTCACTAGTGCAATATTAGCCTAAGAGCCAGTGAACGGATACCTGTATGTATTTGACCAGATCTGGGTTTTTGTACATTGAGGCCCCTATACCTACCGTACATGAGATGGGGACTCACTAAGCCCAAAGTGGTGGACGCGGTGAGTGCGCAGGTAAGACAGGTATCGATTTTTGGCTATTTATAAATGCATTTGACCACGTCTGCCATTTTGATATTTGAAAATATATTATTATTATTAATGGAAAATAACAATGGCAGACCATTATCACGCGTTTAACATTGTGGCAGACAATTTTGAAAATGTTAAATTTTTTTTTTTTGAAATTAATTGACCAGATCTGCCCCTAATATATTTTATTTGATATAGTCTTAAAAACTTATTTTGATAACGGCAGACGTATTTATTGCGTATAAACATCAGCAGATAAAAAAATCTGAGATACTACCCGGTTAGATGTTTATATATTACGATAGCAGTTTTACATTAATATAATTTATTTTATCACTGTATTTAATGAAATTAATATTTTATATGTAGTCTATATACTAAACTTTTAAAGTTAAACGATAAAGAAGGAGATACATTACAAAAAAATCTTAAATATTAAAGTATACTACTAAGAAAAAAAAGTAATTTTAATTTGTATTTTATTTTTACATTTATTTATTGAATACAAAATTTAAAAGTTAGATAAATAAAAAACACTCATGCATGCATCACTAAATCAATATATATTTATTGATTTTGATCTTCATTCATCATCATTATCATTGAACTCGCCTTCATCATCCATTGAATCGGATTCTGCAAAATTAAACGTTAATTTTAAAATATAAATAATTTGTAAATTGATTCGAACATATTCGATGAAGTAAGATTTTTATCAACTTACCAGGAACATCGGTGATTAAGTCACTCACAAAAGATGGAAGTTGATCTCCTTCGAACCATTTAAAGACTAATTTGTTCTCCTTCTCAATCCAACCATAATCCAATGGGTTTAAAGCAGTAGGTTGCTTTTTGTAAGCATTTTTCCAAATCATAGAAATATAATGAGCTCTCATAAATTGTTGGTAAAGTTCACTCTTACACGGTGGAATTAAGGTTGCGTCAAAATTTTGCACTTTTTTGCTGAAATTGTCATTGATGTCTGAAGCTTTGTAATTGCGGACAAAAAGTTGGAATCTTCCGTCATCGACGTCCTGCGATTTTTTGGCATTGTAGAGTTGGCAAACAAAAAGTTGAATAACATTAAATAGGTCTTGTAGTTGGTCCTTAGTTAAATTTTCTTCACCAAGAGCAGCAAATGCTTCTTGGAATTCTGTATTTTTTTTTAGCAATGTAAAAGGTTTTTTCTTCCCTTTATTAAAAAAAGCGGGATTAAAATCACATCCGGTGAACGCATGGAAGCCGATTAAACTTTTAGCTAACAATTCACCAGACTCTGTATAAATTTTTGTGATGTTAATATACCTTTCATTATTTCCTGTTCCATTGAGCATCCAAATATTAGATTTAGAATTCTTCAAGTGTGCCATATTACCAATCATTATGATTAAAATATCGGTATCAGAGGCTCTGATAACAATATTCGACTGCTCAGCGATCTTGCAAGCATGATAGATTATTTTTGTATCTGCCTCTTCCTGTGCAGTACAACATAAATCTTCAGCAATACTTGAATGTATCTTCTCATCAACAACTTGATATGATTGACAATTTCGAAAATTTAAATGAATCTTTCTATTATCTATAATTCTTTATATATCTCGAGACATCTTCATAATCGAATGATTTCATTAGTATATCTCATAATCGCCCATCACTAGTTTTTAGTTTATTTGTCAACCTTCACACCGATGCCTCGTGTTTTGTGAATCTTATAAAATACATAGTGTTGCTTTATTTTATTTTGTTAATTGGACTATTATCTATTTAATATATTTGAGATTATGGCGGATAAAAAAGAAAAAGTGCAATGTGTTTTTTGTGGCACGTCAAAAAGTGAAAAATTATTAATATTTTCAGAAGAGACTATGGCGAAATGTCGAAAAATTTTGAGGTTACGAAAATTTCATAAATTAAAGTACAATAATATAAATTTACCGAAGGAAATTTTCGATTCAGGATATCATAGTAGTTGTTACAAGATGTTTACAGCTTTAAAAAAATTTTTTTTTTCAATAGATGCCAATAAAAAAGTTCCATTACAAAGTACGTCCTCGTTTGCAACTGAACAACCATCAACATCAGCTGATAGCTCAATAGTTGATGATAACATGGTAGAAGATTCTGTTTTCAGTGACGTGTATGTTTCTGAGGCAAATGAAGTTGTAGAAAAAAATATTGACGCCGAATTAGATCAGCCGATCGAAGAAAGACTATTGGAAGATTCCACAGAATCATCAACGGTTCAGACTTCTGATACCGCGGCTTCATCAAACCTGAATTTGTGTTTTTTTTTGCAATAAAAAAAAAAAGCAGTTCAAGTCTAAAAATGAGCCATTGCGTACTTCAAACAAAGATCAATTTGAAATAAGTATCTTATCACAATTTAAGCCAGATACTGAAATTTATAATGAAACTTTGACAAAAATACAAAATTTTTCCTCTCGTGAAGTATATTACCATGATGTTTGTCGACAAAATTTCAGGAATCAAAAACGATCATTGGTGAAAAGTCCTGTCCGTACTTCATGGCACATTTCTCGAGAAATACATGAAACTGTTTACAAAGAAATTTGTAATTTAATTGAAGAGAATGTCATAAATCGGGGACGTTGTTATTTTTTGTCATATTTACATAAAGAGTATCTCGACATATTTAAAGAATTGAGTGAAGGCTCAGATGCAACATCAATATTTACCGCACGCTATTTGGAAGAGAAAATCCTCCGGAAATTTGGCGATAAAATTCAAATTTTGGTGTCAAACAGGAAAAAAGTTCTTGCTCCTAAAGGCATTTCAACTATTGATGACTCATTATTTGCGCACTTAAAAGACCAAGACACCTTGCAAGCAGCTGCTGCCATTTTGAGAGAAGAAATTTTAGGAATAACTAAAACAAAATTACCTGATTATTTAAGTAGCCAACGACTAATTAAAGGTGAATGTTCAACACCACCAATGATTGCAAATTTTTTTTCATCAATTCTTGGAGGTTACAGTCGTAAACGCAGGAATTGTGACAGTTTTCAACGTCATGTAAATTCTTTGTCACAGGACATAATTTATATGACTTCCAATGGCAGCATCAAGACTTCAAAGCACATTTGTTTAGGTATGGCATTAAAAAGTCTTACAAGCAGCCGTAAGGTTATAGATATAATAAATCGTTACGGTCATTGCATAAGTTATAATGCTATCGAGGAGCTAGAAACAGAAGCTACGTATTCGTCAGTTTCACGTACTGGAATGTGTCCAGAGGCAATTAATAAAACTGAAAATCGTTCGACAGGCATGGCTTTTGATAATTTCGACCGGTTTGTTGATACCAAAAATGGTAAAGACACTCTGCATGATACGGTTGGGATTATTTACCAAAACATTGATCACAACCTCGAAGAAGAAAATGTTGAAGAAGAAGAAGAAACTGAAGTCGTTACACATAATAAACGTCGAAGACGATCTTTTGAAACTATTGAATATGAATTACCACAGTGTTCTAAAAAACTAAAAAAAATTACTAATATTCAAACTGAAAATGAAGAAGAGGTTAATATTATTGTACATAAGAGTCTTTACGAGCGGATTGACATTGTTTGGATGCTAAGTCATGCTTTTAGACTGTTAGATACTCCTATGTGGACTGGTTTTAACAGTAAAATAATGATTGATGATACTCCACAACAATTAATTTCATATTTGACTCCAATTAATGAGTCACCAACAAGCAATGCAGTAGTGTTGGCAACTATGCAACAATCTATGTCAGTTTTGCAAGAACTGAATCAAGAGTACATGCAAGTGACTTACGACTTAGCTATTGCCAAAATTGCACTACAAATCCAAGCTACAGAAAGTAAAACTTTCCAAAAACTTTTTATACACCTCGGTGCTTTTCATATCATGATGTCATATTTCAAGACGATCGGGAAATTCATTAATGATTGTGGTTTAACAACCATCATGGTCGAAAGCGAAATGCTGGCTAGTGGATCAGTTTCAAGTTTCATTGAGGGCAAGCATTTTAATCGATGTAAAAGATTACACCCAATAGTGGCTTTAGGGCTACAAATAATGCATTTCAGATCTTTTTTAACCCTTCGTAGCCCAAGATCATAAAAAATTATAATACTTTGGTATATGATAGGCTTGAACAAATAAAAAAACACGTGTTTCGTGGAAATTCAAAAATATTTTTTATTCCGTATGTATTGGATCTTTTAGGGTTTGTGACATTACTGTCACATTGGGTTAAAGTGGAAGAAAATGTTTTAACGTAGTATGGAAGGATCTAACAGATTTATTTTGTTTTTTTGTAACAACTACTATTGCGAACTTTTTAAAAATTGTTTGTGCTACATCAGGACACCGAAGAAACTTGGGCCAAATGATTTTCAAACCCAATTCGGTCAGTAGCCAATTTGATACTGCCTCACCGCCAATGGGGGGACATGTTGCGCCGGACTCTTGTGATTTTGGCTTGTATTTTATTTTCAATTAATCTTCGCTGTTGGACATTAGGATTCAAGCAAAACTTACATAAAGTCTCCAATTTCAAGTTGAAAATCTGCTGAAGACATTTGTTTGTCATTGCATAGTTTAGTCTGCCTTACTCTCACATACATCAGCCAAGAACTGGCCATGGTCAGGTCTAATAATTGGTAAAACATCCAAACCTGGCGTCTTTTAATTCGTGTCAAAATACTATAAGCACCCATAATGCTGTTAATAAAATCTACACCTCCAATATACCCACTACATTCTTCGACGATATGAGACCGATCAATGTTGATGTACTTCTATTGGCCTTATCGTAACGACTTGGACCTTCGACCACTCACCAGCAAAAATTGAGAGAAGCGTGACAAGTTTGTTGTCTTTTCATATAAATTTTGACACATCAATTGCGTCCATATTTGCTACGTAATCAACAGAAAATCTACTTTACTTTTTATTACATCCTCGTCAGGGGGTAGTTTGCAATCTGGAACGAGATTATTCCGTACAGTCCCAGGACTCCCCAAGTCCAATATATATCCACTTCTGCTACGTACTTCAGTAAAGTTTCAAACCACGGAAGTAAAGTTATTATCCAAATATATATGTTATTTCTGATGTCTGGGTATGCCCGCGTCATTCTAAATACGACGTTTCAAGATGCTCCTTTTTTATTCTACTAGGAGCAAAACTCTTTCAGTTCCTGTTTCAGGTACAATATTATAGACAAAACTTGAAACTCGCTCAGTACATAAAACTTTTAACGCCAATTGTGTTTTTTTTTTATAGGCATATATCTATTCAAATTGTCTCTTCTCTTAGTGTAGCAAATCTATTCATCCACACAAAGATATACCTCGAATAGAACTCCACTAGAAGTCGTATTTAAGGCTTATATTATAGATCTAATTTTTGTGTAAGTACTACCCCTATCTTAAAAAATAGGAGAAAAAAATCATCAATATATGGATATACATTAGTTGTATTTTTTATGACATTGTCACCCAATGTAACAGAAATGTAACAAACATAAAAAGTTACTTTTTACATATGAAAAATCAAAAGTATGAATTGGTAACGATCTATAAACCAAATCATTTACTTACCTACGGGTATCAACAAAAATTATACAATTTTATATACTTTTAGTATTTTTTTATAAATTTTAAACTTTTTGCAAGTTCAAACATGGCATTTTCATCAAAACACGAAATTCAAAGCCAAAAAGGGAGCAAGTTACACTACTTATGATTTATATTTGATGCTAAAATGTTCGGTGTGTTATTTAAGAATATATTGATATTGATTTGACAAATCTTAAACGTTTAGTTTAAATTTTATAGAGACTTTTTGGGTTTGTTACAGAAATGTCACCACAGGCTATAAAGGGTTAACATCTCAAAATATTCAAATAACTGAAGAGATCGAAGAAGAAATTCAAAGATTACAAAATTGTCAGCAATTTTCTTTCTTTATTCACAATGAGAACTTGAAAGAACTTTACAATGATTATGTTATTTATGAGCAACAAACATTAAATGGTGAACATGGTAAAACTGCGCAATTTTACATGATTTACATCAAGCTTGTTAACCATTATTTACAGCTAAGTAGGAGCATTCGTGCAGGTGATTTCCAATTATATCTTGACATCTTACCAAAAATCACCAATTTATTTTTTGTTTTCAACCACCAAAATTATGCGAAGTGGATTGTCCAGTACCATTATAATTTAACAAAAGTTTCCACAACTCATCCTGGTTTAGAGCAAGACTTTCAAAAAGGATTTTTTGGAATCAAGCGTACCAATAAACCATTCTCAAGGCAGCCTATTGACCTCACATTAGAGCAAACCATCAATGCAGATGCTGCGAGAACACTTACTGGTATTGCCCATCTGACTAACTCGATCTCGGCTCGTCAACGGTGGGCAAGAAGTCACGACATCCGCTCAACAATAATTACACATGTGTTAGAAGAGTTAGGAATATCTAAGAAGCAAGATATTTCAGCAGAATTGCAGCCGCATAATATCAAAAAAAGTTGTCATCAACTTGAGAAATTAATAAACTCGTTCGATCAATATGTGAATCCATTCAGCTTAGATTTATCGCCAGATCAGTTATTTAACATAGCTTCTGGCAAAGCAGCATCATCTAAAGTTGAAGAGTTCCTGTTAAATATCCAAAGAATCGGTGAGGAATTACGAACAACTTTTATATCTGAATGTGCATCTGATCCAAAAAGATTTGAAAAAGCCATTAAAAAGACACCTATACATAACTTTTCAAGTTTACTTGTGAAAAAGAAGTCTGTAAAAATTGGAGGAAAGCATCAAGAGATCAAGTTGCAGCGAGATTTATTTGGACGTTTATTGGGTATTTCACTGGACCACCAAATTGATGTTTTAAAAATTTTATCGTTTCCAATAACTCCAGTACCTCTTGCTTTATGTCATCTAGATGGTGGTTTCTGTAAAACTGATAAGTCTGTCCTTGTAAAATGCCTTGAACCAAATTTAGATCAAGATCCGCCACATAGTACAGATGTACTCTTAATTGATGGATTTTTCATCCTACATTCTATGAAAGAGGTTCCCAAAACGTTCGGAAGTATTTCGAAGAAATTCTTGCAAATGGTATCAAAATATTCCTCCCGAAGAATTGATATAATCTTTGACCAGTATTTTTGTCCGTCAATAAAAGATAGTGAAAGATGTCTACGACATGAATCATCGTTGATTGATTACACTATTTCTGGGCCTGACCAAGTGCGACCTGCAGATTTTGCAAAAGAATTAAAAAACACAAAATTTAAGGAGGCTCTTGTAGACTTTTTCGGAAAACATTGGTGTAGTGAGGAAATGAAATTATTTTTAGGCAATCGAAAGATTCATTTAAATTTTCGAAATTGTCAATCATATCAAGTTGTTGATGAGAAGATACATTCAAGTATTGCTGAAGATTTATGTTGTACTGCACAGGAAGAGGCAGATACAAAAATAATCTATCATGCTTGCAAGATCGCTGAGCAGTCGAATATTGTTATCAGAGCCTCTGATACCGATATTTTAATCATAATGATTGGTAATATGGCACACTTGAAGAATTCTAAATCTAATATTTGGATGCTCAATGGAACAGGAAATAATGAAAGGTATATTAACATCACAAAAATTTATACAGAGTCTGGTGAATTGTTAGCTAAAAGTTTAATCGGCTTCCATGCGTTCACCGGATGTGATTTTAATCCCGCTTTTTTTAATAAAGGGAAGAAAAAACCTTTTACATTGCTAAAAAAAAATACAGAATTCCAAGAAGCATTTGCTGCTCTTGGTGAAGAAAATTTAACTAAGGACCAACTACAAGACCTATTTAATGTTATTCAACTTTTTGTTTGCCAACTCTACAATGCCAAAAAATCGCAGGACGTCGATGACGGAAGATTCCAACTTTTTGTCCGCAATTACAAAGCTTCAGACATCAATGACAATTTCAGCAAAAAAGTGCAAAATTTTGACGCAACCTTAATTCCACCGTGTAAGAGTGAACTTTACCAACAATTTATGAGAGCTCATTATATTTCTATGATTTGGAAAAATGCTTACAAAAAGCAACCTACTGCTTTAAACCCATTGGATTATGGTTGGATTGAGAAGGAGAACAAATTAGTCTTTAAATGGTTCGAAGGAGATCAACTTCCATCTTTTGTGAGTGACTTAATCACCGATGTTCCTGGTAAGTTGATAAAAATCTTACTTCATCGAATATGTTCGAATCAATTTACAAATTATTTATATTTTAAAATTAACGTTTAATTTTGCAGAATCCGATTCAATGGATGATGAAGGCGAGTTCAATGATAATGATGATGAATGAAGATCAAAATCAATAAATATATATTGATTTAGTGATGCATGCATGAGTGTTTTTTATTTATCTAACTTTTAAATTTTGTATTCAATAAATAAATGTAAAAATAAAATACAAATTAAAATTACTTTTTTTTCTTAGTAGTATACTTTAATATTTAAGATTTTTTTGTAATGTATCTCCTTCTTTATCGTTTAACTTTAAAAGTTTAGTATATAGACTACATATAAAATATTAATTTCATTAAATACAGTGATAAAATAAATTATATTAATGTAAAACTGCTATCGTAATATATAAACATCTAACCGGGTAGTATCTCAGATTTTTTTATCTGCTGATGTTTATACGCAATAAATACGTCTGCCGTTATCAAAATAAGTTTTTAAGACTATATCAAATAAAATATATTAGGGGCAGATCTGGTCAATTAATTTCAAAAAAAAAAAATTTAACATTTTCAAAATTGTCTGCCACAATGTTAAACGCGTGATAATGGTCTGCCATTGTTATTTTCCATTAATAATAATAATATATTTTCAAATATCAAAATGGCAGACGTGGTCAAATGCATTTATAAATAGCCAAAAATCGATACCTGTCTTACCTGCGCACTCACCGCGTCCACCACTTTGGGCTTAGTGAGTCCCCATCTCATGTACGGTAGGTATAGGGGCCTCAATGTACAAAAACCCAGGTCTGGTCAAATACATACAGGTATCCGTTCACTGGCTCTTAGGCTATATATAAACAAGTTTAACTCTATCTTAGACATAAAAATTACTTTGGTGTTATAGTCATAAGTAACCTTATTCTATGCATAGGTCGACATTGTGTTGTCCTGCTGGACATACACCATTCAGTTGGTAAAACAATGTCCATATATGTATATTGACAACCGCGTGCCTAAACCTCGTCATCACTACGTTGTGGATAAATACCGGACTCGATCATGTTGAATATATCCTGCGATACCCCAGTACTCGTTAGTGCAGGACCAGCAAATCTCAACTGGAGGAGAGCTCTCTCGCCAACAAACAAGATGGTCTCGATTTAAATAAATTCACCGCGCCGTGCCAACAAGTGTAAAGAACCTTATTTACGTGTGCAAAGTGGGCCACTCCCGGTGCATACGAGTACTTTCTACGATACAGTGCCGCTACAGATAATCCGTGCCGCATTCAGCTCTATATATACCGTTTACCATCGGGACGGCAGCGATACGTTCTATTCGAATCGCATCACGTGCTGAATCCACACAATATTTATCAAGTTTTGTGTCGGAATATTTATCGGAAGTACGATAGTGAATGTGCACATATGTGTATATAAAGTAGACAGTAAATAAACCGTACTAAAACGTATACGATTTTACAAGAGGTACACATCTGTCAGCAAAGGGGCATCCTATAAATATGTATGAAGTCTCATGCTTTGCCAATTCTATGTCCCCCTTAATAGTAGATGAGACTAATTCTCTACCCAGGCTTCGCAATACTGCTGAATATTTCCTAGTCCAAAAACCAATTACACTTTGAATGTCACGGAATGAAAACGCTCTTTATGATAGCCGCATAAAAGTAAATCAACCTGATAATCGCTGACTGACTACCTACATAGCTCGAGAAACTCCGTCACAACGACACCATGTGGGAGATCATGAAATTTTGTATTGAGAAGCAATTGAGCAGAAATATATTATTTGGAATCCTTGTATAATGTTACAAAATAAGGAAGAATTTTACGAAATAGGCTTAAATAATAAGCTGGTGCATTGTGTGATCGAGGGTACACGAGCACTCGTCGTCTTCCAAATAACTGCACAGACACACACATACACACACACACACACACACACACACACACACACCCCAGGCAGAGGTGTTACTGCTACGGGGCGCGTCCCCAGGTTGCGGATAGGGGAATGCTCGCCGCTCGCGAGAGTGGAGGGTAGGAGTGAAATAAAATAGCTCCCGCGGACAAAACACCCCAAGCCAAGATGTGAAGATACCGTGTCGAGGGCTGCGTGGCGCCAGGGAAGTGGCGTCGCTAACGGTTCCCCTGGGGCACCGGGTCCAACCCCAGGCGTATTCAGTGGCCTTACTCCAGCAACCGGGGCTCTGCTGGAGTGGACGGATATTTCCCTAGGTTCTCGTGGGAACAGAATGGTAGAAACAAAAACAAAAACACAAAAAGACGTAGAAAAGGAGGTGAGCAGTGGACATCTTGTCCAACAAGCAGCAGCAAGTGCTAATATGAAGAGGACGCAAGCGCTAAAACACCTGGAAACACTCATCAATGACCTTCACGAGTTTGTCCAGCCAAAGTTAAATGTCCACAAGGCTATCAAAACCAAAGTGGCCAGTATTAGCAGTGCTTTCAGAAAACTTAAGGCGCTGGACGACACACAGCCTAATAGTTTGGCGGTAAATGTTGTAGCGGCACCAGCAACACCACGAAGACGAACCCTCACGGAGACCACAACTACAGTGGACACGGAGATTGAAGCTGACTGTGAATCAGTAACTACGGACAACCGAGAATTACGAAGGGCAAAGCGTAGGCAACGAATGTCGCCAGAAACAGGGACCAACGAAAAAAAGAAGTTGAAGGAGACCAGGCCAACTCCACTCACCAGCGAAGTAATTAAGTCCCCCGAAAATAAAGAAAGAGACTGGCAGATAGTGAAATCTAAAAAAGATAAGACACTACACCGCACGAAGCCACCTAGGACAGTGACTAGGCCAAATGCGCTTATTGTTCGTCCAAGGGAAAAAGAAAAATACTCGGAAATACTCAGCCGGGTAAAGAAAAATGTTCCTGACGACCAAGCCCGGGCCTCAGTGGACAAAATTCGCAGGACTGCCACTGGAGACTTGCTTATAATACTCACGAAAGAAAATGCAGACAGAGGCCATAGTTTGCAAAAGGCCATTAGTAGTATCCTGGGAGATGACGCGCAAGTGATAGGAAAGGGACCGCAGGAAGATATTGAAATCCGCGACCTGGACGAAATGACGACTAAGGAGGAAATCGTTGCAGCCCTGCAAAACGCAGCTGAAGAAGACGGAGAAATAACTCTGGATGCCATAAAGTCACTGCGTAAAGCCTACGGTGGCACCCAGACTGCGTTACTTACATTAGCTGCACCCATCGCGGACAAAATACTAAAAGAGCGTACAAATATCAGGATTGGGTGGGTTAATTGCCGGATTAGAAGGCTGGAAAGATTGACTAAGTGTTTCAGGTGTTGGCACTACGGTCATCTCGCCATCAAATGCAGAAGCGAAGTGGACCGATCCAATTGCTGTACGAAGTGCGGAGAAATTGGCCACAAAGCTGTTTCCTGCAAGAATAATGCTAGATGCTCTGTCTGCGTTGAAAGAGGAAACACAAAAAATCTGGACCACCTCGCCGGAAGTAGCAGATGTGCTGTCCTAAAAGAAGCACTCCAGAAGGTAAAGCAAAAACGGGTATGAAGATATTGCAGTTAAACCTCAATCACTGTGAAGCGGCGCACGATTTACTTTTGCAAACCGTGCGCGACCTAAACCTAGATCTTGCATTGATTTCAGAACCATATAGACACCTTACTAGTAAACCTTGGGAAACGGACAATACCTCTAAGGCAGTCATATGGGCATGTGGCAAGTACCCGTTCCAAGGCGCTGTCAATGGTACTGAATCTGGGTTTGTGATGGCGAAACTTGGTGGAATAAATTTCTATAGCTGCTATGCTCCACCCAGTCTCTCATTAGATGAATTCGTGGCACTCCTAGATCGACTGACCAAAGACGCGGAACAGCATTCACCTGTTGCAATAGCAGGAGACTTTAACTCGTGGGCAACTGACTGGGGCAGTAGAGAAACTAATGCACGGGGCATAGCGCTATTAGAAGCTATGTCAACCCTGGACATGGTCTTACTGAATACGGGCGATAAACCTACTTTTATCACAGGAGAGGCAACTTCCACCATAGATCTCACTTTTGTTAGCAGCAGCCTAGTCAAAAACAGCTCGTGGGAGGTATTGGACGTTTACACTGCCAGTGATCACTGTGCGATTCTATGGGAAGTATCGATGGGCGGAAGACCTAGAAAAGAGACCCAAAAAACAAATGCAATAGGGTGGAAAGTGAAAACCTTTGATTGTGAAACGTTTAAGATAGCAATGGATACCCACCCTATCATGTCTGGTGGAGCCGAAGAGAAAGCAGCGGCAATAATGAGGAAAGTTACTCGAGCCTGTGATGCTAGTATGCCTCGAAAGCGTAGACTCAAGCACCTTCCACCGGTTCACTGGTGGAATGACCAAATTGCTGCTCTCCGCATAGAGTGCTTCAATAAGCGAAGAACATCGCAGCGAGGCCGAAACATGCCTAACTCCGAGGAACTTGTGATGGAGTATAAGAATGCTCGTCGAAGACTGAACAAAGCCATCAAAGTCAGTAAAAAACAATGTTGGAGAGAACTCATTGATGAAGTAGAGGAAGACCCCTGGGGCAGGCCGTACAAAGTGGTTATGACACATCTAAAATCTCAGCCAATGCCGTCGCCGACGTGTCCCAAACTTCTTGAAACCATCGTGACAGCCCTGTTTCCACAACAAAGGGAACTCCAATACACTGTAGAAGAGTGCAACATTGAAGATATTCCACCTATCACAGGGCAAGAGCTAATGGAAGCGTGTTCCAGAGTGAGGAATAAAAAAGCTCCGGGTTTAGATGGAATTCCCAACATTGCATTAAAAGAAGCCATCAAATTAGATCCTCCTGAATTCTTAGAGGTGTTCGATGAGTGTCTAAGGGAAGGAGTTTTTCCTATGAAATGGAAACAACAGCGGCTGGTTCTCTTACCTAAAGGGAAAAAACCTCCTGACGAACCATCATCCTACCGTCCGCTTTGCATGCTCGATACCGCGGGTAAAATACTGGAGCGAATTATTCACGGTAGGATTGAAAGAGTTATAGAACCGCTGCTCTCTCATAACCAATATGGCTTCCGGAAAAACCGTTCTACCCTGGATGCTATTAACTATGTCGTCAACATAGCTAGGGACGCCATTGCAGGGAGTAGATGGAAAGGAGGGACCAAGAAGTACTGCTTGATGGCAACCCTTGACATCAAGAACGCCTTCAACTCAGCTAAGTGGGATTGTATCTTGAGAGCCCTCAGCGACATGAACGTTCCGAAATATCTACTAAAGATAGTGGCAAGCTACTTCTCTGGTAGGATCCTGAAATACGACACTGAAGCCGGTCCAAAAGAGTATAGGATCACTGGAGGGGTACCTCAAGGCTCAGTTTTAGGTCCACTACTTTGGTATGTCATGTATGACGGACTACTCCAACTGGAAATGCCAAGGGGCGTCAAACTTGTGGCGTACGCCGATGATGTTGCCGTGTTGATTGTAGGAAAACATCTCGAAGAGATTAACCTAGCGTTTGAGATTACTTTCGAGAAGATCAGCCTATGGATGGACACGGTTGGCTTGAAATTAGCTGAACACAAGACTGAGGCAGTGCTTATCACTAGCAGAAAGCAGCTGGAAACGATCACACTCCAAGTCGGGACAGAAGAAATAACGTCTAAGCCCTATATTCGCTATCTAGGTGTAATGATAGACGCTCGGCTTAACTTCAAGCAGCAAGCACAACACATAAGTGACAAAGCAGCGAAAGTCAGAACAGCCTTAGCACGACTAATGCCCAACATAGGTGGTCCAAAACAGAAAAGGAGACAACTGCTATCATCTGTAGTGACGTCGGTACTATCTTACGGCATACCAATATGGGCCGACGCATTAAAAACACAGGAAGCGCGGAGAAAGATAATACCAGTATACCGACAGAGTGCGTTGAGAGTGGCAAGCGCTTTTCGCACGGTATCCCAAGACGCAGTATGCGTTATAGCCGGAATGCTGCCCATAACAATCCTTGCGGAGGAGAGAAGTGCCCTCCACCGGCGAAAAGGTTCCACGGAATTGTCCCAAGCAGAACTCACGAATGAGGAACGGAAAAACAGCTTGCAACGATGGCAAAGTCAGTGGAATTCTTCAAAAAATGGCCGATGGACCTACAGGCTTATTCCACATATAGACACCTGGGTGAACCGTGAGCATGGAGAAGTGAATTATTACTTGACGCAGATGATATCAGGCCATGGGTGCTTCCGGGAATACCTGTATCGTTTTAAGCACGACACGTCTCCCGAGTGTCCGTCCTGCAGCGGTGTAAGCGAAGATGCTGAACACGTATTTTTTGCGTGCCCTCGTTTTGAGTCATTTCGCAATACCTGGGAAACCGTGTTAGGGCAGAAACTCCGTCCAGACACCTTGGTGAACACAATGCTGTCATCGGAAACAGCCTGGGAGGAGACAAGCTGCCTCGCGACCGAGGTCCTCAAAAAACTGCGCTGTTTAGAAAGGGAGCGAGCAGCCAGCAGAGCAGGCACATGAGGAAGAAGAGGTGGACTACAAGCATGTGAAGGAAGAGTCTAATGACTAGATCCTCCCCCCGTGAAGTAATACCTAACGGCAGTCCCACGGGGGAAACAGAGGTGTAAGAGAGAGAGGAGTAGGTTTTTAGTCGGTAGGGGAAACGAGTCCGACATACCAGGCATAACATCTGGTCCTGATGATACGCAAAAAGTATTTTCCGCACCTCTATAAAAAAAAAAAAAAAAAAAAAAAAAAAAAAAAAAAAAAAAAAAAACACACACACACACACACACACACACATACACACAGATGCACATGCATGATAAGCTGAATAATGTCGGAGCTGCGAGTTCATGCATCCGTAAATTGTCTCCTTGATGTTTAGTTCAAGTGTCTCGCGTTTGTCTCTCTTGCGCTGTGCATTTTCACTCACGTTTTATTTTATACGTTTGGAACTAGAGCAACGACGTCGCCGCAAGCAAATTCACTATAAACATTCAAATTAAATGTATTCGTACTGTTGGCGACGAGGTAAGTAATGCACAGCTATTTGAAATAAAAGCAAAATAATATTTATTTGTTTCATGCCATCGCTCTCAGCAATTCGACATTCAATTTATACCGCGCAATTTAAAGTGAACAGCCCTTTACGCTGCGTACATGTTTTTGACAGCTAATTTTTTATTAAATCAACATTTAGAAAATAAATGTATTTATTAAAAAGCAAAGTTAGGGTACAGTGAACTTGGACTACAGCATGAATAGGTCGGATTCATTTAAAAAATAATTCTACTTAAAAAAAAAGCTTGATATTATGCAGTCGTATTTCATTCGGCACTAGTACTCGACGTCGAATTTGCTGCTTATAGAGTATTCGATTGCGCTTTACCGACCACCGCACTAGTTTATTTTTTGCATATGTACTGTACACACACTCTCACCTGCATTCCCTAATTCCTTAGGGTAGGGTAAGAAGAATTTCGCCAAACGCATTTCCTTTCCACGTAAAAGTGGACAAACTTATTGCCGTTTTTCGGACACAGTAGTAAACATATTGCTGCTATTCTAATGGAAAAATCTGAGAACCCTATGCCCGACCTGAGAATCGAACCTGAAATCTGAACATACTTGTACCGCGAGACTACGAGACACTAATTTTGAGTCTACTTAAAATGTGCTTCGTGAAAACTCAACTCCTTAACCTTTGTTTTAACCCGCTGACGTCATTGTATATACAAATAAATTGAACACCAAATGGAAGACATTGTGTTCTCATTCAGTAAATGAGATTATTTTAAAATATAAATAAGTATCAAAATAATGTTGACGGAGAACATAATAGCCAATACCCCATTTGTTTTACTTTTACGCCTCGGTAAAATAGACCCAAAAGCTACGACATAAGGTCAATATAGCGTTGTGTTTGCGTCGGTGAGCGATGAAACCGGCGAGAATTTTTAAAATAGTCCATTAACACTAAATTGAAATGCAAATGAGCGTTCGTTTTATTCGTTAGAGTTATAATTACTGGCAGATCAGAACACTGAGTCAAGTAAGCTGGCGAGATAGCCCGCGCTCGCGGCCTCGCCGTGTTGTTGCTGTAAAAATATCCGCCGTAATACTCGAGGTAATTCTGTGCAACCTTTAAGAGCCATTATACTGTAATCGGGTTTGTTTTTTCGTCGTTTGTTTGATAGATGTTGTCTTTACGGCGCCACGTTACATTAAAGGTTGAGCAATTGTCGGCGTCACGTCGAGTTCTTTGTCTACATCGTGTATTGCCATTTGCTGCGGTATATGTGTTTATATTTTAAAGCCATATTCCGTGCTGGACCAGCGTTGGCTTACTGCATAATGTATTGAGTACAGCTGCTTTCAAACGTATACTACTCTGCATTACTTTGGTGTTCAATTTTAAAAAACGATCAAGTTTTTCGCGTAGTGTTAGAGAATTTTTAATGGTAATATATTGAGTTTCTTGAAAATCTTTATCGTATAAACCAGTTTTTATGTTGGAGCTAATACCCATAAAAACCTTGAGCGGTAAAGTAAACGTCGCTTTGCTCTTGCATTACGGACGAAAAGAGATATCCTAGAGTAAGAAGCGTACAAATTGCTTTCTACCATTGCAACTAGGGTTTGCAATCCCGCACCATTTTTTTTCCCGCGGGAAATTTGCGGGAAACTTGCCTTTCCCGCGGGATCCCGCGGGAATTCCCGCAAAAATTCAAAAATGTAAAAATATGCATATAGTAATTCTATATTACCTGTACTTTAGTTATACTATATTAAAAAAAATTTTAATAGAGACATTCATAAATTTATCTAATAGAAAAATTACTTTTTCATTGTTCTTATGAGGTAAGGTAGGGGGTTTGCAATCCCGTATTTCCCGTTCCTACATTCCTAAATAGTAAATAGTAACCTAAACAGCAATAAACCCTCGAGGTATAGGCGCGGTCGAGTATCTGGACGATTGCAGGTCCAAACCCCAAGCACACACGACTGACTTTTCCAAGTTACCTATGTGTGTATTCACAATTTAACGGTAAAAGAAAACATCGTGCGTAAACCTGCACAAAATTAAACTAAAACTAAACCAAACTATTTCGCAAACCATCGTGGTGGTTAAGACCTACACTCTAAATGGTAAAGGCGACTTATGCCTAGGCGTGGAATGTTTATGGGCTGATGATGATGATGATGAACCTAACCTAAATAATTGTTACTACCATTCAGTTATTTATATACTCAGCCTATCGCCGTCTTTTTTTTTGTCTGAGGAAAACTACTACTAACAAGCAGGATATGTCGGACTTTTACGAACTAAAAACCTCATGGTTCTTGGTTACCACGTGCAAAGGACACCGGGATCTCAAGAAAGACAGATATCGGTAATCCTTCTTGCGGTTTACTTATATGCTCTTCACATATACATTTCTAAAAAAACATTCTCTTAAGTCTTAACTTGCTCGAAACCGATTAGAGGTTACAGCGCTAATTTGTCGGCCTCTTCGTCTTCGAGTGGGATCGGCTTTTTCACGATCCCTCTCTGCAGCCTCTTTCTTTGCCATGACAACCTCGCAAAACCTATCGCCGTCTACTGCCTTTTAAAAAAAAAGCGTCAACCATACTGGTCTTGGGGGACTCTTATCCATCCGTTAACCGGTTAATTGTTACTTATTGTTGAGTTATTTCTTCATCAACCCATATACGCCCACTGCTGAGCACGGGTCTCCTCTACCATTGAGAGGGTTTAGGCCATAGTCCGCCACGCTGGCCTAGTGCGGGTTGGCGGACTGCACACCTAAGAAATTCCTAAGAACTTTTAGGTGTGCAGGTTTCATCACGATGTTTTCCTTCACCGTTAAAGCAAGTGATAATTCAATTTGAATACACACATAACTTCGAAAAGTCAGAGGTGTGTGCCTGGGGTTCGAACCCGCGACCGCCGAGATTCTCGACCGCGCGCCTACACCTCGAGGCCATGACTGCCACTGTTGTGTTATTTACTTTATCGATAATTTACTGCATCGATTTCTGCTAATTACATTGTGCAATAAATAAACCAATATATAAGAAGACAAAACTTTTAGTAGTCTTTTGTAAAGTGTCACTTTAATTGGAAACTCTTACTTTTTTTCTAACAGAATAAACAAACCGCCGCACATTTCAATCTTTTATTTCGCTCGATCGATTGATCGATTCTGTCCGATACGCCCGCACTGTTGGGATGGAGCTAATAGGCCGTCAGTGATAGCTGAATTACCTTGCCGAGTCATAAAATTTCCGCGCGGAATTCCCGCACAATTGCGGGAATTCCGCAGGACTTAAAAATATGCGGGATCCCGCGGGAATGCGGGAATGCGGAATGCGGGATTGCAAACCCTAATTGCAACAGAATGAGTAATGACTCCTTCACTCCATCCTATTTGGAACATTTTAGACACTTCCGAGCTCCTTGCTTTACTCTAATTTGACACGCAACTTAATCTAAGTTAAAGCCTTTAGCCCAATATAGTAACAAACAGTATCGGATGAATTTGCAAATTACTGGCTAATGAAACGCGATAATCGGATTGAGGGTTAATGGTTTAGAGTGCGGATGCTATCCCTTCATCAATAAGGCGGTGACAGTACTTCATTTGGTACCTATACCTATATATACGTACACATATACAAATACATATAATACATTAGTACGTTGTCCGCGCGCTCATAAACCACACCGCGTGTGCTGTTAATGTTGACAATTACATGACTCGTACGTCACGGGCCCAGTGTAATTGCTTTGTCACATTTTTCAACGCATCCTTTGTCATTTTTATGTTCGCAAACAGAGATTATGCCGTGGATATGTGAGCAGTGTGGCTACTCACTCTGTTTGTACGATATAGTAATGTCCCCTATATGAAGTAACGTTTTACGATTCTGAGTACTTGTGTCGTAAATTGACTATCGGTTGGAGAAGATGGACTATTATGTAGTTATTACGGTGATAGTTAATTACATTAAGTTGAGATTATCACATTGTTTTCTCTACCTCCAGTGCCATACATGATTCTGTTATATGATAGTCCTGATAGTTTTGAAACTCGCATAGCAACTTTCCCAGTTTCATCAGTGTGACTAGGTTTTAAGAATAATAAAAATCACAATAGCAGTACAGATGGACATAGGAAACACCATTGATCTAGTCAAAGAGTTTTCCAATTAACAAAAATAAAACAGGCACAAATCGGATACACAAATTCACAGAGGTATAAAGATTTGGCAAAGCCTTTCAGAAATACGCGCCCTAGTACTTCTCATACATGATTTTGTAAATAACAATTTTAGCTTAAGTAGTAAAAGTGTGTGCGAAAACATTAGAGTACGTGAGTAATAATGAAAGCCAGCGTGCATGCGAAGTGTGCCGATAATTTCAGGGCTCCGCTGAAATGTTAATGAGTTTGAGTGAAGACGGATGGCGCGCAGTCGACGGGCACAATACGAGGAACGCACCGTGCGTGACGCGGCGCCGAGACCTTGTGTCAGAGAGGCTCACCTCAACGCGACGTGCGGCCAAATTGCTAAGTGTGGCCTACTTCACACCACACAATAACACACCACACGTCACACCACACCACGCAAGAAACTCAACTTTCCTTCCTTACGCCAGAGCGCCCTAATTTTAAATAAAGAAATTGTAAATGACTAGCGATTATAAGTCTCCAGTAAGTTTATCCTCGAGCTGATGTGACGGCGGAGTGACGTAATGTTATTTCCGAATAAGATGCCGGCGAGTAGGAAAAATATATTTTTCTTTAGTCGTGAAAGGTTTTTATTAAAAATACGTGATGGATTAATAAACAGCAGTCGTGTTTACGAGTTTTGTGATATAGCCAATGAGTAGGAATAAGAAAAGCTCTTCAGATTTAAAAAATCGTAACTTGTTTTGAACAAAAGCAACACATTATAACACGATTATTACGGATACATTATAACACAGTTCCATTATGAGTACCGTAGAACACATGTTACCCGAACGAAGTGGTACAAACTAGTTGTAAAGTTTCTTGACTTTATTATATCAATTGAACGACTTGTCCCTGTTGGAGACGTCTAACATAAAAACTGATATGATTGCCAATGTTATTTGCACATTCCTATATAATACTTAAAATAATAAAAAAGCTTGCTTTAGGGTTCACAGATATTCCCTTCAAGAGTAAATAAGAAGAAGGCACAGTAACTGCTTGACAGACGTATCTATACAAGTACATGACTCTTGTTTATAACACTAATAAACTATGAAATAAAACATACCATACATGTAAATACGTCCTTCCAGCGAATGAGGGAACATGCATAAAAGACGTAATATAATCTTACTGCTATTCATTGCAATTTCTTAGATCAAACTTTATGTGAAGCGTATCTCAGTATACGTAATGAAAGAAACAAGACTGAATGGATATATCCGCCTTGTGTAGTAATGAAGGACGACACACAACATGGTACAGTGATGGCACAGTGATGTCCGCGGAGAGTATCGATCCACTCATTTGTGCCAAGTATTGAAATAGATTCGGCGACAGAACACGGCTGTTGCCGCCTAAGAATACTCTGTCTACAAATGTAGCCATTTCGGATGACCATTCAATATGGAGTTATATTCAAGTGGATGTCCATGTAACCTATCTCAGTCCGGAGCTCTAAAGTTAGAAAGTTTCAGTAATTTCATTTATAGCCACACACCAGAATGGCTCGCTATATTACGGGTAGTTTTGAATACCTTCTACTTAATTTGTGCAGTATTCAAAATTGTGTCCAGTAAAACTTTTAATGAATAAATTTGAAAAGCTGTGAAAATAACTCGCTTTTTAATAAACGATTAAAATCATTAATTATTTTGTGCTTTAAAAATTCCTATATTTTGTAATCAAAAATACATTCGCCATAGATATTCTTGTGTCTAATTATCTGTATGCAAAAATTGCTAAAAATAAGTTAGTTGTTTATGTCAAAAGCTCACCTTACAAATCAACTCATTTTCGCAATTACTATAGAATCTTTGTTTGCAATTTTAATCCACCAGGCTAACTTATTCCTCAGAGACATACACTCGCAATGATTTAAATAACTCATTCTCGTGACATACGATGCGATAATGTTTCCAGATCCCGGCAATAAGTCAGTGACACTTGTAGGGTCGCCGGAACCCTTCTCACAGCAGTTTGTGACGGCGCATCCCTCGGCGCACCGGTACTACACCGGAGGGTAATGAGAGCTCGTCAGGTAGCCGACGGCCATGCGATGTTCATTTGTTAACATACTCGAACATCGGCAGGATTCCGTTGGAAATTATCGTAGCGTGTAATTCGCACGGACGCCTAATTAATCATCTCGTCGGGAGACTGAATGTTTTAGTCGAGTCTTTTGTACAGGTTTCGTCTGTGTTGGTATATGTCGTGCCCACTGTAGGAATGGGTTTTGAGGTTTAATTATTGACAAATGTCTTTAATAAATATAATACAGTACGTAACAGAATATGTCAAAATTGATTAAACTTTTGTTTTATTCATTCTTTTTTACGATGAACATATTCATCGTGTACCAAAAATGTTCACTTCATTTTATTAAATTATAACTCACGATAACAATTTTGTGATTAACAAAAACTCTTTACCTGCAATATCCATCACAAATCTGTCAGCCACATGATTTCATATTAATGGCTAAATATTGTTCGTGTATTTATTCTTTGAAGCTTGCCCGCCCAAACACATTATCAGCTTTTTATTCATTTATAACATAATAGAATATTAATCGACAAATTATGACGTGCTTTGTAGTTTAGAAATTTATTGCTTTAGCCATTTTCTGCATGAAAGGAAGTTTAAAACAAAATTTTAAAAGATGAATTGTTATGGTTCTTTGTAATAGACTTTAGAACTACTAACATTTAATAATGTTTTAAGCATACGTTTGTCATACTTTTATCACTCTATTTACTGTCAGAGAACGTTGGTTGAAGTTTTACTATTGTAGTGGAGATAACCTGGTTATCACCCTGGTTTCCTGTGTCGCGTATATTTCTCGTGAAGCTGATTCGCACGCGCTCGCCGCGGTCGCACTATTTGCGCCCAGTTACTTCGCATTTCTCGGCTCCTTGCCGCTCGCGTCGCGGGCGCCTCACTCCGCCGACATACCACTCGGAAAATACTTTATCCACAACTTCTATAAGATCTCTTCAATCCTCTACAAATACTTGCTTAACTTCACTACGCGACTCATGATGTATGAAGCGATATGCGAAATTCTTATGACAATTTTTCATGTTACATTTATGAATGAATAGATAATACAAGTTTTGTCAGAAATAACAACAATAATATTATGAACAAAGTTAAAATTAAGCAATTTATTCTCGCAAACTTATTCTCGTAAATATAGTTTCCTATTCTTTAAGATTCTTGAAGTAAATTATTGTTTGCGCTTTCCTCTTCGAGTTGTTTTTCCTCAGTTGACCAAATATATTACTGGTAAAATAAAATCCTTGAGTGTACAAGTCAAAACAATTCCGCGGACTCATTACATAACCGAGCCATTTGAATATTTTCCCCACAGTTTTACTCCACTCGACACAAAAACACCGACGTAACAGTCTCTACAGCGCAGACAACTTGTTGTTTGTTTAAAATGTTTTTCTCGACTCAAAACATTTGTTTAGTCTCGTAAGTAACTCACTTAGCTGGAAATAGGTTGGAAACTGAGTACACCACTTTTGAGTTGCATCATGCATGTCAATTGTTTCAAATGTAAGTGTTTTCTATGCACTGTAACAAAAACAACCAATTCGTGATTGTTCGTCAGCATGTAGCCTTTGAGACGTTATTTGTTAAAAATTATAGATCTACGCCGTCATCAGATGACATTATGTCGCTCAGATATCAACCATTAGGATATTATCACTCACAAAAGACAATAGACTTGAAACACCTCTACAGCATAGTTCGATGATAGTGGTGGCTTGAGTCCAAACATTGGCTGCATACAAGCCAGTGCTTCTTCTGTGTGAACCTTTTTATTGTGATTCAGTGTTTTTACTTAAGATATGATATTGCAGAAGACGAGAGGGACCGCTTGCCGTTCCGTCTGTACGTGCGCCTATACGACGTGCCGCCGCGCTCCTGTCCCTGTCTCACCGCGCCCGACTGTGAGACAACATACTTATGTAGACCTAGTGTAATTGGCATAATTTAGTTACATTTCACATTACACCACAAACATTACGTAGGCTATCTATAACGATAATAAATCTTGTAACAAATAGTGATGGTGATGTTTTCCAATCAGTGATTACTTCAAATAACAATTGCAACGCAATGGCAGTCTATTATCTCAAACGTCAAAAATTTATCATAAAGCGAAGGTGCCAGACCTATAATTACAATTACTTTGTTCGAACGTCCACGTTGGTTCAAAGTAATTGATAAATGAAAGTATAAGAATAATTAATAATATTTTATAGGAGTCATAAACACGCATAATACTGATTGTTTATTGCTGCCAATAAAAATTGTTGCTGCATTTCTTCCTCGATATAGCACAGCAAAATCCGCTTAAGAGTATCAGCGGCGATCCTCGATTTCATTTCTATTTCCAGCGGGCGAGCGCTCAAACGATAAACCCACTCTCAGCTGGCTTTTATGACGAAACATATAGCTATAAACTGTGTACTCTGGAAACTGGCCACTTTCACAATTTTAATAAGTGTATTATAGTCACAATATTTTATATCCAGTATCATGAATAAGATATTGCAAAAAGTGTCCCGTTTCTTTTTTCTTAAATATATACATAACCTCGTGGCTGTATCTTTGAAGTAGGTAGTACACATCAGTATATTTCTCAGGCTTATTATCTTTTACGTTCGAAAATCATCAGAAAAAATCATATTAAGGTACACGCAGCTTAAAATCTGAAAGAAATAGTAGGTCTAACTCTTCTTTACTGTAAAAGACAATCTTGCATACGCAATACATAAGTAGTGCTTGTTTTATTATTTTATGTGAATATGAAACGAGTATTTATTACTATCAGCATAAAAGCGATGTCTAGTTTCTTCGTTTTTCTGTGCCTAGTTCAATCTAATTGATGAGATAATGTATTGGGCTGGCTGACTGTCGCCGCCGTGCCGACACAAAGCGCGGCTTGCAGCCGGCTCCGACAACACACATTAACTGAAGCGACCCGCTCTCGCTCGCTGCGACTCTTTGTTGCACGTTAACATTCATTTATCAATTTGCTATCGACAGCACTCGATTAGGAGATACAAACATTATGGCTTCATATATTATTACTTCAGTTTTCGCTTTAGTTCTGATATAATAGTTTTGCATGAACCATTTATAAAGCACTTGGTACTAATTCAAACGCAGCTTTATTCGCTAGATGTTAAGTACTTAATCTATGTCATAGACATTCAAAGCGAGCGGTACGAAAGAGTGATTCATCAATAAACTAAACTAACATTCAGCCCTCCAAGAATGCATAGATTCAACCAATAATAATGGAAAATGAGTGCATTTTGTCGTCACTACAAGCTTTTTTACTTATACGGTTGTTCTACCCGGCATTAAACAAATGTACACGATTTAATTCCCCGCACATAACTCCCACATACAACATGAGCGCTCGCCGAAAACGTTCGGTGGCCAGATTATCTGAGATTCAAGTTGTAATAGAATTTGGCATGAGTTATACATGGCGATGCAAATACTGTCGATGTTAGCGATGTTGATCCGAGGCGCCGATAGTCTAACGCTCGCTCGCCCGCGGTCACAACTTTGTGTTACACAAGCACGATGTGATAAACCCGCTCGGGCAAGCGATGTGCATATCTTCGGATTAATGTACAGTCACAATTATCCGAATTATGTTCTGACACGTTGCTTTCTGTGTATAAGCAACTGTGTTGTAACACATTCTAGCGTTTATTTGATTTCATATGTAAGAAACATACAAATATGAAGGACGTGTTATCGTCAATACTAATTCACCGTGCTCGCTACTAACATTTTGGTGGATGGAGTATGTAAGATTGGCGAAATGATAACAATCTCAAGACGCCCTAAGTCTTTAATTACCTCGGCAGGCGTAGCTCATTATGAGCGGTCGGAATAGGTGCGACGTGAGAATCACCGTTACACCAGAATTAATATATTACTGAAGTATTCCAAATGGCTGTGCAAAATTTGGGATATCATGTCTCGGTCCAACGCATTTGATATCAACCGAGAGAATTAGGTCGATGTGCCGTCATAGGTTATTCGATACGGGCCCTATCTCTGGTGTACTGTATGTGTTATTCCAATTTTAGAATCTGAAGATCCTAACATATCCTTCCTAGTCGCCCCCAGAGCACATAGCACTGATTTGGCAAATTAACATGTATTGAAAATAGTTAATATAAACCTTAAAGTGTCAAGTATACAGTTTAAATTAATTAATTTACTTAACAGATCCAAAAGTTAATCTTCGCTGTCGAAGAAAGGTCAAAATTCTCTAGTTTTGTCCTATTCAATTTAATTAAAACGTAGTGACTGCGACATAAAAGTTTTGATCTTTATTAGAGCCACTTTGTATTCACGTTAAAATAATTTAGCTTTAGTAAAATGCTTTTTACTCAAAGGTGCTTATTTCTATAGCAGTTGATGTTATACTATACAGAGTGTATTCAGACTGAGTTTCAGGTCGAAAACTGAGGCAGGTAATATCTTATTTGATCACAAACCCCCTGGCGTTAAAGAAAATCCCGACAAAATATTAAAATTTTGACGTTTTATATACAAACTACGTACTTTTGATACCGATAGTTGTTTGGAAAATGCCAAAGCTTTTATTACTTGTCGGGATGTTCTTTAATCCCGAAGGGTTTGTGATCACCTCGTCTATTACCTGCCTTAGTTTCCGATCACGCTCTGAGTACACATGTACACACATATGTTTGATTTGTTTGTGCAGCGGACTTCGGTTTCGCCGAGTCGAGCGAGCAGCCGTCCTCTATCGAGGAGGAGATGGACACCGCCGTAGAACTGTACCTGGCGGCCGACTACGGGCTGCAACACCATACGCCGTTCAAGGTGACACTCGGTTACATGTAGTGTTGATATTTCAAATTAAAATAGTGAGAAAATAACGAACAATGCTTTTGTTTACTTCAATTCATTCAGAGTACTCGTGATTAACTAGACGGGTATTTATTCAACAGTTTCGAACTAAGAGATTACAGTAATATTGGACAGCATCAATTAATTTGTCCACTACTAAACAGTTCTCTTCATCGTCGTTATGTCCCCTGCGAATAAATAGAAACAATAGTAATGGTTCGAATATTCTCGACATTTTAAATATTGCTCCCAATTGTCGTCCCTTGATGCCATGCTTTGTGTATCTATATTTAGGTTAAAATAGTGATTTTTTTTAAAACTTTAGCCTTTGTTAACATCTTTTGTAATGTCGCAATTTTAAAGAACAGTCTTAATAGTAAATTAAAATCCGGCAGCACAGACAGTAATTACTAAGTCAGGATTTCTGAATGTCTGATTACCTGGGGATTTCAACCATCTCGGACGAGACGCCACAGTTACAGTGACTCTTAGATATGTGCTTTCGGTATTCTCTTCATCAAACCACATCTAAGCAATTTGTAATTATATTGCTCACGTATAAGATAAGTAAACTATGCAAAGTACTCATAAAAAGATGTACCGAGAACTGTACATTAATAACATTCTGTTAATTATGTTGAGGTGTAAGTAAATTAAGTATAAAAATTAATACCATAATTATAAGAATGTTAACGTAATATTATAAAAGTGAGCACAAATTCTAAGAACTGTTAATATAACAGATTGTGTCGGACGCGACTCTCGTGCCTTGTATGGGCGCCGCGAAGCCACACACCATCACCTGCCTTTTCAACATTTTGTAATTATTTTCATTGAAAACGGCACCATAAAAGACACAGAAGGTTGTAAATATGATTAAGTGTACAGAGCGTATCATAAGCTAACTGAAATATGCAACAAAATTCGTTTCAATAAAGCCATTAGTAACATGTGATTCAAATTGTTTGTGTAAAGAGCTTAACTAGGTACATCGCAAAGTGTACGTTACCTGTACCTTACAATACGTAAGTAGATGGACATTGCACTGGATTATAACAAGGTGTGACTTAGTGGTACTTAATGACAGCTCACTGACTCCGAACGAAATGACGTCTAATTACAGACAAACAGCTAGCATAAACTATACTTTGTGTGCAGGTTTTTCACTGGCTTTTCGAAGTTATATGTGTATTCACAATGAATAATCACCTGCTTTAGCGATGAAGGAAAACCCCGTGATGAAACGTGCACACCTAAAAATTCTTAAAAATTTCTTAGGTGTGTATTCCGCCAACCCGCAGTAGGCCAGTGTGGTGGACTATGGCCTACAACCTATCCATGGTAGAAGAGGTCCGTGCTGATGCTGATGTGTGCAGGTGGAGCCTGCGGAGTGCGTGGTGGCGGCGGGCGCGCGGTCGCAGTGGCGCGTGCGGCTGGCGGCCGGGGACGAGCGCGCGCCGCCCGCCGCGCTGCTGCTGCGACACATACCGACACACAGCACGGGGTGGGCAAGCGATACTGACAGTCATTACTTATCCAACAACCATCGCACTTAATATACTCTGCTCTCAGTCTTAATTATATAGACCCTTCGTTCTACGTAACAGTAATTTTTAATTAGCGGGCAGCAAGACTACAATTACACATTTCGCAGATGAAAGTTCTCCACATGTGTTTGCTTTTTCAGCCAGTTCCAATAATTAAGCGAGATTGTGGTTTTGACTTACGTGCCCGCTTCTTTGCTTCAATAATTTTAATTAAAATTCTTAATTACATATGTACGTGAGCAAACATGGGAATAAGGAGGAATGTATTATGTCTTTAAATACATTTATTTTTACGGCAAAACTTAGGTGGTAGAAATTAGTTGCTTCATTATTAAATATTGCGCGCGACTCCGTCCGCGTAGACTACAGGGTTGAGTTCAGAAAGAAAATAAGAAATAGTCTATTTACTCCTCAGAGTCCCGTCCTATTTAGGTCCATACCAAAAGCCATACAAATTGGTCAAATTGTTTACACTTGAAACCGTAACGCGTCGATTGGCGCCTTGTGTATCATTATTGCGCGCTTGATCATTATTTTGAAACTGCGATATCTTTTAAGATACTCTTTAGAATCACATGATGTAAAGGGCAAATTTATTTTATATTAAATACTTGTAATGAATAACGTATTTATTTAGATAAGGATTAATATCATCTTTATAAAACACCCTCACAAATAATGCTTTATTTTTAAATAAATTTGTTTAAGATAAAAAACGTTATAGTTAGCTAACCTTAAAAGATAGACATATGCTGTCGCGGACTTTTTTTTAGAACTTTTAAAGGGGAACAATTCTGTCATACATTATTTTAGCGAAACTTTAACCGTTTCTCCAGCGCACGCAGCGGAAGCTCACAAAAAGGAAAAATGTTCCCGATTTTGAAACATTCTTTATTGCTGCTCCGCTCCTATTGGTCGCAGCGTGATGTTATATAGCCTATAACCTTCCTCGATAAATGTGCTATCTAACAGTGAAATAATTTTTCAAATCGGACCAGTAGTTCCTGAGATCCTAGCGTTCAAACAAACAAACAAACAAACAAACAAACAAACAAACTCTTCAGCTTTATAATATTAGTATAGATTTTTGAAAGCGCTCAATATGAATTATATAAATTGTACAAGTAAGTTGATATCGTCCAGCGAGTGTTGGCACCGCCCGGAGCCGCCGCCCCAACTGGTAGAGCTGCGCGAGTGCGCGCGCGCGCCGCTGCTGCAGGCGTCCCGCGACCGACTGCGAGTGCATCTGTGTGCACTGAACCTGCCGCAGGGGGACTTGATCAGGTGAGCTGGGGGGATATACACAGACAGGGGGCAAAGACACGGTAAAGGTGCAAACACACATACCTACTATATATAGAGTGTGCGATGTGTGCCTGGGGTTTGGCCCTGCGATCGCCGAGATTCTCAGTACCTTGCCTAAACTTTGAGCCCCCCATTCCTTCTATATAATTGTATATGTATGTACATTTTTACTGGCATGTGTATAGAGTACGCAAGCGGTTCCACGTGAAGAACGTGGGCGACGGTCCGCTGCGCGTGTGCGCCCGCACGCAGGCGCCGTGGAGCGTGGCGCTGGACGCCGGGCGCGGCGACTGCGGCTGCACGCGCGAGCGTCGCAACACGCACCGGGAGATGGAACTGTGTTTAGCGCCCAGGAGCTCTACTGAGGTGAGACTACCACCATCATCAGCAACAGCAACAATTCGTCCACTGCTGGACATATGGCACACCACTGGGCTCGATCTTCAGCTCTCCTCGTCCAACCACTGCCAGCCACCTTGCACCAGGTGGGGTGACAATATCCGCAAGGAGATAAACAATGTCATCAGTAAATTCACACTAAACGTTGAAGACACTTATAATTTTATAGTGATTAAATAACACCAAGTTTTTGTTTAAAGGATGGCGTTTTACAAAACTGTAAACACTTACTTGTTCCGCAGAGTAGTGTTCTTTACAAATTGAATCCACATTTTATTGCACGATTTCTTCCTTTATAGCTTAACTATTTTTCGTCCACTCGTTCTCATTATTCTTTCTACAATAGTGTCTTACCCAATCTGATTTTTCTTAATTTATTACCAACATACAATAAATTACAAAGAAAATTCAGGGGACGTCTCTCTTTAATAAGCCGGAACATTCATAGCGGTGTTAAAAGCCAAATTCACCAGCGGACGCTATTTGAATAACAACGGTTGGTAAAGCTCGGATTCGCGCGAAACGTGATTTTCACAAATCAATACAATACATTTATGTCCCGAAATATCGAATGTAACGTTTTAATTGATTAACGTTACTAAAATATTGGCTTATATGTTTGATATCAGTAATATTTTTTATACAACAAACAACACGCAATCAATCTGAATTCAAATGAATGTACTCACAAACAAATTGTCGTTGACATCCTGCTGTGAGGGTGGGGGCGGGGGTGCGGGGTTGCGCGGGGGGGGGGTGATTCTCTTTGAGACGTAATATTAAATACGCTCCTTTGTTCTCCCACTTCATTAGAAGAAATATTGTTAGAAAAATAAATAAAACAGCGGCAGTGGCCCGCCCACAAAGCGGTGGCTGTTCGAGTGAGAACGCAGCGAACACGCGAACGTCTTGTACAGTAATTGTGTCATTTATATATGTATACAATGTAGGTAATGAATAAAATGTGCTCACGGGGTTAGAATGTGCGAATGATGCGCATGCTAAATAATTAGATGCACTTATGCTTGTAAGTGGACAGCGTCACGTTGTGTACCGATGCTGGTGCAGCTGTGGTACACGTGTGAGGTTATGTGATGAGGTAGCAGCGAAGTAAATAAAACGACTGGTCTTGGTGCGTGCTAATGGGTGACTCTGCGTGACTCCTTGTGTGCAATAATCTTTATTGATATTTATATTAAAATCTGACCTAGATTAGGTTCGATGACAATGCTGACAATGTTATACTGACTCCACATGCTTTTACTTCTAACAATATTATCATTTACGGATTGTAGAACTAAGTATTTGTACAAATTATTAAGGTGGTAAATTAATAATGTTAGGTTGATTCAATGTTCCATATACCGTGAGGCTTCATAGATAAATTTCCAAATGTTAGCTAGAATTTTAACACAATAGCTATCATAAACGCAGCTCGTGTGAAAACAGAACATAATTTATCGTATCGATTTCATTTCTCCTCAGAAAAGTCCCCCAGACAGTGATGGATACATTATTAAGTTTTGATTAAATTGCAAATATTTAGTTTCTTTTCTATAAAAGTGTAATATTTCCAACAGATATGCGTGGAAGTGCGAGTGCTGCCCGCGGACGCCCGTCCCGTGCACTCGGCGTCCACGACCAACGTGCGCGTGAGCGTAGCACTGCAGCCCGACGCGCTGCCCTCGCACACCGTAGCGCCGCTACGCACAGACTCGTCCGCCACTCGCCAGGCGTGCTACGAACCGATACGCCGTAGCACCACGCCGCTACGGTTCTACGACCAACACAACACGCTGCTTGTGAGTGAGGCAATTGGTTTATAATTATAACTACTTGCTCTCGGGCCATTGATAAATTTATTATAATATTAATTAATGGCTTAAGTCCTTACGCAGAGATGAGTACCTACATTAAATTTACCGTCAGCTTTTATACCTATCAAAACAACCCAAATAATTTACTATAGAGCATTTCAACTGAACATTTAACAGTAAGACGTCGTCTCTGTAACTAAATATAATGTCTAGGCTTATCTCTGGCTGAGCTCCCGTCAGTCTCCACACTGTCGCCGCAAGCCACCCAAGCACTGTCACGGAACAACCCTTTGTTATGGAATTAATGTCTAGCGCGAGTGCTCACTAAAACCATAACTTATTAACTTTTCTCCCCATTTCAATCGCCTCTATAAAAAAATTGTCATCGTCACATAATAAAGGTTTTACTTAAGACGCTTTAGCTCAATGAAATGTTTTAAAAATTTTCTCGTCCTAACTTAGCAACTATCATATTACACATTTATAAGTTTAGTATAAAAGATAAAAACAACAAAAATATTGCGCAGATGTGATACTGAAACAATATCCTGCGAAAGTTGGGCTTCCAAAAATATACTTTGCAATGTGTAGAGAAATAAAGTGAGACACGGTCGGCAGATGTTGGTGACGTCACGCGCCCCTGCACCACGCGCAGTGTTGCGTACATATTACGACACACGTTAAGTGGGTGCACGGTTTTATAAGTATTTGTAGTAAACTGGACTGGGACAACACGTTCAGTAAATAAACAGAACAATACATTATATTAAAGAAAGGGTTTGTTATTACGAATGTTCGTGAAAGAGTTACCATTTCAAATCGCTCCGATTGTTGTTTCACTCGGTTCGTAGCATAAGAAAATATTTAAAGGAATAAATAAATAAAATACCAACAAGCGTACTTAAAGATTTGATCGCAAGAAAAATATGTGAGCGTTTACGAGGAAAAATACAACGTATTTCTTTTTAGATTTTGTTACAAACGTCTCGGACGAACGTTCCGGGCTCGCGATGTTATTACTACAATTGCGTTGCTCATTCTTTCCGCATTGTTAACTTTATAGAGTCGGTTACTTTCACTGAATGCAAGGCATTAAAAATAATACCCCCCAACAGTCAAATACACAGTACTGATCCCTAGGATACAAGTTTTGTGTCGAGCGTATCAGAAACTACAAGAGCCTGCAAAGCATTTTTCTCATTGAACCCGTGGCCTTAATTTTTTATGGTTTCGCAACATAGTCTCCTTGGATAGTTCCAATTGCACCACGGAGGATGTGAACAACTTGAATACTTGCAGCAAATCCCGCTGACGCTGGAGCTGGAGTTCCCGGTGCTGCGCGCGGCGCCCGACGCGCTCGACTTCGGCTTCGTGGCCGACGGAGACGTGCGCAAGACCTACTTCACAGTGTCGCACTCCAGCCGTGAGTCGCGCACAACTAGTGTACTACACACTACATGGTGTTCCATGTACACACTGGTGCTCCATGTCACAAATTCTCTCGCTCTAAGAAATATATTTTTAAGAATAATAAATACAAACCTTTCTATGCAATCTCATTAAGCCATTATGCAAATACTTATAAATAAAATATTGTATTTGCTGGGGCGAGCGTATTGGAAATTTAATAACGTCCCACAAGGCTGTTGAATGTGTAAGTCTGTGTAGTGTTACATAAGTAACATTCTAGGATTACATTAATAAAGCAAGAGCAGGCACATGGCGCGCCCTGAGATCGGCGGCAGGATTACACGACTTCATTTACAAAGCAACAAGTTCGCCGCGACTGGTGAGGCGCGAGCCGCCGAGCCTCGGTATAGAAGCGACGGACACGGTCCGGATTTACTACACATATGCTAATTAATATATAATTGTGTTAGGCGGCGCTCTATCCAATAATCCGTCATTAGATCACCGGCCGGAGGTAATTAATGTTGCGCTTCCCGTGTGCACACCGGTAACGTATGTGTCTTCAAATATATTATGTTAATTCAACTCGGCGATAATTTAATTTTATAATGATTTCATATGGGCTTGTTAGCTATTTTCACGCCACCTAATTGTATTTGCAATACTATTGATATTGCGGTTCGATTATGAGTAAGTAAAACAGTATTTACGACGGTATATTCGTTACCGTATGTGCTCACGCTGTCCCAAGACATAGCAGATCTCAGTGACCCTGAGACAGCGGCACTGAGTTGTCCGAGTGATGGTAGTGACGGGTACTGTACCGCAGGCACGGAGACGCTACAACTGCAGTCGGCGTGGGAGGGCGGCGCGCAATTCCGCCTGTGGCCGCGCGACCTCTCCCTCGCGCCCGGCGAGCACGCGCGCGTCTACGTGCAGTACACCGCCAGGTCACACACTCACTTATACTTATTAATTTATCCTGAACTAAAGCCTTCTAGACAATCAAGCATGTTGATTGCAGTGGCCAAACAAATTTACATTGTCTTCGTGAAGGTAATTTTTATACCGACTCATCATCAGCCCATATTATGGTCATTCCTGGGCACGGGCCTCCTCTACCATTGAGAGGTTTAAGGCCTTTGTCCACTACGCTGGCCGTGTGACTCATGCATTATAAAAAAATATAATTAAGACATAAGTATATATACTTGTCTGTATGTAATTTTTACATTTGATTATTTAATTGGTAATTTGATCGACCTATTCTGACGGTATCATTGTAATGCTTGAACTATAGGTATAATAACATTGCTTCATTTTCATCGTAATGTATTTAAAACTCATGAGAAATGTGCGTAATATAATATTTAATCTCTTCTTACACATTATACACGACTTGACCCTAACGGCGAGATAACAAGAACATGTCCTTACATGTGCTTGACTAGGTAATTTAATTAAAGAGAATGTCACGGATCATACTACATACTCGCAGCAGTACTGTTGGGAACACACGTCCCATTGAGACTTAAGTGTCGACCCTACACTATATCTCACGGCGAACAAATAATTTGGTTCCAGACGAGGTGAATGTCCTAGTGCTCCCTGTCTCGTAGCGCAGTTAGGGCTGTAGTGTTTGTAGTGGAGGTTACCCGGTGTCCTTGTACTGGGAGCGACGCAGTGAAATGTAACGCGGGGACCGACCTTGGCGCCGTAATACGCGTCGCCTTATTGGCACGTGAGATGAGCCGAATGATGATATTAAATGTAATCCCGACGACACAATCTCACGTGAGCGCGGGCTCATTGTCATCGGAGAGCGGGTGGCTTGAGAACATCGCGGGTACAAGATGCGGCCACAATCGCGACCTAGATGCTCTCAGTGTTGGCGACGCAACAAATTACTATGAATTTCAATCAGTTTAATGCTGTGTTTGCATATTAGAAATGAATGAATCTAATGAATCTTCCTACAATTGAAAAAAATCGTTTTCTTCTTCTTCTTCTTCATCAACCCATATACGCCCACTGCTGAGCACGGGTCTCCTCTACTATTGAGAGGGTTTAGGCCGTAGTCTACCACGCTGGCCTAGTGCGGGTTGGCGGACTACACACCTAAGAAATTCCTAAGAACTTTTAGGTGTGCAGGTGTCATCACGATGTTTTCCTTCACCGTTAAAGCAAGTGATAATTCAATTTGAATACACACATAACTTTGAAAAGTCAGAGGTGTGTGCCTGGGGTTCGAACCCGCGACCGCCGATCTGGAGGCCATCCCGGTGTTGTTATTGAGTAGTGTAGTGACTCGAGTGTTGGTGCAGATGGTGCGGCGCGCCGGTGGAGGGGTGTGCGCGCGTGCGCTGCGTGTCGGGCGCGTGGTGCGCCGCGGGTGTGCGGTGCCGCGCCGCGCCCGCGCGGGACCACAACTGCCGCGACCCGCCGCACGACCACACCGACGACACGCACCTACTGCCGCACTACCTGCACGTGTGACACACACACACACGCACACACACACGCACGCACGCACGCACGCACGCACGCACGCACGCACTCACTCACACACACGTACAAATGAATAAAATGATTTAATACAAGCGGTATTTTTAATAACATACAATTGTTTTATTGTATGAGACACTTTTATGGCAATAATTAACCTAACATACTCTCACACTAGCAAAAACGCGTCCAACAGTTTGTATTCAATAAATATCAGTTTGCAATACAGTTTCCTCTGCTGCAGTAGATGGTTGCAAAGTGTCGCGTCGAGTGGAAGTGCAGCCACTTGGAAACTCACTAATGGAGTTTGTAGTTTCCATTATTGGCAGATAGCATTATCTTAAACTGTCTTTGCCCAACTAATGGAGCTAAGTTTTAAACTTAGTCCGATCGAGGTCGCCTTCCGCAATAAAACAATAGTGTTGCATATATTTGTGTGCTTAAGATATTTCTGGCCGATACAGTTCAATACTAACAACAGGTATGTATGTATATATGTATTTATATTGTATATAATATGCCAAAAAAGCTGATTCCTCTGAGATATGTTGTTTTATAATACACATCGTAAAAATGGTTATAATAGATATGAAATGTAATTGTCTTTATGATTTAAGTTTATAGAGCCACTAAATCTCGTGGAGCAAGCAACGACTTCAGAACCTTCTTTCGCAATGTAATTGTCAAGTAGCTTTACCAAATCATAGAATCGGATGCTTTCATCGTTTTACTTTTCTGTGTAACAATGACAAAACAATGCCGCATCACCCCAAATTATTCACGAATATTAAAATTTAACGAAGTGAAAACTAAAAGCTACCAGTCTAACAAAGGCTCGTTGCTGGAATGGTCCTGTTTAATTCTACAACTTTTCTCATATTACGAGAGTATCAATATTTAATGTCAAATCGATGCGAGCGTCTGTTACAGTTTTATGACAGTATCGCTAAACCTTTTTCATCACCCAAATTATACCGATGGCGACGTGCTGCAGAGTGCACGCCGCGGGGCGCGGGGGGCGGTGGGAGTCTCAAACGCGGATCAATCAATTTGAATTAAAAGTTGAGCGAGAAATTACGGCGGACTAATTAATTTATTGCGCGGAACGGAACGCCGCGCTGTAACTCGCTTATATTGTGATTGATTGCATTTGCTTACGCTTTTGTGCTCCCGTCTGTTGTACACCACTTGATTCGGTTACGTTTTATTGTGCGGCCCGCGCACCGACATAAACAAAATTACCAATTTGTACCCACTGTTCTGTCGATAATGCTGTATAGGCCCTCCCCCGCCGCCCGCGCACATGTTTACCTTCTAAATTGGTTTTTCCTCCCCTACGTTTTGTTATCTCATAAAATTACGCTTCCACAAATTCTACTGTATCATCTACAAGAACACGACAGGTAGATATTTCCCCTAACACGATAACTACCATAAGATTTATCAACGAATGGGTTGTCACTTGTCAGTTAGTCTATAAAGTGTGTACCTTCCGTGTGTCGTTTTGTAGACATAAACAAAGTTTAGAAGGTGACAATGACAACGGGTTTTATTTACTATATTTTTTTTATTATTTTTCGTAATAAGTCCTACATGAGAGTATTTTCTCGTCGTTCAAATCGCGCTTCCCCAAACAATATCAGTACGTGGTATAATTGAATGCGACAGCGGTATTGTAATTTAGATTAAATATTAATCGGCACGGACGGCCAATATCGGATATTAATTGTGAGTATTTATTATTGGGCTCACGTTAATAATTTGCAAATATGAAACGCGCGTAATATGTACAACGTATTGCGTCAAGTTCCACTACTGCGATATTTATTGTATGTATAACAGTAGCTCGCTCAGTGTGACGTGTAAGAGCGACGTTAAGACGACTGATGGTGTCGGGGTGTGCTCGCCCGCCGCGGCCGACGATTACCCAGCGGTGACTTGCACGTCCGCGCCGCGAGATAGACGGCGCCGGCACACAGATTAACTACAAGTAAACACACTGCCAGACACTGCCTCATCTTAGCTTAGCAAGACTAAAGATATACAGGGTATATTCAGACCGTGATCGGAAACAAGGACAGGTTATAGATAAGGTAAAAACGAAAATCGCGAAAATAAATACAAATTTTGAAGTTTTCCATCCAACCATCGGTATGACATGTATGTGATTTGTATGGGAAACGTCAAAATTTTTATTTTGTGTCGGGATTTTCTTTTACGCCAGGGCTTTTGTTATCACCTTAGCTATTACCTGTCTGCGTTTCCTATCACAGTCTGAATACACCTATATTATAACATAAGTATACAACATTATCATATAACATAAAACTGTTAGGAGCATCTGTAGAGTTGGCCTACAAAAGCAGTGAATGGCACCGAGAGAATTGGTCCTTCTGTTACGGCTTTCAAAAGATGGACAGACAAACCGACAAAAAATAATTATAATTTTATAACAAATCACACATATAACGTATACCTATTTGTGCAAGTACATTTGGTCAGCTTTTCGAAAACAAGACCGCCGAGTTTGTGAGTCATCTCATGTTCGCCTCGTCCTTCACACATTTCTAGTCCACGCGGAATATCTTAGATACGTTAAATGTATCACCAGGCCACTTCGACACATTTCTGCCTATCCTTTGTCAAGTATATAGAGGCCCCGTGGTCGAGTAAATCCCGAACAATGTTTCTTATTTAACGTATCGCACATATCAGTGAATCTGGCGTGTCGGCGTATAAAGTCGCGCGAAAAATTATATTTTCCAATAAGCAGAGAGTTACATGGTCGGATAATTGCACTCGTCGGTAATTAATGAAACGACTCGATTTTCTTGATCAACTACATGCACTTAATTGATTGACTGATGTACTGCGACTCGCTCCCTTTTTAACTAGATGTAAGTGAATTTGAATTTTTATGTGAGACACACGATCTAACAGATGTAAGATAGGTTATCTCTGTAATTTTATATACTTTCAAACATACGAGTCTCAACTATACCTCATTCACGATAAGTTGATTCTTTTGGCAGATGTCAATTTTTCTGAGACATGACTTTGAAATAAAAAACGTATTATTTTATTATTTTAATGATTTGATAAATATAAAAAAATACATACAACACAAAAGTCCCTAAAAATATAAGCGTTATCCGAAAATTTTGAGACTTTATGGCTTCAAAGAAAAATTAAAATAGGAATACTGAAACTAATTGACGTTTGTATAATGTTACATCGGTCGGACGGAATGGGACGTAACATCGTTCATATCGATTTCCACGTCGATAATTTTATTGAATACTATGATGATCATGGCTGTGCTCCAGTTTCTTAATAAAAACTGTTTTAAAGATAAAACTATTTAATTTTTCAACCTTAATTTTTACATACTGGGGTATTTTTGGACCTCCCGTCAACTTAAAATAGGTGGTTTAGACCATGAAACTAAACAACTTTTCCAAAGAAATATGGGTCGAAACATGATAAATAATTCGACCCTCCCATAGAAAACTGCTCACGTGGTCGATTTCGTGTAGAAGGTCTGAATTTTTTTTTTCACTATTCGACCCGTGTTTCTTTGGGGAAGTTGTTTACTTTTGTGGTCTAAAACACCTATTTAAATTTGGCGGGAGGTCTAAAAATAACCCTGTTATATTAAATAGGTACTTATTATGACCCACCACCGCTTATCTAAATATTTTTTTACATGTCGAAAGTAATAGAGAACAGTTCGTTGTTGCTAATGAGCCTCAGCGCACGCGTCTAATATTTCTCCGCGTAATTAAATCTTTATTCGTACAAAGTTCCGTTTTACGATGGAAATTGCTGATAGTGAGGAAGACGATTTAAGTGACAATGAATTTATAAACAGTTGTGAGCGAAGTTTTGCGTCATATAATGGTGAAGAAAAATGTCCCGAAATAACATCTTTGGAGCAAGTACAAAATAAAGTGGAAAAGAGAAAATTCCCTGAGGATGATAATAGTGAAGAAAATGAATTTATTACTGTACAAAGAAGAAGATCAAAGCGAAGAATTTTGAGTGATACGATAAAAACAAAAAGTAAATTGGGGGTAGACGAAAATAAAAATTATGAGACAAGCGATACTGGAATGCAAGAAGTTTCGATTACATCGTCAGAATGTTTGCCTAAACAAATGGCATTAGCAAAGTTGCTGCATAGTGAAAACATTACTGGAATAACTAGAATTAAATATAAAAGTTATAATAAAGTACTAATCCAATTTAAAGAAAAAAAAGAGGCGTTGAAATTATTAAATTGTTATAAGTTTAAAGAGATGGGATGCAGATTACAGTTAGCAGATGAATTGGCCTTATGTTATGGAACTGTTAAAGGTGTTGATTTGGATTTAAGCGAAGAAATTATTATAAGAGAAGTTTTGCAATGTGATATTGAAATTATATCCGTTAAAAGATTAAAAAGATTGGATTTGGATGGACAATGGGTTGATAGTGAATGCATAAGGGTCTGCTTTAAAGGAAATTCTTTGCCGACTTATGTTTACGGGTATGGATGTAGATTCAGGGTTGATCCTTATGTATTTCCTGTGAGCCAATGCTCAGGTTGTTGGCAGTTTGGGCATGTTTTTAAATACTGTCCGACAAAAAAGAAACTGTGTCCTAAATGTGCCGGAAATCACGATAATTGCGATGTGAAAGATATCAAATGTTTAAATTGTAAAGGACCTCACTTTGTTTTAGATAAAACATGCCCCCTATTTTTGAAAGAAAAATCAATACGGAAAATCATGAGTGACAACCAAGTACCGTACCGTAAGGCCTTACAGATGTATATTGACAAGCAAAGAGAGGAACAATCATTTTCTGAAGCATTTCGCCCCACGTTAATCCTTGAACATTCAAATAAACCAACAGTCAATCATGACAAAGTAAATAACCTACCTATACTCGTACAAAAGGAAGCAACATTAGAGAAAACCAATCATTTAAAAAAAACGGACTATAATAAGCATCGAAAGTCGAAAGCACCGAACTTCATAGAAGATGATAGCATATACGTAACAGAAAAAAATTCTACACCGAATATTGAAGATACTCATGACACTGAAAACAATAAAGGACGCAGTGATTCGCGCCAAAAAATTGATTTGAGGTACTTATTAATAAGAATGAAAAACATTATACTATCAGAAACTACATTTGAGGATAAAATAACATTAATTGTTAAACTTTTGTGTGCAGAATTTAAGACATTTTTAGTTGATTTGTTTCTAAAAGGAGGCTTTTTGGAATTATTACTTAATACATAAATGGCTAGGTTTCATAATGTGCAGATAAATATAATGCAATGGAACTCACAAAGTCTCCGCCCTAAGTTAAAATTGTTTGAAAATCTCTTAATACAAGAAAAAATACATATCGCTATTGTCTGTGAAACATGGCTGAACAATGAATCCTCAATTAACATTAGCAATTACAATATTTATATAAAAAATAGAGTTGATGGTTATGGAGGAGTTGCAATTTTTGCGCATAAATCAATACAGGCGCATCTGTATCCTATAAATGTCAAAAACGCTAATATAGAAATTGTTAGTATAAAATTAATTAATTGTAAAGATTTAGAATATGTCGTAGGTATTTATTGCCCCTCTAATGTCCGCACTCATGTTTCGGATTGGGATAATATTTTTTCTCAATTTGTTGGTAAAACTTTAATAGCTGGAGATATGAATGGTCACCATATGAACTGGTCTACCAAATCTGATGCAAGAGGGTTACAGATATTGGATTCCTCCCTTGAAAACTCCTTTATCTCTCTAAATAATGGTGTACATACAAGAGTTAAATTAGTCAATGGAAATTTACAACAAACTTCTCCGGACATAACGTTTGCATCCTCAGATATTGCGATTTTATTAACTTGGCGAGTTTGCAATGAGAGTTTAGGCAGTGATCATATGGTTATTAAAATGTCATTAAATATTGCAAGCAATTTTCAAACAATTAGGCGAAGAAATTTCAAAGCTGCTAATTGGGATAAATATAAAGAGACGCTGATTAATAACTATAAATCGCTTAACAGTGAAAACATACAATACAGATATAATAATTTTATAGAATTGCTTAATGACGCTGCCAACAATTGTATTCCCTATGTAAAGTGTTGTTTTAAACCGACGAGCACATTTAAACCTAAAAGTTATTGGTCTCCAGAATTATCCAAAATAGTGGCAGAACGCCGACTAGCGTTGTCTAATTTTCGTCGTAATCCTACTCCCCTAAATTATGAAATTTTAGAGAAAAAGACTAAAGAATCACATAAATTAATCAGAAATGCTAAAACTAAAAGTTGGCAATTATTTTGCAATTCTATTACCGAAGTAACCTCGGTACAAGGTATGTGGCACCGCATGAGATGGGTTAAAGGTTTTAGACATTCAAAATGTTGTACCTCTGTTGATAGGCAAAAGGAATTACTACGTACTCTTGCTCCAGATTATGTACAAAATTTTAGGCCTAACTTTGTCTCGAATAATAAAAACCTAGAAAAGGAATTTAGTATTCAGGAACTTAACAATTCTATTAAAAAAAAGGACTCAGCACCAGGTGAGGATGGTATATCTTATACAATGATTCATAATTTACCCGATATTTACAAAAAAGAATTACTTGCTATATACAATAGTATTTTGAATTTTGGTATAATACCCAATCAGTGGCGTAACATTCAAATTATTCCGATTCCAAAAATTAATGATTCTGGTGGGGAGAATAAATTAAGACCTATTTCTTTGTTATCATGTTTGTGTAAAATATTCCATTTAATGATTATGAAGCGCTTAGAATGGTTTACTGAAAAGCAAAGGATTCTTTCCCACAGCACTGTAGGTTTCAGGAAATCATATTCCTGTATAGATGCTTTGACACGATTAGTAAGTAATATACAAATAGGTTTTTCAAAGAATATTCCGACTTTGGCATGCTTTCTGGATATACAAGACGCTTATAATAATGTTTCAATTGACAAAACTGTTTTAATTCTAGATCATCTTGGGATAGGTACAAAATTGTGCAATTACATCTGGTCCTTTTTGAGTGAGAGGCATTTAGAAGTTCGCACAGGCAACAATTTAGATGATAAAATTGTCAGATGGACTAAAAAAGGTCTAGCACAAGGAGACCCTTTGTCGCCGTTAATCTTCAATTTAGTGACCTATAACATATGCCAATCCTGCCATGATGTGGAGATCCTCCAATATGCTGACGACTTTGCACTATATATCAGTAATAAAGATCTTACAAAAAGTGAACACCTTATGCAAAGTTCACTTAAAAAAATAGTCACATTATTGAGTGAAATTGGTTTAGAACTATCTGCCACAAAATCAAAATATTGCATTTTTAGTAGGGGACGAAAAAGACTTACCTGCAACCTTAAAATAAATGAGCAGTATTTAGAATATTCAGATTCTATTAAATATTTAGGAATGTGGCTGGACAAAGGCCTTAGGTGGGGTACACACATTAATAAAATTGCTAATAAATGTTTAAGATTCCTTAACATTCTAAAGATTCTTTCTGGTAGTTCATGGGGAGTGCACATGAAACACATGAGACAATTATATATCTCCCTAATTAGAAGTAGGATGGATTATGGCTGTTTCCTCTTTGACTGCAGTGCTAAAACTCATGTGTCAAAACTGGACAAACTTCAAAATATGGCGCTAAGATTGATAGGCGGTTTTATGAGGAGTTCTCCAATCCACGTTATGGAGAGTGAATTAAATATAAAACCTTTATTTTTGAGGAGATTGTACTTATCATATAAATATATTTCAAAAATGTTTTCTTTGAATAACAATACTTCTTTAGACCTTATTAATCAACTAAGTTCTTTTTGTAACATGAGTTATTGGAGGAAAAAAAAAATACCATTACTGGTCAAATCTTATCATGACATAAAAGACATAGATATTAAATCTCATAACCTAGATTGTATTTTCTCTTTAGACACATGGACTTCATCCTTAGATGTAAATAGCTTTATTAGATTTGACCTAGAATGTGTTAAAGTCCCTAAAAATACTATAGACCCTAACATCCTATATATAAATACTATAGCAGACATCAACTCCACTTACAAGGGTTGGCACAAAATCTATACCGATGGATCGAAAGGTCCTCATGGTGCAGGGGCTGGAATATACGACTCAATTTTAAAATATAGAGAGGGTTTCAGAATTAACCTAGATATATCCATAATGTCACTGGAACTCATTGCAATTAAGCAAGCTCTCCTCTATGCTGGCAATCAAAATTTTGCTAAAGCTGTGATTTTTTCTGACAGTAAGAGTGCTCTGCAACACATCGCTCGATGTGCCTCTGGTTGCAGAGGTGCATCGATAGCGTTGGACATTCTAAATGTTATCATCTCCTCGTTGAGAACAGGTAGAAGAATAAAATTGCAATGGGTTCCAGCTCACTGTGGACTCAAGGGAAACGAAGAGGCGGATCAAATAGCTAAATTGGGGGCTTTAAATGGCACAGAAATAAATTATTTACCGGACTATATTGAAGTTTTACCAAAATTGAGAATGATCTGTTATGAAAAATGGAAACAATCCTTTTTAGAAATATCTAAATGTAAAGGCATTTGGTACAGATCTATTCAAAATGAACCCCCAAAGAGACCATGGTTTGACAATAATCTTAGCAGAAACTACATTAAATTAGCGTTCCGGCTCCGTTCTGGGCATTTTCCAACAGCAAAGTATAATCATATGATAAAAAGGTTAAATTCTCCAAATTGCTTAACATGTAATAAAGTAGAAGATATTCAACATATTTTATTAGAATGTATTAAAAACAAAAAAGAACGTGATTTATTGTTTTCTAATTTTGATTTGAATATTTTAGATGTTGGTTTAATACAAAGTATTTTATGTGACCCAAACTCAAATTTAGCAAAAGAATTTTGTCAGTTAATTAATTTAAGATAGTTTAAGTTTTTATAATAAGTTATCAATGTAATAGAAGTATAGATATGTGTATAAATAATAAGTTTTTCATGTATTAGTAGTATAAGTATGTACAAGGTATGATGGGGTTGACATATCCTTGTTGGATAAAAACCCCTAAATAAATAAAGAAAAAAAAAAAAAAAAGTAATAGAGAATTTCACACATAATGCAGTATTTTAAAACGCAATATTTTTTAACTACTCGATATTTTCTGTTTCCCATCATTAGTCGATATGCCAAAAGAATCAACTTATCGTGAATGAGATATAATCACCTTGTTAGTATCAACAATTATTTTTGGTTTTTAGTTGTTTCTAATGGTTCTTTTTATTTACGATTCAATTATCATTAATACAAGTTTTTGATTACCGGTACAGGTATAAACTTACAATTTTGTAAGCCAATAATAAGCATACATGTTACGAATAATAAAAGTAGTCTTTATTTTCGTTTCTTAAATCGAACTAATATGTAATGCTGCAGGTGTATCCTTATTAATTAATAAATAGGGATAAATTTCGTGTAGTGTACATTACCCCGGTGCGGTCCACCAGTACAGGACTCGTTGCAAGCCAGAGATAATCGAATCTTCCATAAACTTTACGTTCAACTTTTAATTCAAAAACAGGATGTCGCGCTCGTCAAATTTTATATTGTACGTTTACGAAGAAAAATGGCTGCCAGAATAGTAGCTTCAGCGATATTACATAAAGGCACCATTTGTGTTTTGCCTTTAGCTTTCTAAGTACAAATATAACTAGTGCATGTACGGGTATATAAACGTTTACTCATATTATACGGGTAAGTACCCTAATCAATTCATCAATAAGTTATAATTTTGAAATGATAAGGGACAATAATCTTGGTATTTCATAATCATCATGAGATTTTTGTTATTTTTATTTTAAATCAGTTCTCGTAAGATGAGCACAGCGAAATCTCAGCGATTTGACATCAACGGAGCCCAAACCAGGTGAGTGTAGGTGCACGGCGCGCGCTGACACACTGAGGACACAGCGCACTTTTAAATATTAATATATAAACCGGAGACGAGAACGCGAGGCGCTCGCTCGATGAAGGTCAGCGCGCAATGAGGATCGTAACGTCCACTCACCGGAGGCGAGGTTTCCACAGAGACGTCACCAAATGTGCGCAGCGTCCAGCGCGCTACTCATCTACATTCAGCCCGGAATACAGTTTAAATAACTACTTTACACCTAACTGTGGACGAGAGCCGACAGACGCACCGCACACTTATTTATATCTCACGTTACTCCGCTAGTGTTGCCTTTCGGACATATTATAATTACCGGATTATAGAACAATATACAAGTTTAGTTTTGTTCGTAACAGCGTACTATTACGAGTCAATGTAATGTGCTACAACGTAGACACTTAGTGCTACAACAATGCTACGCCGAAAACGCTTTGATATGTTCGGTAAAAATTGTCTGTTTTCAATGGCGTAAGTGAATTGGGCCTTTCATTTTAGAGTATTTTCCAACTGAATTAATTATGTATATATTCTACCCCACATTGCTTTCCCTGATAGCCACGTTATTCATTATGCAGGAGGCCAAATCCGCTTCGGAAGCCGAACGGATTTTATTAAGCTAGCGCCTAATTCAGTATTTTAAATGATGAATACCATTAAAACCTATTTACTGTTCTTGAAACGATGGTTAAAAAAATTTGTTATATGTACCACTACACTATCACTACCCTGAACCCTTTTTGTCGTCCAAGCTAGGTCGAGCCAGTGCCTCACATGGCAGCGCCTTGCGATATGAGAAGCACTTGCGGTCGCGACTCGTGGCGCCACCAAACTCTTTATACAACTACTTAAATTATTAAATGTGAACCAGTACATTTGAATACAGATTTAATACAATAACTTTCTTATGATATAGTTGCGAGTATTTCCGCTAAATGCGGGAACATACAACTATTTTCCGTTATTAATTAACATACTCGAAAGTTACACAGAAATAAAGTATCAAAGTCTCCTTGTAGTGTACTGTCATCGCAAATCCAAGCAACAAATGTGTGCGTGCTTGACTAGGTGATGCGCCTTTGTAGAGGTAATGTGTAAAGAGACGCACGACTCGCCGGTGAAAGAACCCGCGACCCGCCGCCGACACCGCGCCGACACCGCGCCGGGATGTGGGACTCGCTGAGTGTCCGCTGTGTGAGCGTTGGGACTACAACCACACCGACATAACGTGGGCGCACTTATTGTCAACAGTTCATTAAGTATTCATCAAGTAAATCTTCTGGCCCTGGTAACACACAACATACGCACGTTGAGGACAGACGAGAAGATTGTCGAACTGGAAGAAGAATTGAGCGGGTTACACTGGGACATTCTGGGGTTGTCGGAAGTCCGCAGGATTGGGGAGGACACGATAACCCTGAAGTCCGGTAACCTGCTCTTCTACCGGGGGGACGACCAACAGTCCAGAGGAGGTGTCGGATTTCTCGTCCACAGGTCTCTCATTAACAACATCGTATCCATCGAAAGTGTGTCGAGCAGGGTAGTGTACCTGATACTCAGAATATCCAAAAGATATTCGTTGAAGGTCATACAGGTATACGCGCCGACCTCGACACACCCAGATGAAGAAGTAGAGGAGATGTATGAGGACATAAGTCGGGCCATACATACTTCTAAAACCTACTTCAATGTTGTTATGGGAGACTTTAACGCAAAGTTGGGCATGAGGAGCGATGCGGAGTTGAAAGTGGGGCAATTTGGACATGGGCAACGGAACCCCAGGGGTCAGAGGCTGGCCGACTTTCTGGAGAAAGAGGGACTCTTTGCGATGAACTCTTTCTTCCAGAAGCCGCCTCACAGGAAATGGACCTGGCTGAGCCCTGATGGTTCCACGAGAAATGAGATAGATTTCATCTTGACGACGAAACGACGGATATTCAGTGATGTCTCTGTGATCAACAGGGTGAAAGCCGGTAGCGATCACCGAATGGTTAGAGGCTCATTGAATATCAACGTCCAATTAGAAAGGCGTCGCTTGATGAAGTCTACGCTACGACCTACTCGCGCCCATATCCAAAACCCCGAGAGCTTTCAACTCGAGCTGAAAAATCGCTTCGAGTGCCTGGAAGAAAACCTTGCCGTGGACGAGTTAAACAGCGGTTTGGTAGAAGCTGTCCATGCGGTGGGATCTAAGCATTTTAGACCTCGCCGTAGAGATAGACCTCAAAAACTCTCGGTCCACACTCTTGACCTCATGGCCGAACGTCGATCTATGGCGCTGCAGTCTTCCGAGGACGCCGAAGCATATCGTCAGCTCAATAGACGGATCTGGAAGTCCTTGCGACACGATTTCCGTGCTCACAATACTGTGAGCATTAAAGAGACAATAGAGCGAAACGGAGGCTCCAAAGTGTTTGCAAGAGACTTGTCTATTGGGCAAAGACAGTTGTCTAGGCTGAAGACGGAGGGTGGCCGCGTAGTGTCGACGAGGGCAGAGGTTTTAAGAGAGATCGAGAGGTTCTACGGACAGCTTTACACCTCGGTTGCCAAGCCCGCTGTTCGCTCGGCCGAAGACCCGAGAGCCGAGTTGATCCGCCACTTCAGCGATGATATCCCGGACATCAGCCTGTGTGAGATTGAGGTGGCCCTGAAACAACTTAAGAACAACAAGGCGCCGGGTGAGGACGGAATCACTTCAGAGCTTCTGAAAGCGGGCGGAACCCCGGTACTTAAAGTCCTTCAGAGGCTCTTCAATTCCGTTCTCCTCGAGGGCTCAACGCCAGAGGCATGGAGCAGGAGCGTGGTGGTACTGTTCTTCAAAAAAGGTGATAACACCTTGCTGAAGAATTACAGGCCCATCTCGCTCCTGAGCCATGTCTACAAGTTGTTTTCGAGGGTCATCACAAATCGTCTCGAACGCAGGTTTGATGACTTCCAGCCGCCCGAACAAGCTGGTTTCCGAAAGGGCTTTAGCACCATAGACCACATCCATACGCTTCGGCAAGTTATCCAGAAAACCGAGGAATACAACTTGCCGCTTTGTTTAGCGTTTGTGGACTATGAGAAAGCCTTTGATTCGATCGAGACGTGGGCGGTGCTAGAGTCTCTCCAGCGGTGCCACATTGACTGTCGGTACATCGAGGTGTTGAAAAGCATATACAGCAACGCCACCATGTCGGTCCGAGTACAAGATCAGAGCACGAAGGCGATTCCACTACAGAGAGGCGTGAGACAGGGAGATGTTATATCTCCGAAACTGTTCACTGCCGCGCTGGAAAACGCCTTCAAGCTTTTGGAGTGGAAAGGATTCGGCATCAACATCAACGGCGAGTATATCACACACCTTCGGTTTGCCGACGATATTGTAGTCATGGCAGAATCGCTGGAGGACCTTAGCACTATGCTCGAAGACCTCAATCGAGTCTCCCAACAGGTGGGTCTTAAAATGAACATGGACAAGACGAAAATCATGTCGAATGTCCATGTTGTGCCCACCCCAATCGCAGTTGGGGGCTCGACTCTCGAAGTTGTAGACGAATATGTCTATTTGGGACAAGTGGTCCGGTTAGGCAGGTCCAACTTCGAGAGAGAGGTCAATCGTCGAATCCAACTCGGTTGGGCAGCGTTCGGAAAGTTAGGAGACGTCTTCTCGTCCAAAATACCTCAGTGCCTGAAGACAAAAGTCTTCAATAGTTGTGTGTTACCAGTGATGACTTACGGCACTGAGACGTGGCCTCTCACTAAAGGCGTCATGGGACGGCTCAGAGTCACTCAACGAGCTATGGAGAGGGCTATGCTCGGGGTTTCCCTACGTGATCGAATCAGAAATGAGGAGATCCGTAGGAGAACTAAAGTAACCGACATAGCCCAACGGAATAGCTCGTTGAAGTGGCAATGGGCCGGCCACATGGCGCGGAGAACTGATGGCCGATGGGGCCAGAAAGTTCTCCAGTGGAGGCCACGTACTGGCAAGCGCAGCGTGGGACGTCCCCCGACAAGGTGGTCAGACGACCTTGTCAAGGTCGCGGGACGTCGCTGGCTGCAGGCGGCTTCCGACCGTTCCCGGTGGAAGTCATTGGGGGAGGCCTATGTCCAGCAGTGGACCAACACAGGGCTGACATGATGATGATGATGATGAAGTAAATCTTTCTATCTTTTTTTTTTCTTTTATATTTTTATGATTGCTTTTGTCTAAAAAAAATAAAAATATAATGTTATTTTGTTTGTGCATCTGTTTTTTATATTTAAATATGGATACTTGTTATTAGAAATACTTGTTATTTATATTGTACATCTATAACTGTTATTAGTCTGTAAGTCTTCTTCAAAATAAATAAATAAAATAAAATATATATATCATAAGGTTCATTAAAGTAGGCTCAACACGATCTTATTACTCATCCAATATAAGGACGCAAGTATTGCATCTTGCGAATCATATGCTGCAAGATTTTTTCACAAACATAAAAACTTAAAATCGAAGCAGCGTAGGTACTTCTCCTTACAAGGTGCTGCTCGCTGTGCACTCGGTTATCGAATAAATCAAAAATAGAAATTCTGACATATAGCTTTAAATATTCGGCTGGTTCATTTCAAATTTATCACCACTCCACTTCCTGAACAATTAATAGAGTTAACCATTTAATACACTTCAAACTTTTGAGGACGATCAAATCGATACATCGATTCCCCATTCTTCGAAAATACTTCTTAAATGCTGAACATAATGCTTTGTCTAAGCCCATTTCTGAGCTATAAAAATAATATAATAATATGAAGATATCGTAATAAAATGTAGATTATGTCAGTAACAATGGCATTAGAGCTCAGCCAATAAATACATGTTACGGCAACATGTATTAGTATAGAACCACTTGATATGAATTCCAATTACTTACTCAAAAATCATTTAGCGCAGAGGCTACCATCCTGATTGAAAAAAAATTGTATACGACTTGTTCAAATATGTATTTTAGCATACGTGCCTTAGAAGTAATAGAAGTAGACTGATCGATAAAAGATTTTGTCTCTGCGACCTCAAGCCAGCACGTAATCTCTAAAGGACTTGGATCCGAATGGGTAAATATTATTGGAATAGAAAGGCGTGTAATAATGTTCCACACCGCGCGGGCATGCGAAATGAACCCGTTGCAAAATGTTAACGTGTAAAATATTACGTACTAGCGACAAATGTATGCTTTCGGCATAGTGTGACCGTGGTGAAGTCTCTGCATTGTAAATGATCAAATTAAAATAATTGTAAGTGTATTTAAATAAACTATATTTAATATCTTTTACGCTGAACCATCTATTGAACTAGATCATCTAAACAAATTCGTGATGTGCCGACGTGGGGGGAGTCGGTCCACCGTCCCTAAATCTACGGCTCACTAAGCTTTCCATTTAACAGAGTGTCATGGAAGTGCACGATAGACAAAAGGCGGCATTCGCGGTCGCGCTACGCCCGCGCCACACTCGCGCCACAGCCACGCCACACGTCGCGGCTCCGTGCCGTCTCGCCGCGCGCTCCCATGTGGGTCATTCCACTCCAACGAGCTTTATATCGCATCGACTGAACGACTGCGACGCTCACATTCCGGCACATACAGAGCTTAGAGGTGGCGAAATACAATGAAAACAGATATGCATTGATTCAAAGAGAAGGCTGCAGTCTCCCCGGCACTTCTACTGATTATGCCGATTGAGCTCCAAGCACCTTTATACTTCTGTTAATTGCATCCGCGAACACATCTAAATGCATTGAAACTGTGTCACCTCCGTAATCTTCAAATTGTGAACGCAAAAAATCTGCTCATTTGCATGTGTATATAAATAAAACGCTGGATAATGTCCGCTTTAGACGCTGAAAAATAATGAGAGAATTTTATGTTAGTTTACTCGCACAACCCTAGCGTCCACATTGAGATAGCGAATTGACGCAACAAATTTGCAGTTACGTGAGTGACGGTTCCAACTCCAGCTGATGGTAACAATCGTCGTTGTCTACACAAATATCGCAGATGTGTGACTATAACATGAACACAAGTACATCACACAACAGCCATTCTGTTACACCTATGTACATTGTACACAAACACGACTATTTCTAAAAGCTGAAGCCCAACCAATAAACTAATTAATGTTCGCTCACATCAATTAGTACAGTTAATTAATTAATTACCTAATGATTATTTGTCACTGTACAAATCTTACCCGTGTAAGCCTCAATTTTGAAAGTCTATTATTTTACAAAAATGTTAATAAAATGTGGGTAAATTATGTTTTAAAAATGTATAAATACTGGCGGCACTGACAGATTGATTCATTCTTGATCGAACGATGGAATTGTACACATCTGAAGTTTGTTATATATATGTTTAAAAGAGTATAAAGAGATTGGAAAAAGGAATATAGCAAGTTGAAACAAGTTTGTGTTCTCATTATTGAAAGTGTGGCTTACACCCGGATCATTAAAATTTCTTTCTGCAATCATCCATTCTTTAAATGTTGCCAAAACATTGCGTTTACACTGGATTGACAACACCGCACCTGGTGCACGACACTGTCCACATAGAGATTCAATTCTCGTCACTCGAGTAGTGATCACTAAACTGCAATTTACTGCTAGTACGTGATCGTAGTCCGAAATGAAAAATAATATGGGCTTCGTATAAACGATTCTATGTATACAGACGGTAGATTACAATGAGCAAGGTGATGTTGTAACCCTAAAGACTCCACTAAATTTAGCAATAATAACAGTTCCGGAGCCAGCTTAGTTGCACTGTCATAAAGTTTTCAATGTTGTTAATATCCAGGCGAGTGCGACGAAGCAGCGCAATGTAACTATGTCCGGTTTGTTCATAACAAAGTGTACTCTATATATCGACGTGTGTACTATATGTAGAGCGAGAAAAATCAAAATTAATGTAGTGGACAGAGAACTATAAAGATTCGCGAAGTCATATTATTAAGAAGACCGCAATTTTACAAATAAGTGTCCACATGTAGGAAGCGTTGAGTTCAGTAGCAAGTTGACATGAAACCGGCAATAAGTGTAATTGGTGTGTCTCGCGGCGACGGAGGGCGCGCAGTCCGCGCGGAACAAACGAGTTTCAGTAGCAGAGCGAAAGGAGCCAGATATTTGTCCCACACACAAGTAATTACAGAGATTGGTGTGCTCGCCGCCCACACATGTGTCGCCACATGCTCAGCTCATATTAGCTTTCGTTATCTCAACAGGACGACAAGTATAAGAAGTAACAGTGGCCTCGGGGTATGGGCGCACGCACTCAAATCAAAACTTCCACGGGATTACACCCCAGGTACACATCGCTGACTTTTCCGAAGTTACGTATGTATTCATCCTAAATGACAATGTCGGTAACGAAACACGTTTTAAAAACACCTGTAACACACAACCTGTACCCCTGGAAGTTCTTTGAAATGTCTTAGGCTTTTGGTTTCCCAATTCATATTAGATCAGCGTGAAGGACTCAAGCCTCACTTGGATGTAGATGAGAACTATGCCCATGTGCCCATTTGGATGGACATCCAAATACAAACCGTACCCACGAGAACAAGTGGTGTAGTGCATGTATGGGTGAGATGACGGCGGGCGGCTCGCGACGTTGTTGACCGAAGCACGAGTAATATAGTAGTAGTAACACACAGCGCTCGCGGCGGCGCGGGATTGATCCCACATTGGTCTCAGCACAGCACTGGCTCTGACGAGCGTGGCGTCACCAACTGCTGCACCTCTTTGGTGGAACATAAAGCTTTTATCGAGTTCGGGAATTTATGCGGATAATGTCCTTCATTCAATTTTTATAACTCCACTGAGACGCGAAAATTCTGTCTACGATCTAGATTTACTTGTTATATATAATGGTTTTATAGAAAAATGATACAATCGTTACTCTAATATCGGTCTTGTATTTTAACCAGAAAGTCTAGAAACACAGTTGACGAAACAAATTTAAAATCGGCCCAATCAACTTGAAATACCTTATGTATCCTTAAATATAACAAAGGCGTAATAAAACACAAAAAACTACCAAGTGATAACAACAAAAAAGGGACCTACGTGACGTGTCGCTATACTTGACTCATGTACTTTGTGTAAGAACGTTACGTAGTGTGAATGACGTCGCCACGACAGGTACTTGGCTGTGTCTCGGGCAGAGCTTTTACTAATTTAACGATTAATTATAAAAGTAGCAAAGTGGCTAAATTAAAATTTCCAACAAAAATAACGTTCAATAAGGCTTCTCCTCGACGTCAACATTTAACACGAAAAATAAATTCACGTCGCGCTTCCGATGATTAAATTACTGAAAACTTCTTACGAAGAATACTGTTAATTAATCAGTAATTAAGGAAAATCAATTACGCCGCTGAATTGATCGGGCCTCTATGAACTCTGTTTTTTCTCCAATATAACAGATTAAAAAAGTTTGTATTCCGATGTTTTAAGAGATATTCTCGATGAAAAAACTTGTGGGCGCCGGGTGCGGCCGCGACCCCCGCCGCCCCTCCCCTCGCCCGCGCGCGCCCTCCCCGCACCGCTTACTTCTACCATAAATCTTTACAAGTTCAGTTCCAAAATCTCCCAGAAATGTACAAAGAAGCTGAATTCGTTTGCATGATATAACGACAAATTAGTTGCTTTATTTATGTAGTTATATTGGTTTCCATATTGCTTGGTTTTACTACAACATTATGCCAATTGGACGGGGTTTGGTATCCGTACAGGTATTTACGTATGGTTCGTAAATGGAAAGATATTGGTTGGTCACAAATGGTATATTCAAACTATATTAATAGAAATGGTATGGTAAAGTGGTATGGTAAAATGGTCTGGTAAAATGGTATGGTAAAAATGATAATGAGGACACGCGAACCGGGCAATGATCGCACGTGAACTGGTTGGTAAAATTATTATATTTTGTGTGTGGCGTAAAGCACTGACACAGCGCAGTGTATGTAGGGCACTAGCACCGTACACCAATGTTAGTCGCACAGGTCACAACTCACAACCTTCGGTAATGTTGAGACAAGAAGATGTTACTGTATAGATACATATAGATCAGCAGGCGCGTGATTACAATGTAAAGAACAATCGAATCAACCTAAATGAAAAGAAACTAAAACAACAGCATGAATAGCAAGTAGTTGCAGGCAAGCTAAATAAATAGTGTTATTTCGGTGAAGTTGTTTGTACGTAGCGGGTAATTACCGAGTGAGTGGAGCACGCACAATGCACGGCGCGGCTGTGAGCGGGCCACAGCGCGGGACTAGTGCAGGAGCCGCGGAGTACACGTCTTGTTCATTGTAACTGTTTTGTTTCGTCAGGTAAGTTTACTTAATTATTAACGTTCAAGCAACAGTTTCGTAATAACTAAACAAATTGAAAATAACATTCCCGAACATAAATATAGGTACTCTACTTTGCCGCTTCGTTCACACTACAAGTCCAAATAAGTTTTTTGTACCGGCCTCCGCCCCGCGACACGCGCCGACTCACCGACGCACAGTCATGCCCTTTAATCCTTTGTGAGAGTCGGCCGAGCCACTATATTGCTGTTTGTGCTGTTCTCTTCACAAGCGAAAACTAACATTTGATGTATTGAAACGATTGTCGCGACCCAATCGCAGCAATATCGGCAATATTTGTGAGGTGAGCGCAGAGTGCGCAGGTTCGCTCCCTACGTAGCGCTAGACTACCTCACTTATTGTCGTTTGAAAGCGTGATGAAAGGATAACACTCATTAATTTAGCGCCATTGTTCGTTAGACGAGAGCGCGCCACCGCGGCTGGTTATCGGCGCGCGGGATCTCTCACCCGGTCTGTGTTTACAGCAACACCAAGCGCGATTTACTGTAATCCATTGACTTTTGATCACACACTCTGCAAATAAAAATACTTTTAGAAAGGAATATAAAATAGTTAACCCAAAAATAATGAACGTGTGTTTATATTTCTGGTGATTAAAGTGTCGCTCAACGCGTGTACAATACTGCTGAGTAGAGTGCGGTGTGTGCGCGCGGCTGCGAGCGAGTGGCGGCGGCTCGTTGACTCCGCGAGAGAGCGCCACGTAATCAGCGCAGTTACCGCCGAGCACCCACTACCGAACCATTCCACGTACCCCATACAATACCCCCGGTCGGAACACAGTGCCTACTTCTCATGCAGCCAGTACAGGGCCACTCGACCGTGTCGCCGCAAATACAGCGTACACATTACGAGACCTCGGTAATACAGTGTGGCCCGAACACCCAGTCCGACTCACCAGTCTCCATGAACTAGTGAATTACGTTCCTTTTATTGATGGAACACCGGTGACAATCCTTGAGATAAATAGTCGACATGTTCCTGTAAACCAAACTATTAAAACCTCTTCAGGCTCTTCGCTTATCTAACTGTGTGTGAGCTTAGTCTCATGCCAAACTTTTTATTTTATGTCTAGGTTATATTCCTCCTCATATACAAGTGTATTAAGACCGTGATCGTAAACGGGAGAAACATCCACCAATAACTCTCAGACAAAACAAAAACACAGTATTTGTGAGCAGACATCAATCCGAATGATCCAACGTTAGAATATATTTAAATATTTACTTTCGACATCAATACATCAACCTGTCTCGCGCAGGACTTTTTTTTTTTAATTTCAGTCTGAATGTTTATCCAATCTGTAGTGAACGAAACTCCATCAGCAATCTATCAAAGGGAACGTGTCACGAACACGATTCATATTTTTATAAAGTTTAGTTCACAGTGACAAGTCACGCACATTCATACATCATTTTATTTTGGCTGCTCACAGTTCCAATTGGATATAGTTGTTAGTGTGAACTATGCATTATTCAACTTTAACTGATTGTAATGTATTATTATAAAAGGAGGTAATTGTAAGCATAGTCTGGGCGATAGATTTATTTGTGCAGTGTAGCGCGAGGGTGTGGGCGCGGTGTATTTCACGCATCAGCTCGAGTGATTTACTGCGAGCAAGCGGCCGGCGCCCCGCAGTGGCGGTGCAGCGCCGCCCGACACGCCGGTACTGTGTGGGGCACGGGGGACCACGCTAATACCCGCCTGCCTAAACATTTTGTCCCTCCTCCACCACTCTATACAACTCTAACTCTATCGGGATTTTCCGATACGAAAATAAAAACGATACACGTTCTTCCTGTTTGTTCAGTTTACACGGATTCGTAGCGGTAAAAATATGAAAATTCCAATAGCGGTACGTCTTGTTCCCACGAGGGAAATACAAACATTCAATATTTTGGACACAAACAATTGATAAGAGTACTTTGTAAACTATCTACAAAAAATAATGTTTTCCAGAAACCGTTAATCTAAATCTCTCGTGTTGATGCGGATACCATTTGTCGGGAGCGCGGACGACGCCGCTGATCCCTACGAGTTATCCGCACAGCATCAGCGGCGACGAACGACCCACAATCAGCGGGAGCGATCGCTCGACACGTCACGCACTGCGCGACGGGGGGTCCGAGCCGGCGCCACGGATAGCGCGGCCGGATCCCACGGTGATTGTGACGACAAATATATATTTAATCGTCTATGATACTACGACGAACGATCACGACTATCTCCTTCTCGACGAAATTATTAAACTAGACGGTTGGAAACGGAGCATTAAACGTTATGTCGGATTTTCTATGTTATGTAAGCAGAGCACCCGCTGTACGGGCGGAGACAAATATCTCATCACAAGCAATTTGGGCGCGCGCCAACCTCACTCACCTTGCTCTGCCGAAAGCGTTGCTCTCCGGCTGCCGTGAGCCCGCGGCACACAAATTGAACCGCCGCCGTCACAAAAGAATCTATTGCCCGCGCTGAACTCGCCAAATGAAGTAACAAATACATTCTAAGCATTACTTACTAGTAGGTACTTCATTTTTGTAAGCAATGTACGAATGTACGTACAAAATGCGCATAAAAAATGCTTTTAGTTTCCGTTGAGTTTATTCATTTTGGTGAATATGATGCTCGCAGTTTGTTTTCGTTTGTATTTAAAGGCGGAACAAACACGGGTCATTCTAAGAGGTCATGTGAAGTAATTAACACTATGTTCCCCTAGTGGCCCCACCGCGCTCCCGGTGTGGTGTGGACTCACATCAACTTCACGTTAGCGTTCAGTTTGTTCAGTGCGCAATGTGTTGGCTACTAATTATTGCTGACTGAATAAAACCGGAGACATCGCTAATGACAAGACACTTGTTCTGGCGCTTATAAGAACAAGTAGAAAAGGTAATTATCACGACGCTCTTCTTGCACGAAACACGACACAACGCTTACGTAAATTAACTTTGGGACGTTTTCCGTCTTCAGATGTGTGCAGTGTCGAGGAGTGCCGGGGTACTTAGCTCTGACGGTTTAAACATGTGTGGAAAACATTACCATAATCTACATTTCATTTCTAGTTGTTTTAGTGAGTCCATTTTGTGCACGCTGTAGATAAACATCGGCCAATACATAATAGAGTAATGGATGTAGTGAAATTGAACTTTTGGCGCCCATCCATACAGATCGCCGGCTCCGACAGACGCGTGATAAATTACGACGGAACACTTAAATTGTGTTGTCTCGACTTTACGTTCGAGAGGTGGTCGCGCTCAGCTGCAAGTTGTATTGGTCGGGGGGTAGCGGGCGCGCGTCCTGTCGCGTGATATCTAGATTCACATCAACATGCGACATTACGCCTTCACAAAATATCTGGTACTTCCGTTGAGAGAACATTATGTAGGTGGCCCCACACACTCGCCGGCCGCGCGCTCCACGCCGGAACGTGAAACATGAACATGCTGGAAGTGGCTGACGGAAAGTGCAAATGGTCGGCAATGTCGAGTGTTTATAACAGTCATACAGAAACCTAACGCTAAATAAGAGGACACCTATGTTTGAGGACACCTATTTAAGAATCGTGGCACTGCAGTATATGACACAGTGAAGAGTTATTTTACTGTGGCAATAATAAAGTGGTACCGCTGCACACAACGAGGCTCAGTGCGTCGACAACAAACGCAAATACGATTTGCGACGCGTCTCCGGTGATTGCGACATAATCTTGTTTCTTTGTAAACACAACAATCGCGTACAGCGACAAGCGAACATAATCACCTTAAATTATGATCTGCTTCGTATTGTATTATATTGTGTTATGAACTAAAGAAACGAACCTGTCTTCGTGACAAGCATAACAGTTGAAACTATAGTGCTGCTCCATCCACACTGGACTACTTCATCCTGTCTGTGAATACAAAGAACGTTACATTGGCCACGACACGGAATGCTTAAGATTTTGGCGCCAGTTCACCTTTTATATTGATACATATAAAGCGCTCACAATAGAATTCACTGCGCTCGTGCGGGACGGCTCTTCGATGGCTTTGACGCGTGCATGCAGCAACAGAAAACTTTGTCTGTACCACCTGCATCACGGGAATACCCGGAGGGATTGTAAATGGTATCACGAGCGCCACAAAATGCATGCAGCAAATGCAAGCAGAGGCACGGCTTTGTTCTGCAACTTCATCGACTACTAATGTTCACTGACTCTTGCTTTTACTGGTACAGCTGTGATGTATGTGTCGTACAACAGAGAGCCGCGCTCGAACAGATAAACAACACGATATCGCACGGCCGAGCTCACACACGTTTGGTGCAAGTCGCGCAACAGGTGACGTGCGGCCGACGGCACACAGCACGACCACTTGTGTTTACTAACAGCCACTGCACCGGAGACTGTCTGCCAAAGAGAGGAATGTAACTATTGCGTCATCATCACCAACATGTCGCGGTCTAGACGTACAGCACGGTGACGCTCTGGTGGAAAGCTATGACCTTTTTGTGATTGTTTAACGATGCCGAAAAAAACAGAAATTTGTTTGTCAAAGAAGTTACTCATGTCTGGCTGCCCTCTTCATTAAAAGTTTTTGAGGGATTGGCATAGTTAGAATGTCTGTAAATTGTGATTTGATAGACGTTGCTTATAGCGCCCTCTACCTAAGCCGTATAGGCACCTACGCTTTTCGAAGCTACTAAGTTTTGTGGCAGAATATGTGTTGCGGGCACTACAGGATACTCGACAACAATGAATATTACGGCGCCTCATTATTTACTGCTCACACTCGGTCGTAAACCATCGCATAATATTAACATTGTGTGGTTCCTTTGTAACGTCCACAAATATATTTATCCCTTTACTACAAAGCAACTGCACACTTCTGTCAAACAATGTCATGAAAAGTTCCATCAAGGAAATTACGCTAACACTAATACTAGTATTTAACCATCTTTAAAGTTTGAAGTCTATAAGAACCAAACTTATCGAAATGACATTATCAGTTACTAGCTTTTTCCCGCGACTCCGTCTGCGTAGACTTTAGGGTTGAGTGCAAAAAGGTAATAAGTGAATCTTTAATGCGTCTCCTTAGCGTCCGAAAAAAGTTTTACTTTGAAAGAGCTATTTTTGCAATAATAACATTTTTTTCCACGGGAATATTTAATTGTTACTTCACAGGGTCCTATTTATGTTCACACCAAAAATATTGTAACTTCGTCGAATGGTTTAGGCGTGAATTTAAATATCCCATTTAAATTCAGTGGGTCGTACCTATCTCGATACCAAAAATGATTCTTATTGGTTTAGTAGATCTCGAGAATGGCTATATCTACGGTTAAACTACATTTTCCGGGATAAAAGTATCCTATGTTACTTTGGTGAGTCCTACCTATCTCCATACCAAAAATCATTCAAATCGGTTCAGTAGATCCAGAGAATACCCAAACCCACGGGAACACTACATTATCCGGGATAAAAAGTATCCTATGTTACTTATGCAGTCCTTATCTATCTCTATACCAAAAATCATTCAAATCGGTTCAATAGATCCAGAAATACCTATTCCAACGGGAATACTACATTTTCCGAGATAAAAAGTATCCTATCTTACTTATGTAGACCCTATCTATCTCCATACCAAAAATAATTCAAATCGGTTTAATTGATCCAGTAATACCTATTCCCACGGCAATACTACATTTTCCGGGATAAAAAGTATCCTATGTTACTTATGTAGACCCTATTATCTCCATACCAAAAATAATTCAAATCGGTTCAATAGATCCAGAAATACCTATTCTCACGGGAATACTACATTTTCCGGGATAAAAAGTATCCTATGTTACTTCTGTGGGCCCTACGTACCTCCATACCAAAAATAATTTAAGTCGGTCAAATGGTTTAGGCATGAAAGCATTACACAGGCAGTGTCATTTTCGCGTTACAATATATGCTCATCCCACAGGAACCCTGCGTAGCCCCGGGATAAAATTATGTTCATGTTACATAATAGAATCTCATTTATGATCATACCAAAAATTATATAAATCGACCGAATAGTTTAGGCGTAAAAACTTAAAAAATATATTGAGCTTTATTCCCTATCCCACGGGAATACTAAATTTTCCGGGATAAAAGTATCCTATGTTACTTAGGTAGGTCCCAACTACCTTTATGTCAAAAAACATTCAAATCGGTGAAATGGTTTAGGCATGAAAGCATAACAACAGTAGTGTTACTTTCGTGTCACAATACATGCTCATCCCACAGGAACCCTACATATTCCCGGGATAAAATTTTGTTCATGTTACTTCATAGGATTTAATTTAAGATCATACTAAAAATCATAAAAATCGGTCAAATGGTTTGTGGCTTCACGCTTAAACGAACGCCTAAATCGAAAGAAAAATATAGCGTTTTATACCCAATCCCACGGGAATACTACATTTTTCGGGATAAAAAGTATTCTATGTTACTTCGGTGAGTCCCATCTATCTCCATACCAAAAATCATCCAAATCGGTTTAGTACTTTTTGAGTTTATTCGTAACAAACATAAAAAATTCAAACCTTTCCTCTTTATAATAATAGTACAGAAGACGCTAAAGTGTAACAAGTAAACAAAGTTTCTCGTGAAATATTTGTAGACATCACAACGCTACTTGCAACAATGAGAAGCTCGTTTTAAAGTTGGTGTCGTTTGGGAGACTCATAACGTGTCTCCGCGAGGGCGGGCTTAAATAGCTTAAACGAGATGAAATGGCTAAACTGTATAAACGCCGAGACTAGTGAGAGAGTTCCGCAGGTGTATCCCGCGCAGGCGCACGCTTCCACTGCGAGTCGTTGCATGTCTACACTTGGAATAAATAACTAATGCTTGAAACTTATTGTGTTCAGTGTCGCACATGAAGTTGGCACTGTCACATACTAACAGAAGGACACGTATGTGTATTTCCAAAATATACAGTCTCATAACTTTTCCCGAATCAAAATAGGTTCGTAAAAACACCTTTTCTTTCTACTGATACCTTTTATGGGACACATACAATTACTCCCATATCCTCGAGTGATTTGTTTTGAGTTTCCCACCGCCGGCGACATCCTCACCACCGGCGCGGCACACAGCACCACCGGCTGAAGTACCGGATCCACTGTCCCTCTTCGGACTGACGCTTCAATGTGTCTGTTGTATATAGACACGAATTGCTTTATGTTGTTTGGTTTGTTGTCATGTTTATTGTATCCCATATAAATGAATTGAACGCACAACCGATAGCAACAAAAATACCATTACTGAATCGACTCCCAATAACTGTAGAGCGCTGTGCCGCGGCGCGCTCCGTACGAACCGAACTCGCACATAAACACCAACCACACACGCACTACAACGATACGCACTTCACAGACATTTCTATTTTATGTTCGTGATCAACCTTTATTACTATAATCTGCTGAGAAGGAAACTGATGGTAATGCTGCCATAATACTTGAACTAAACGCTGCGATCAATCAAGTGTTCATCGGATACATGGGAAGTCAATTAATGTATGGAGCCCCGCGACTTCCTGTACGGGCCCGTCCCGCGACCGCTCGCCCCTCGCCGCGCGCCCGACCCGCGCACTCACGGCACCACTTACTTACAGCTTTAAAGTGTTTTTACTACAATAAGAAAATCAACAAATATGTGACTAATTAAGTGGTAAAAAGGAACAGTTAACGGTTTATCGGCTTTTGCAGCAGCTGTTAGTTGAGTACAGTGTCGGCGGGTCCCGGACGCGCGGCGGCGCTCACACTGACGACATGCGACGTGCCGCTTGCCACTGCACCCAGAGACACACCGTTCGTGACAACGATCACTGATTTCCTCTTATCTCTTTTAATTAAATATTGAAATATCAAATTTGATCTGTGTCACAAACGTAGCAATACCTCTCGTCAACATTTATACAATAAAAGCATTGTTTTTGATAACATTTCTTTAGTAATACCCAAGTACACAGCGGTAACTTCAAAAACAACTTGCAAAATATATTTGTGTGAAGATCCCTCGGCGGAGTTAAGTTTGTTATCCTTTGTTCGCGTCAAATTGTAAGGCGCTATATTTAGCGTGGCGCAGCGCGGGGGACGTGGCGCTTGTCGACGGACGGCGGGGGGGGGTCGTCAACAACACGCGTTGGACTGGTGGCAGCGAAGTTAATCTTGAATATTTATGTACTTAAATACTTTGTCCTTTTAATTGAGCATTATGTGCCAAACTCTTAGTCTATCCACTTTGCCTACTTCCCTGGAATTCCAAGTATTACGATGTAGAGTTATTGCAAGACTTTATTTACTTATTACTAGTACTGTTTTTATCGAGACGCTTGTGTCCGATCGGCGCTGTGCCAGGCCCTCGTAGTGTCTGCCACTCGACACTCCGTGCGACTCCATCGGGTACTCACTAATGTATATGTATGTTATAGTACGAAACATAGCTCATTTATTAATGCGATTTTAAAAAATATTGTATATCGCCACCGCGGAATCCCAACCGGAGTTAATTATTTTAGATGATCTGAAAATAAGTTCCATATTCAATGTTATTAGTAATGAGTATGCAGATTAATCTTAAGTCATGTATTTAGAATTTAAACATTACAAATTTCTTTTAAGAATTAATGGTTACGGAAAGCTCAATTGAAAGTTTATTGCAAGTTACCTCAGCGCAGCAGCTACCACTCTCGCTCGCACGACAGTCACCTACACGATATTATGCCAGCAGTACTGCGAGGTGCGCACCGCCACACAAGCGCCGACATTAAATTGCTTTAAAGACTTAAGTAGGATTGTTGCAATGGCTGCACGTTCCTCCGGCTCTCCGGTAAATTAAATTCACGGCGCTTCCATCGCTATCTGCGGCCCGGCGCGGAGATGTCTAGTCTTCACCGGTCGGCGGGGGAGGGCAGCCTGAATGCTCTTAATGACATTGAACAATTAAGACGCTAGCCGTCGCCAGGCCGCGCTCACATTTGCACAAACACTATATTGTTTATTGAAGTCCTTTCCTCCGAGGACGCGGAGTGCTCTGACATGTGAAAGGTATATTTCGTTCGCAACACACCGGATTAAAAACACAAACAAAACTACAGAGCAGTTGTGACCTCGCGAGAAGGCGAGTTATGTGTCCATGTGTCGCGGCGCCGTGTCTAGCTCCAGAACACACGCGCGACAACGTTATGGCAACTCATACGTTACTGCAAAAGAGGTAATCTGATTCACCAAATCAATAGTAGTTAACCACTGTTTAAACAGAATTAATTTAAATATCTTTTTTTTACTATTTTTTTACACATCCAACTATTCAAATAAGCCCTTGTTATCCAGCAAATATCCCAAATTGATTACAAACTCCTCTAAAAGCTACACAAGCCCAGTTCCAATACAAATGTATTCAGATTGCCTTTTTCGCTTACAGATTTAGGCGCACTAATGGCTCTATGTTTTCCAAAAAGGGTCAAATGCTATGCGAGCTTATTATTCAAAGCCTTCATTAGAAGTAACAAGAAAGGGTCGCCGCTGTTTGTGCAAGAGTTTCGGTCCGAGTGACGAGCCGGCTTACTCGAAATACACATTTATTTTTTACTAGCGGACCCGGCATTCTTCGTATCGCCCTACCAGTCAATAAATGTCGTTTTATATATTAACTTACATAAATATTAAGTTCAGCATATTTTATTAGACTATGAACATATGAGCTACATGAGGTGTACTCGTTTTCAACTCTCATCATTGAAATACTTTCGTGGTAGACTGAAGCCTAAACCCTCTCAGATCTAAAGGAGGCCCATGCCGAGTTGTTTTACATTTATTAATATTTTTTAAAGGAGATTTAGAGTATTTTGGATATTCAAGCATAATAAAAATTGAAAAATTAGGCACAACTAAGGAGATTAGAAGTTTAGTTGGATACTTACACAGAATAAATTTCTGAACGCACTCATAAATACTTGACAGCGAATAATTGTTAATCCCCTGTCATTACTTACAATATTCTGCAGTTTTAAAATCTAAAATACGCAAATTTTCGAATGTACTGGATATATATTGTCGATTCAAAATGCTTATTTCAATACGTTATTTTATTTGAGGGGGCCTCTAACTGCATCGACGGCATAAATATTAAATGTTTGACAGGAAATTTGGTATGGTATTTAAGTTCAAAATGACTTAAGTAATTAGGAATCTTTTGTATGGCCTATGGGAATGTAGAAAAGTACTGATTTTAGACTGTATCAGGCAATTTTTTTTAATTTTCTTTCCGTAAGAACCATCCTTGAACTTCAAGGAATATTATAAAAAAAGAATTAGCGAAACCGGTTCAGCTGTTCTGGAGATTTGCGATCAGGAACTCATTAAGCGATTCTTTTTTTATTATAGAACTCCTCCACTAAAAATTAAATTTTATTGTATGATGTTATTGTTAAAGTTCAAATTCACTTGAGTATTTTTACGATTTTTTTGTATGGGAATATAGAAAAGTATTGTTTTAGGACTGTTTCAGGCAACTTTTTGAATATTTCTCTCCGTAAGAACCATCCTTGTACTTCAAGGAATATTTAAAAAAAATAATTATCGAAATCGGTTCAGCCGTTCACACGTGATGCCGTGACAACGCGAAACGGGTTTCATTTTTATATATGTATATAGATTCGGGCGCGCCGAAGTGACCGCACCGAAGTCAGTCAGAGCCAAAATCAAAATGAAACTATTTTTTTATTTAAATACCTGTAATAAATATATGAAGCGACTCCGCGAGAGAGTCCTGCGCGCTCCGGCACATTGCGACAGCGCGCTAAATATTTATTAGGGCTTCAGTAAAGTGTCAAAAGTGTCAGTGTGTGTTTCAGTCGGTCGAGCAGAGGCTAAAACATTACTCATCGGTTTAGTTATCCCTCCACTACGGGAGGAGGGCGGGGCTTGTTGTTCGGATTACTTTTGATGGATCACGAATCACGACTTGCCAGTCACAATCCCAAAGTGAAGCCTGTGTACGCGACTCAGTGATATATTGTTCATTTAGCTGAAATGTAGTTATGTACTCCATGGTGAAGGGTAACACGCCGTCCTGGTTGGCACAGTACATTTGTGTCGTGACGTCACTGCACCCAAGCACCAAGCTGATTCCCGCGGCAAAGTAATAGATATATGGATACGGCAACGGCGCCACGTAATGCCAACAGGTTGATAGTTAATGAACGGTAAGCTGTTGGCAACGCGAGTGATGCGCGGTGTCGACGCCCCCAGCTCAGTCCTTCCCCAGATTTCACTCTAACAAATGTTTGTTTAATATCGGAACATTAAACCCCCCGACCGCCAGCAGGTGGATGCTTCAAAGTACGAGCGCTCCCAATATCTTGTGAGGACTAGACGCTAGAACATTTTAACAATAACCTCCTTCGTTTTTGAAGTCATTGACATTCAAATAGTCTAATATTTTTCTATTAATTTTACTTAGAAGAACTCTAAAAAATATTTTGATCATTGTTTGTTATACATAGTTATAATTTGCGCGACAAATAGACTAACAACTCAATATAACACCAACCGATTCTATACATTCAGGCTTATTACAAAAAATAAGTTATATTAACTTATTTTTTATTAAAAAAATAAGTTATTATTATTAAGTTATGGAACACGCAATTCATTTTCAATAGTTTTTTCATTCTAGTACTCTCAAAAATGTATGTTGGTACAGTTGTAATAATTAGAGCGTACGAGTGCGCGCCGCTATGTGACGTCACACAGGTAAGTCCTGCGAGCGGGGGGGGGGCGCGGGGGAGGGAGCACTCTCTCAACACATTCGTATGATTCAATTTGTACGTCCGGGCGAGACACGCAGCATTTGCATTCGATACAGTTCGCGCGAATTCGGCCGAGGTTAAGTGAGGTGTATCTCGACACACTTTACACTAACTACTTTTATACACCGTCGCCGAGATTTACATACATTTCCTGCAACTCCGTAATTATAGCCATCCTCTTACAGTTACTCTCAACATTACCTCGCCCTGGCCTCTCACACTACCCGACTATCGCACCTGTAATTAGAAACATCGCGAATGTTGTAAACAACTGTAAGAGTTGTAGTTTTATCTAAGTAGTTGTCATGTGTGCTTGTTAGGAGTTTTTAGTTATAGTTGCATACATAACGTAGTCAACATGTAAGTGTGCGTGCGAAATATGTATACAATATGGTGGGTAAGTAAGTTGGCGCCACACGGCCGGCCACAGAGGTCGGCCCCGAGTCGCGCTCGTCGCAGTAACTATTCATAAGAGTGCTTGAAGAAGGACAGCGGCGGCCGAGCGGCGCGGCCCCCAAACTGATTACAACTACAAGTACAGAACACTTGAGTGCGACTGAATGGCATCTCATCAAGCCGAAATTACTTCAATACATGACACGAAAGCATATAAGCTACAAATGGTCCTTTTCAACTACATGAGAGTATATTATAACATAGTACCACAGCGTGCAGTGTCGAAGCCCCAGACCTGTTCTCTCGCGGCCTCACAGCCCCACCAACACACCGGTGCACACAACGCAATGAGGTTAATAGCTAAAAAGGTAAAGAGGTAAATAGGTTAAAATAGGTAAATAGGCAAATAGGTCAATAGATAAATAAGTAAACAGATAAATAAATTAATCCCCATAACTGAGTTGGACAGAGATACGTAACGACTTGTTTATATAGTCCCGCCGCGTGTGCCGCCCGCCGAGCGCCGCGCTCTAGTGAATGTTGGTGGAGCGACATCCGCTGCAACACACAGCACCGCGCAGAACTGCACTGTCCTGGCTCCTGCGCAATATCACTACTGCGGCTCGGACCCACGCCCCGGTGCATGTTACAACAACCCCGGCCAGGCGCCTGCGACCTATACCTATACGAGTAAAAAGATCCAGTTGAGTAAAAGTAACTCGCCAGTTCCAGTTATTCTTTACATGGAGATAATTCCCTTTGTGCAATGAAAGTGAAAGCGTATAAACAGAGCAACATGTCGATTATATTATTGTTATGTATTACATACTCGTAAGGCGCACTCGCACGATCGCTCGCTGCGACACCACAACCACGGTAGCCCCGGCGCAGTGGAGGGGCTTTATCATGTCGCTCATACTGTACACACCGAACTAAACTTGTATTCAACAAACTTGTGGCATTAACAGCCCATTAGTGATACATTTACTACACCGCCTTTTGGCAGACACTTCGTGGTGATGTGGATGGCATCACGTTCACTAATAAAGCAAGTGTAAATATATACCGCGTGCAGATAATCGTGTATTATTGTGCCTACGATTGTATGAAGTTGTCACATTCGAGTGGACTGTACGGGGGCGTGTTTGTGTCCGCCGCGACAATGGAACAGCCTCTTAAATAAAACTCGTAAAGCCGTCGGCGGGAAAACTTGCCTTTTCTTAGAGCGGTTGTTATGCGACGCACGCACACACACACACACACGCACACACACACAGGTATCCGGTCACGGATGTTTCCGAGAATACCTCCATAGATTCAAGCACGATGATACTCCAGAATGCCCTACCTGCACTGGAACTATCGAAGACGCAGAGCATGTATTCTTCGTATGTCCCCGATACATAGCTGCCCGAATGGAATGGGAAAAAACAGTGAGCGCTGGGATCCGGCCAGAGGGTTTAGTGTGTTCAATGCTGCAGTCGGAGGAGGCCTGGGACGCTACAAGTGCCTACGCAACAGAAGTTCTGAAAGACTTGCGTGCCCAAGAAAGAGAAAGAGCTAAAAAGAGGATTAACCAAGCAATAAGTGGAAGTAGCTGCTAAATAGCTAAATCCTTCCCCCGTGAAGAAATGCCTAAAGGTAGTCCCACGGGGAATGAAGAAGGCGACGAAGAAAGAAAAAAAAAAAAAAAAAAAAAAAAACACACACACAGGCAGACGCCGTGCGTGTGCTCTATACGCCACTGTTCGGACACACATGACGACCTGCTACGTGTGTATGTGCCTTTATTTTTTTAACGAGCGGGAAGCGCCTTAAGCTCCCCTTTATGCTTGATTAACCTGGCGCTCGCTTTCGAATAGCTCTGGCCATGCAGAAGCATAACGATCACGTTCTCTTCTGACTTGTAACGTAAGTGTCGCCTTTCAAGTTACCACGTTTCAAACTGTTTGTTTATTGTTTTCCGTTTTATAGGTACCTAAAAAGCGAGTAAAATCTTGTCGGCACGAGGTAAAGTTAAGATGGAGGGCAACAACAACGCAATACATTTGGAGGCGGGCGACTCGCGACAAACAAACTATGCTATTAAGTAGAAACACAAAATTATCTAGCGGAGCTGTGAGCACTTGTGACGGAAATCGGATCCACTCTTCGGCATATAGCCATCGACAATACTGTTGTGGACAAGTGGTGAGTATAGAACCAATCAAAAATTCTATGTACCGTAACGTTTACAGTTGTTTCTGATGAGTGTGACACACGGGCGCCGCGGGTCTGGCGCGGTGTGACACAAGAGCCCGGGGAGCGCCGCGCACTGATACACCGACACTCGAGTAAGCGCCGGTAGAGAAAAACAACCAAACGCAGTTACAACAGTAATATTTACTAAAGAACAGCGGTACATAGTGACCATAATGTAACTACTAGTGTACATAATAATAGTATACGAGTATACCGTACCTATAAGTACTAGTCACACGATTTGTTATCAATTTGCCGCTCTGCGCGCACACCACTCATTTTATTGTGTTTTTAACGGCAAATTTATTTCGTTTACATTTTAATATCGTCGTAAATAAAATATCGAGAGGAACCCTGAATGCTTGACGTGCATGCAATTTCATTTCATCGGTTTGCCAGTATCACGAACGAACATACTCGTACAGTCGGAATAGTAGGTACTTGACACTAGAAGCAGCGCTGTACGGAACACGACGGCACGGTTCGAACGACATAAACAATAAGCGGCGAGTGAGTCGCGCTGAGTAAACACTGCTAATTAGATTTTACTTAACAGCCGTGAGATTGAGGTGAGCCACAGTCATGCCAGTCCCACTAGATGGTATTAAAGTGAGAAGCCCAAGTGTCTCTGGTGGCGACACACGACTGTAACGTTAGTAGCCGACCCCGCCGCCCGTGCCCGCGCCGCACTGCGAGTGTAGGAGGTCGCGCGTTGAGCCGCCGCCTGCTCCAACGACTTCACATCAATACACGAGCTACAACTTGACAACACGACCGTGTGCATAGCACGGAGTGTTCGTACGCGCTCATTAAACGTTCACCTCTAGTTTATGGCGCGTCAACCATTCGCCGCAGCCTCACCATCCAGCACATTATGCAAAGCTTCAACGTCGCCAGTGTTACAACTTGCGGGACAATGTTACGCCGGCCGGCTCCCATGCACGGAGTAATGCGCAGCTCCAAAACAACGCGTCTCATAGTGTCTTGTATCATATTATTATTTAACAATGCTGTTTTATAGTTGTGCTACATGGAGTCCCTACACAGAGCCGTGATTGAGACCTGTTGCACCGCGTTTAACACAAACAACAGTGTATTATGTTAAAGAAGGTTTTTATTAATAATGTTTCATTAGACAATATGGGAATTTGGCTTCCGTGCGAGTACCGCCACTGTACTTGTTCGAGCCAGTAGATGTATTTTTTGAAGCTTTCAGTTTAGACGCCCGTCAAGTGCTGGGAAGCTGAAGTAAGCGATGCGTTCTTAGGACGCGAACCCATGATGGCTGAGTATTTGTACGGGCATTATCATCGAACTCATTACATAGAAACCCAAATAAAACCCGTCGCTGGCCATCACGAGCACTGCGCACGATTCAACGATACTTACCGGCAGTTGGCACTCAACAAATGGACAATGACTCGCGCCGGCCGCGTCGCGTTCCTGTTCGTCCCCGTTGTGTTTATGTCCGCTTTACATACAAATGTCTGCTCGGGAAGCGTTTAACGCGGAGCGATTTTATACTCTATCGATTTTGTACCCCGCGGCACTTGTCACTAAAACATTACGTTGAGTAGATAATTGTAAAGTCGCCTCTTCACTTTTAAATGCTTTAAGCAGTTCGGTGCGCGAAATTCTTTTGCACATAACGAGAATTAATTAAGATGTTGGTGCACGACCCGAGGAATATGTCCAAACTACAAACTTTTAAACTACTTCTTACGTCAGAGATACCTGAGCTTGCAGGGACTTGTATTGTTATATGAATAACTGACAGACCGTGCGAATGATGACAGAAGGGGCAGTAAAGGAAGGTTTTTTGACAATCAACTGGAGTGGAATGAGTGTTGCACAAACTTGCAACAAACAAAAACAGAAGCTGCTAGTATATTAATGTTTGGTGTCGCTATTTATCTATTTCATCGCAAACTAAAACAGACCACATACAACCAAACATAACAATGAACTTTTTTCAGTTGCAACAAACAAATCTAGCGACACTATGATATGTTGACCACAGCGTCATTTACCGCTAGCTGAACATCTGGAGCTTCTGTGGCAACGTGACGCCTCCTCATCATTAGTGAGGGTAATGTGGAGCATTACGTGTTAAATCACTCAGCGGCCAACATGTGGAGGTAGTCTGCTCGAGATATAGACACTTGGCTCCATGTTCGCAGTCGAGTTCGGCGCTCGGCTCGGCGCGCGCCCTGCACATGTTATCGACTGGAGATACTTCAGGCACCGTCATTCAGCCAGCGATGTATTGCTTCCGCTTCCGCTGCGATGCTGCCGCGTCTCCAATCTGTTCACCAAATGGTTACTACAACGTCGGCCGGCGCGGCAGCGACTTGACATTACATACACACAGACACAGCGTAGGGACGAGCCGGGAGCCGCGGCTAAGGCTGACTAAAACTAAAGTTACTGCAGTAACTCAAAGTCTCATAAACACTATCTATTAGAAGTGCGTTTACATAATTTTTTTTTTTTTTTCGTTTTTTCAAGTCTTCTGTTATATTTGAGACGACAAATCAATTTACATTTCTTTTTACCCTTATATTATCAATTCGAAAGTTACTTTGTTTCTTCATAACTTTTTTGTTGCTAAATTGGCGAATCGCAGAATCTTTAACGATACTTTGCCACCAACAAACTTTTTCTACTTAATGTTACAGTTACAACAGCGCCATTGAGACACACTAAGGAAATAGCTAACTGACCATTTAACAAATAAAATTGGCGCTTTTGAAATATTTTAAGTACGTCTCGCTTTATAAATTTACTGTTAAAACACATAATTTTAATTATTACTTGTAACAGATTACTTCTAAAATCATACTATCAATTACCTTATTTTTGTTTCTTTTGTGTAGTGTCGGTACCATCCTCGACTCGCATGTATAACATCTGCTGCTAACAGCACGGCGATTCTTTTATGAGTGAGCCAATTGCTCATAAAATTGTCGGCCGCGCGGGCCTCTTCAAATTATCATGTACGTTAAATTTATTATCAATAAAATATTTTTTGTAATTGCACCTAGCATTTAAGTATTAAAAATGTATCAAGTTGCGGTGGTACGGGATTGGCTTCGGTCTGTATACAAGTTTACGTAAATGTAGCAACCCAACTCAATGATTCGTTGTGTCCGTGCTGCCCCTTCCAGTGCCGTGTGGCCACTGCTCCCATACACATCGAGAGCACTGATCTGTGAGTACATCATGGGCGCTCGGCTTCCTCGAGTGCCACACTTTAAGCAATATCCACCTATCGCTACTCGGTGTCATGGAGCCGGTCGATATTTCCACAAATAGTTGTCGACCCAAAATATAAATACCTGAGATGACATTTCGATGGAAATAGCTCCGAACGTCCCGCGATACGACCGGCCACCGTCGTCCCCTTCCTTACACTCATACCGTGCGGCCGGCGCAGAACACACCTTACTATGGCATAGGTAATCCTTACTTATATTACAAATGTATTCACAAAGAATCATCACTTGCTTTAACGGCAAAGGAAAACATCGTGATGAAACCTGCACATCTATAAGTGCTTAGGAATTTCTTAGGTGTGTAGTCCGCCAACCCGCACTAGGCCAGCGTGGTGGAATTCGGCCTTAACCCTCTCAATGGTAGAGTCAAAATCAAAGTCAAATCATCTTCTTTACAAATTCTTTTGAATTGTCATTTTCAAACTATTTGTTTTACACCATTGCCGCTTCGAAACATGTTATCGCTGTGGAATAGAAACGACCAGAAACTCCCTCAGCAACACGACGAACAAAGGAGGCCCGAGCCCAGCGGCAGGACGTATGTGGGCTGATGAAAATATCATAGATGCGAATGTAGGAATGTTTGTTACGCTTACGCTTACGTTGTCTACGTGGACGCGAACAAAAGCTAGTTTTAAATAAATAAAAGGGTTAATTAAGCGTTACGAGTTGTCTTATTTAGTACGTTCTAAAGAATACTACATATTTTCTGAACTCAAGGATAAATTAAATTTGTTTAATAGTCGAAAGCAATTTTTTTTTTCATCACCGCGCCGTCTCAAATACCAGCGTAGCACTGCTACGGCGTAGCTGTTCAAGTCGTATACGCTGACTACGGTGCAAGGCTGGGTCTTGCTTTCGAAATCACAAACGTGGCCGATTTTTCTGTACAATGTGTGTCGTGTCGTACACATTCCTCAACGCAGAGGCACCCGTTAATTATTTTGCACCTCTCATGTCCAAGTCTTACTAAATACGGAACAAACCAATTTTTAACGGATTAACCAAACCAATAACCTCACCCGACGCCGGAATCAAACCCACTAAGTGTAAATGGCACGTCGCAGACAGGAGTCGTGGGCGAACGAGGCAGCCCTTTACATTTTTAAAAGAACTTTTAGGTGCAGCTTATATTAATGGCAAATGTACACAAGTATTATTACATGTGATCCATGCGCCGCCGGTTCCAACTGCAACTTGTTTAACAGGAACAATAATTAATGAATTCTTTGGATTGGATCTGTTTTAATAATATTTTACAATTTTTTCCCGATGTTAATTATTGTACATATTTTGTGAAGGCGCCACAAATGACACCCTTCGACGCATCACTTTTAATATAGGTGATACGGACTCTTCATTGGTAGTCCACATCGTCGCATATGAGATTTTGCTAGTCTGAGTGAATTTTATTTAATTGTAAAGGCAAGGTTTCGCATTTTATCTACAATTTTAATTGTTTTGTAACATCAATTTTATTCACATATATGTCGAATATAAGACAGGGCGGTTATTTTTTTATAAGAATAAAATGCAGAACCGTCGACCTTTGTTTGGTCATCGGCTCTGTTTTCTTACATTACGCCTAATGGCCGCCATATTAGCTTGTAATTTATGACGACTATTTGTAATTACATTTATTGCAAACTATGGGAATTATAACCAAAGCACAATAATCAAACAACAATAAATATCAAGTATTTTTATAATAAAAACCAACAGAATTTCTACTTACAATGTTTACTTCACAATAGCCGCAGCGTGAGTGCGCTCCACACGCAATACGCCATTATAAAATTGACATTCAATCGCCACTCCATTGGCGAACAATCTTTATTATAACTTGAAATACTTTTATTTAATTTAACAACAAATTGATACCATTACAAATCATGATAATTAATTTTAATATTTTTAAACATTATTTCAATGTCCTAAAGTTACGAAACATTCATTAGAATTATTTCAGACAAAGCTTTACAAAGAAGTGTATCAATAGAAGTACTTATAAAATTGAAAGATTGTTTAATTTTATTAACGAAACATGTCTAAATCACAATATTGAATAAACAGGTTTTAATGATATTTAAATTATCAATGAATGATAATGAAATATTTCTAAAGTTAACTTATAATATTAGATTTATGATGTTCGCGGCGACACGGCCATTCTGATGAGTGATGCGTGCTCTGCATCGCTCCTGGCTCATTGATTAACAAGATAAATAGAATATTGTGAGGCTATGTACTTCCACAGTAAACATAACCCTGTTAATGTTTTTGTAAATTATAGATTCTGCTCACTCCACGTGACAACAGATTACACATTCGGTTTTACTGCTCATTCCACATGACAACAGTAATTATGAATAAATGCAATAAGGGAATGGATAGGTGAATAAAGGTCGATGCTGTGATGTGATGATGTCGATGATTCAGATGATATGATGATAGGTTTTAAGTGGCTTATTGGACGGCTCCACACGCCAATAGCATCTTTTAATATTGTATTTTTTTTTTGGCTTATTGGACGGCTCCACACGCCAATAGCATCTTTTAATATTGCATTTTTTTTTATTTATTTTTTTTTTTGGCTTATTGGACGGCTCCACACGCCAATAGCATCTTTTAATGTTGCATTTTTTTATTATTATTATTTTTTTTTTTTTTTTTTTTTTGGCTTATTGGACGGCTCCACACGCCAATAGCATCTTTTAAATATTTTCAGTGGCTTATTGAACTGCTCCACGCGTCAATAGCATCTTTTAAATATTTTCAGTGGCTTATTGAACTGCTCCACGCGTCAATAGCATCTTTTACTTTGTGATATAGACAACAATTAGTGGGACAACACAAATGAAAGATGTTTGTGTGATAATGATTTGTGTGAATGAATGATTTGTGTGAAAACAGTGATAATTCTGATGTAGCCAGCTGTTGCAGGGTTGGTGGAGCGCCAGAACTGCCCGAAGATCCAGCTTGCTGGTTAACGGGGGGGCGACACGGCTGCCTGCGCGTTCTCTCCAGGTTGTGGGGCTCGTCGCAGCTGGTCATGCGCGACCTTGCGTGGTCGCCCATGATGTCCTATTACCTTCTTCACAAGGTAACGGTCATTATCAAGGACCCTATGGACTTCGTAAGGAACACTAAATTTTAGGTCAAGAGAAGTCTGGTTTCTGGGGTTAGTTTTTATCATAACAAAGTCACCTCTTCTAAAATGATCAATTTTTGCTCTGCCTTTGTCAAATCTAGCTTTATCCTTAGCAGATGTTTGTGTCATTTTTTGTTGAACGTGTCGTTCCAAAGTTCTGATATCAATCAGGCCGTTGTCCAAATTGACTAAATTTAACAACTCCGGTGGGACGCAGTTTTGACGTCGTGTTAATAGTGTAAGCGGGGCTACACCGGTAGTACTATGCACAGTACAATTGAGGGCAAGTTGAAGACTTTCTAGTGCAGTGTGCCATTCAGGCGTTTCGTAATTTTTAATCATCACGAGTCCATTCTTTAATGTTGCCATCACACGCTCCACTTGTCCATTAGCTCTGCTAACCCCTGGTGCTATGGAATGGATTTCTATGTTAAATATGTCGCAGTAAGTTTTAAATTCTCCCAAGAATTCGCGTCCGCCATCAACAATAACTTGCCTCGGAGCTCCAAACAGGTGAATGACTTGCTTCAAGCTCGCCAGAGTGCTGTATTGGCTCTTATCGTTAGTATAACGCAACAATACATACTTGGTAAAGGCATCCACTGTAACCACGACGTACTTCTGTTCGTCGGGAGATCCCAGCTTCCCTGTGATGTCCATATGTATGACTTCAAATGGAACGACTGGTTTAGGAATAGGATGCAATTGTACCTGCGTAGCTCCAGATGTCTGTTTGGAAGTTCGGCACATAACACAATTGTTAACGAAGTCTCGTACGGCGGTGCTCATTTTGTCGAAATGATAAGTTTCTCTTATTTTATGAAGAGTTTTCTCCCAGCCCGGGTGCTTAAGAGCGTTATGGAAGGTATTGATTAAACTCCATTGAAAAGATTTTGGCACAACGATGAGTTTTTGTGAACCTAGGACGGAGTCTTGCCTCTCGAATTTAAGTACGCCGTTTTCGAGATGATATCCAGGGATCCCTTCGCCATTGTTTAAAGCGTCTATGATAGATCTTAGTTGACTATCACGTCTTTGCTCAATAATTACCCAATCCAGGTTACTGGTTAACACGTTGACGGTCAGGGGGTCTGGATTCCTGCTTAGGTAGTCTACATGTTGCATCCGCTCGCCCTTCCTGTATTCTATATCAAATTCAAAATTTTGGAGATATGCCCACCATCTATGTATACGTGGCAACAGGTCTTTTTTATGCTTAGAAGCTTTCAGCGCATTGCAGTCAGTAATTACTTTGAATTGGCGGCCATACAGGAAATGGCGAAAATGTTTAACAGCTCGAACTACAGCCAGCGTCTCGAGTTCGTAGGAGTGGTACCTGCTTTCTATGTCGGTTGTACGCATACTAAAGTAGGCCACTACGTGCTGTCGGCCATTGATTATTTGAATGAGTATCGCGCCAAAACCAAGACTGCTAGCATCAGTGAACAGTTCAATAGGTTTCCCTTCTTGGAATATTGTTAAGACAGGAGTGGATGTTAAATGACTAATAATCTTTTGACGTGCCTCTTCATGAATATGAGTCCATTGCCACCGAACGCCCTGCTTAGTTAATTCATAGAGAGGAGTCATGATTCGCGCGAAGTCGGGTATGAATCGGCGAAAGTATCCCGCGAGACCGTTAAACTGACGTATTTGCTTAATGTTAGTTGGTACTGGAGCCTTTATCAAGGCTTCAACCTTCTTAGGACTGGGGCGTACTTGACCGTTTTGTACTACGTTACCCAGGTATTCTATAGACTTCTTGAAGAACATACACTTATTAATGTTAATTGAAAACCCAGATTTTTGTAATGCTATAAAAATCCGCTCTAGATATTCGAGACCCGATGGAAAATCGCGACATTTACTTATGACGTCATCTATATATACCTGGGCTACGCTATCATTTACATTATTTGCGCTGCCTGGATTCAAGAGGGGACCTAATGCGCGATTAATGCATCTCTGATATACAGAAGGCGCGTTACATAGTCCGAACGGCATAGTTTTTATACTCGAATAATCCGTCCGGAGTGACAAATCCAGTTTTTTCTATGGAATCAGGGGCAATAGGGATCTGGTGGAACCCAGAAGCCATATCTAGAGTTGTGTAGTATAAACCACCCCCCAGTTTATCAATTTGATCTCCGATTAATGGGAGCGGATAGTGGTCGCGAATTGTGTTCGAGTTTAACTCGCGATAATCAACACACATGCGGTCGTCGCCGTTTTTCTTTTTAACCAAAATAATTGGGCTAGAGTAAGGCGATTTACTTTCTTGCACTATATCGTTATCTATTAGTTCCTTAACAATTTGCTTAACTTTTTCGCGCTCGACAGGGCTTAACCTATAGGGTCTTCGCTCCACGAATTTGTCAGGGTTCTTTAGACGAATCTCTAATTGACCCGTATTAACACGCGTTTGTGAATACCCGCGGGTGAAAATCATGGAATATTTATTAAGTAAAGATAATAATTGGTCGATTTCTGATTTGTCAATTAGATCGTGGTTTATGTTTTCGAACAGACCGACTGTTGAATGCACATGCATTACGCGTGGTTGGGAACGCAAAGTCGCACTATCCTGAGTTACAATCACGGTTAGACCCGTCCCACGCAAGAGGTTCGCGCCTATTAGTACATCTGACGTCATCTCATAATCAGGTAAAATGTAAAATTCAATTTCGACGTTTATATTGTCAATGACACCGATAGTTGTCAACATTGCTGTCGATATTACAGGAAACGGGCCTATTCCACGTAAATAGTTAATTACTTGTTGTTTTTTACCCGGTAACTTATTTGCGATGGACTCGCGCATAACAGAACATTCGGCGCCACTATCAAACACCGCGTCAATAATTACGTCACCTAGTTTCATACGCATAGTGTTCAAGGAATGTTTATTTTTTACAATAGCGTTAATATTAGAGGTAATTTGTTTCTCCCGACGGAAACAAGTTTCAAATGTATGCCCGGTTTTGGAACAAAATGAACAAACCCTAGTGTCATTTTGTTTAGGTAATGACGTTACCGTGTTACTACCACGTGCTTTATCATCATTTACTTGCGCATTGTTTTTATCACGACAATCACGGAAAGTGTGGCCTGGTTTCCTACAAAAGTTACAATAAGTAGAGTTTCGATGATCAATAGAAAATCTTGAACGTTTAGAAGGCGGTTGGTTTGAATTTTGTTGTTGAGAACGTCTAACACGAATAGAAGAGGCTACAGAAATTAACTCTGGCACGGAGGTGGCTCTGGCATTCATTAATTCAATCCGAAGGCGTTCGTCACTAATAGTACCTATTACTGCTTCGACCGCATCATTATTGTCAAGCTTATCTTTAGTGACCCGTCTCCATAAAACCCAGGATTGTGATAAAAACTCAGCAATGTCTTTGCTATGATCATAACTATGTTCCCTGAACTTTAGCACATCTCTAGAATAGCGGCTTTCTGGTTCAAATGTGGTGATAATATTTTGACGCAACTCATCCCACGTGGACGTTGTAACAAGCCAGTCATCAGCCCATATTTTGGCTCGACCTTTGAGCAAGCTAGTTACTTTCATGCGAATATCGTAATCATTGAGTTCATAATTATTCTTAGCAGAGGAAATATGATTACACCACTCACGGACCCCAACATTACCATCCGGGTCGTACGAAGGCAAAAACACGTCGGTAATTTTGATCTTTTCATTTTGTTTCGACAGTCTTTCGCTCATATTCTGCATCATTGTAATCATGTGTAAGTAGAATTCAGGGGGTACATTACCGCCCTGATGTTGTAGTGCTAAGTTTGCAGCTGATTTAGACGGCCCCGAGTCTTCAGCACTCGACATGGGCACGGTGCACGCAGGCTCACTCGGCACTGTTGACTCTGATCGATCTTGAGTATTCATTGTGGCACGGAATAGCACACTTCTGTTGCAGGCACACGAAATCTGAAATACAGTTAAAGGGACAGAAAAAGCTAGGTGATCCCACTTCTGATGTCGAATATAAGACAGGGCGGTTATTTTTTTATAAGAATAAAATGCAGAACCGTCGACCTTTGTTTGGTCATCGGCTCTGTTTTCTTACATTACGCCTAATGGCCGCCATATTAGCTTGTAATTTATGACGACTATTTGTAATTACATTTATTGCAAACTATGGGAATTATAACCAAAGCACAATAATCAAACAACAATAAATATCAAGTATTTTTATAATAAAAACCAACAGAATTTCTACTTACAATGTTTACTTCGCAATAGCCGCAGCGTGAGTGCGCTCCACACGCAATACGCCATTATAAAATTGACATTCAATCGCCACTCCATTGGCGAACAATCTTTATTATAACTTGAAATACTTTTATTTAATTTAACAACAAATTGATACCATTACAAATCATGATAATTAATTTTAATATTTTTAAACATTATTTCAATGTCCTAAAGTTACGAAACATTCATTAGAATTATTTCAGACAAAGCTTTACAAAGAAGTGTATCAATAGAAGTACTTATAAAATTGAAAGATTGTTTAATTTTATTAACGAGACATGTCTAAATCACAATATTGAATAAACAGGTTTTAATGATATTTAAATTATCAATGAATGATAATGAAATATTTCTAAAGTTAACTTATAATATTAGATTTATGATGTTCGCGGCGACATATATATTATGTGTATCATTTAAAGTTTGTTTTATTTTAACTATTGAAAGCGATATATATTTGTATTGTTGAATAGTCAGCTTAGTGTTGTAGTAGCCCGCGCGTGGTGTAGTGTGGTGTAGTGTAGTGTAGTGTAGTGTGGGTCCCGCGCGGGTGCGAGTGCGGGCCGCGCGCGGCACTCGCGGCGGGCGGCCGGCGCCGCGCGGCACTGGCGCGCCGACCCGCCGACACAGCGCGCGCCACTCGCGCACTCACTATACTTGCCGCGATCGCGACACGAACTACGACAACTATTCGCCGCACACTCTTTACAATATACACAACAGTCAAAATGTACACGACACTTCTCATTCAACTAAATTACAACTTTCTTAAAGTTTTTTGTGCAATTGGACGCGATGAGTGCTAAAGTGTGATTGCAACGAGCCCGGTTGGAGATGCAGCGTGTGGGCGCGAGTGTGCGGGCGCGCGGCCCGTGATGGCGCGGTGGTAGCGCGCGCGATGTGCACGAGGCGCGGCCCGGGCCCGGCGCTGCTGGTGCTGTGCGTGGTGGCGCGCGCGGCTCACGGCACCTTCCGCGCGCCGCTCGTGCTCGACCACGCGCACCTCTACAACGGCACCGCGCTCGCACCGTACCATCTAATGCACTACTTCGAACACGACAGCGAGCCCGAGCCGGCCGACGCGGGACGGACGCGCGCCATCAGAGAATCGCATCCCCTTATTGGAACATTTGATATTTCGAAAATGTTCAAGAAGAAAAAAATTCATAACAAAAATGAAAACGCGGCTCATCCGACCGCGTCTCCCCTCCACTCGGACAACATACACTTGGCGGTGTACTCCCCAAGCTCGAGCTCCATGTTGCTCGACGAGCGGCCGGCGACAGACGCACCGAGCACGAGAGTCGCGCCGCCGGCCACCACCGCACTCACAGTCGCCGTGCCATCACAAAACCTTACACAAGCTTCGACCACTGGTACCTATGGGCTTGAGGCTACCGTTGCAACGGCCAGGAGAAATCCTTTACAAAATGCCCGGACCATTCAAAACGCGTCAAAAGCCAAATCCAAGAAAAAAACAGTGCGTAAATCGAAAACAAGAATTAAAAACGGCATCGGCGCGCTGACGGCCGCCAGGCGTGAGGCTAGACTCGTCTCCAAGAAGAAATCGGACAACGAGACGGTGTGGCCGGTGAAGCACGCCGCGGTCGTCGAGGGGGACATCATTCTCGGCGGACTGATGATGGTGAACGGCAGTGCTGAATAGTGCGCGAGGGATTGCGTGTGTGTATGTTTCATGTGTGTGTATGCGTGCAGGTGCACAGTCGGTCGGAGGTGGCGACGTGCGGGCCGGTGATGGCGCAGGGCGGCGTGCAGGCGCTCGAGGCGATGCTGTTCGCGCTGGACGAGGCGCGCGCGCTCGCGCCGCCCGGCGTGCGCATCGGCGCGCACGTGCTCGACGACTGCGACAACGACACCTACGGCCTCGAGATGGCGCTCGACTTCATCAAAGGTGCCGCTCCGCAACCACACACCGCGACACTCGCCGCTCACTGCCACTCACTGTGTGTGCTTGTGCCAGGGTCTATCAGCAACATCGACGACGCCGAGTACGCGTGCAACGCGACCGCGCTGCGGAAGGTGATATCTGGCGTCGTCGGCGCCGCGTCCAGCGTCACCTCGGTGCAAGTCGCCAACCTCCTGCGTTTGTTCAAAATACCACAGGTGATGTTTGAAGCGACACGTTTACATCAGCCGACACAGCCAGCTCGTCCTGGCTCTCTGGCCGTAACAGAATTTTCTGTCGCAGGTCTCATTCTTCTCCACCTCGCCAGAACTCTCGAACAAAGCTCGATTTGAATATTTCACGCGCACGATCCCTTCGGATCTTCACCAGGTTCGTGCTATGGTAGAAATTGTCAAAAAGCTTGGATGGCGTTACGTGTCAATCATTTACGAGGAATCTAACTATGGTATCAAGGTAAAATCATCAAGGATCATTGGCAGATGTTAAAGATTGTCACTTATAATAACTGTAATGTTATATTTAACTGACTTTCCTGCAGGCATTTGAAGAATTAGAGACGTTGTTGGCACGCAATGACATTTGCATCGCAGTGAAGGAGCGGCTGGTGAAGGACTCCGGCGAGGCGGACGAGCAGGCGTACGACACCATCGTGGCGCGGCTCCTGTCGCGGCCTCGCGCGCGCGGTGCGTACCCGCCTCGCTGCAGCGCAGTCGGAGTGCGCGGTGATGACGGTGTTTGTGTGCAGGGGTGATCGTGTTCGGCTCGGACCAAGAGGTTGCGGGCGTGATGGCGGCGGTGGCGCGCGCCGACGCCACGGGCGCCTTCGGCTGGGTGGGCTCGGACGGATGGAGCGCGCGCGCGCTCGTGTCCGACGGGAACGAGCGCGCCGTCGAGGGCACAATCAGCGTGCAGCCGCAGGCAAACCCCGTGCGCGGCTTCACCCAGTACTTCCTCAACCTCACGGTCGAGAACAACGCCAGAAACCCCTGGTTTGTAGGTAATCTTCTGCAACACACAATCACTTCATATAAATTATGATCAAATTACTTTTGGATCAGTTTTGATTTTGAAAACAAAATTTTAGAGTTTTGGGAAGACCAATTCCGATGCCGCTACCCGGGCAGCGCGCGCACGCCGTACAACGCGCAGTACTCGCGCCAGTGCTCAGGAAGCGAAAGACTTTCTGCTGAGAACACTGAGTTCGAGGCGCAGCTGCAGTTCGTCGCCGACGCCGTGCTCGCGTTCGTGCACGCCATCAGGTGACGGCCCCGTCGCTCTGGGCAATGCGCCGCTCGCAGCCGGCACGCGCTAAATGTGCCATTGTGTTTGCAGAGACATGCACCAGGACCTGTGCGGCGGCAAGCCGGGCCTGTGCGACGCGATGCGGCCGGCGAGCGGCGCCACGCTGCTGCGCTACCTGCGACAAGTGCGCTTCATAGGTCTCCTCGCGAACACTGAATACCTTTCATATTGGACCGGTTGCTGTGGTCAATTACTTAACTCGTGCGTTGCACCCTCAGGACTGAGCGGTGATGAGTTCCACTTCGACGGCAACGGCGACGGCCCCGCGCGCTACAACATCCTGCACTTCAAGCAAGTGTCGCTCGGCGTGTACCGCTGGCTGAAGGTGGGCCGCTACCTCGACGGCGAGCTGGAACTCGACATGAACGGTGCGTGAGATCCCCACCTCTCGTGTCCACTTCTCCCGACACGCCTGCAAACTGCTGTTCAGTCGACTCAAGTTTTCATTGTATATACTTAGAAATACAATTCAAGTGGGAAGAGCCACGTCCGCCGGAATCAGTGTGCAGCGCCGAGTGCGAGCTGGGCCAAGCCAAACAGTACGTGGAAGGGGAGAGCTGTTGCTGGCACTGCTTTAACTGCACGCAATACGAGGTAGGCCGTGCCATTCACAATAACTAACGGACTGGCGAACCAGCACCCGAGCGCCAATATAGTCAAGCACACGACTTAAAATAATTTTTAATAAATAGCACGATTTTTGTCGCTTGTAGATCCGGTCGCCGACGTCCGAGACAGCGTGCGTGGAGTGTGCGCTGGGCACGCTGCCGGACGCGAGCCGCACGCACTGCGCGCCCGTGCCCGAGCTGTACCTGCGGCCCGATTCGCACGCCGCCATCGCCGCCATGACCTTCTCCTCGCTCGGCATCCTGCTCACCACGTGAGTGTCATCAACGGCGACCCCTCCCCGCCCGCCCGCCGGCCCCAGTGACGCGCGCTGTGTCCGCAGGTTCGTGGCGTGCGTATGGGCGGCGCGCGGCGACACGCCAGTCGTGCGCGCCAGCGGCCGCGAGCTCTCCTTCGTGCTGCTGGCCGGCATCCTCATGTGCTACCTGGTCACCTTCGCGCTCGTCTTTCGGCCCACTGACGTGCTGTGCGCGCTACAACGGTGATACCCTCCTCCATACCTGCCCCTCGCACTTTCCCACATAACCACTCTGAATGACGATCGCTTACTGTTCACAGGTTCGGCACCGGATTCTGCTTCACCGTCGTGTATGCAGCGCTGCTCACCAAAACTAATCGGATAGCGCGTATATTCGACGCCAGTAAACATTCGGCGCGCAGGCCCTCTCTCATATCACCCAAGTCTCAACTTGTGATATGCTCCGCCCTGGTGTCCATCCAGGTGTGTGCACGTACATGCATGTCGGCGGTCGCGCGCCGTGGCAGCGCGTGACGCAGCGCTGTGTTGCAGGTGGTGATCGTGGTGGTGTGGCAGATCGTGTCGCCGGCGCGCGCCATCCACCACTACCCCACGCGGGAGGACAACATGCTCGTGTGCGACTCGTACGTGGACGCCTCCTACACCATCGCCTTCTTCTACCCCGTGGTGCTGATCCTCGTGTGCACCGTGTACGCCGTGCTCACCAGGAAGATCCCCGAGGCGTTCAACGAAAGCAAACATATCGGTAAGTTAGCGATGGATTGGTATAGAAAACTGTTTCTGGGCA